>LR736897.1:1341907-1673371 GCA_902654985.2 Oryctes borbonicus | reverse complement strand
AAAACCAAAATTCGAGACTTTTTCATTAACAGTTTACATCCAACTGTGTAATACATTAAATATTTATTTTATTTAAAATAAATATTACATTTTGTAATGAAAAGAAAATTAGTTAGATATAGAGATATATAATAATTTACTTATATAACCATATTTATTTATTTAATATACATATATTAAAATTTATGTTATATATATATATATATATATATTAATATGTAATAAATGGATTTAGAAAAAGCTAGATTACTAATATTTGTTTGTATATATTGATATTTATTAATATATAATATCTATTTAATAATATAATTTAATAATAAAAGAATATTGAAGTGAATATTGAATATTGAACTTGTTTTGTAGCATTAACAACTTTTATAATCAATTAAAATAAATTAAAATCATTGCTATCAAATGTACACGTGATGGTTGATGAATATCTTTATTAGAATAACAAAACGTCCGCTCTTTGCAAAGTTTTGTTTGTTCTTGTTATTTCAACCTCCGTAATAATAAATCTAATAAGATTTATACAAAAAAAGTATCACCCTAAAGCGAAAGTTTTTACTTGGAATCAATAAAGAACAAATCACATTGCAATAAAACTGTTTTCCGGGTTCGTCCTTAATCCCCTCTGAAGGTATTACGTTTAGATATAGGAGCATCAGTAGCTTTGTTCTTTATTACGATAGCAAAGAAGAACAAAATAGACAACTAAAAACTAACGTAACAAGGAAAATATTCAATTTATGTAAGTATGTATATCAAACAGTAGTGTGTTAATTCCATTTAGTAATATGAGGACCAACCTGGTATTATTGACAAAAAAAAAATGGTAATGTACAGCGTGTCGCAGCGTGAATTTGGAGATTTTAATTTTATATTATTTGCAAACGTTTTCGCTTTGAAAATTTATGTTTGACATACATACGTCACCTAAAATGGAAGTTTCATGATGCAACGTTCCATCCTCGAAAAACGCATAAAAACTAGCTAAATTTATTACGAAAATACGCGCTTTGTTACGAATACTATTCACCGACTGCGTGTTGTTTCTGTTCGATATCATATGCATAGCGATACAGCAATTAGAAGTCTAGTTGCAAAATTTGAACAGGCTAGTTTTGTTCTCCATATCAAGACCCGAGAACTGAAGCCTATTGACCATCAAAACCGTGCGTTTGCCGATTGGATCTCATTGCAGACCGCACTTGATAACGACTTTTGCATTCAGCAACGAAGCCCATTTACACATTGATGGTAATAAACAAAACTGTCTCTTTTGAGGCCACGAAAATACTAGAGATATTGTGGAGGAACCACTGTATCCTTGTATAACCGTTTGGTGTGGATTTTCGACTCAAGGTTTGCTTGGATCTTTTTTGAAAATGACAATGGGGGAAGAGTAACTGTTAATAGTGAACGATATTGTCCTCTTTCGACCTCGATAACTTTTTCTTCGATCAAGATCCAGTTACTTGTCATACTGCCAGAAAAACTAAATTTATTGCTTGAAAAATTTTCTTGCTGTATAATTTCTCGAACTGGAGACTTTGGTTGGCCCTCAAAATCTTTTTCCATTGGAGTTTGTTAAGAACCAAGCTTACGCGAGTAATCTACAGATAACTGATGATTTAAAAAATTACATTCGTACGGTTATTGGTGAAATTAAGTTGAATATGTGCAACAAAGTAATTTAAAACTTTGAAAAAGAATTACCATATGCAGAAAAGGTCGCGGTGCACATCAGATATTGTGTCTCGCACATAATTTTAAGGTTTCTACTTTGTACTGATGTTACTAAATTTGAATTTCTAAAAACTAAGAATTTTGCTGCTGGGACACCCTTTATCTGACAATGTTTGACCGAATTATAATTATTTCCATCTCCCATCTTTCCTGTTACACCTACATACAGTTAGATACTTTGTTTGCATAGGCCATCCAATGGGTTTCCGAGTTTAGAACATGAATGCAAACATTTGCCCCCTATACATGCATACGCAAGTAGGTACATAAATAAAAACCACAGAAAAGATTTTCTTTACTGTTGTACTCTGTGAAAATTGATCGTTTCTGGGTCCAACATATGCAAATCTGCATGGATTTAAATGAGTATTCTCATTAATAAACCCACACGTTCAGCTTTACTTATTGTCCAAATGTGTTATTCGAATTCGTGGTCTCTTGTAAACGCTTAATTAATTCTACGTGTTCATTAATATTCTCTTAGTTTCTGTAGAGTCCCTCTAGTATTTAATTTATATCCTCTCTGCAATTAGTTTAGAATGCTATATAATCAAGTGAAGAAGAGGAGTGAAATACAACTTGATAAGTGCTAGGGTATGAGCTATTTTCGAGAAATATTCGGGAAACCACATAAATAGTAACTTTTGGTGTTGGAGTAAAAATTCAAATCCTCGTAAGAAATGGTTCCTGAGTGATTGCAATATGTTTTATAATTACTGGAATGTTGAAACCTATTGAACTTAGGTACAGAAACATGTTTTGAAGCTACAAACGAATTTTTATAAACCGAAAACAGGATCCTTAGAAAAGGAAGAAATACCACGAGCCATCTTTCTTTAATGAACCTTATAAAATCTGAAATACACAAATGTACTTAATACAAATTAGTATGTGTGTGAAATTAATTTGAATAGATGCAACAAAGTAATTTTAAGGTTTCAATTTTGTATTGATGTTAATCAATTGATTGAGTTCCTAAAAACGAAGAATTTTATGCAGAATTTAAATCCCCAAGTTTCGGTTGGGACACGCATTATTTTAGAATTTTATTTTAAACATATTCAAACCAATAATCTTCAGCAATAATACATTTGACCATTCTCTCCTTCCGCTTCTTAGAATCCACCAAACAATCTTCTTTTGGAGTACTTGCGAAATATTCGTAAATGGGCTTATCGATTTCATCACGCCACCGAATTAGGTGGGTACGGTGGATGTTCCATTAATGTTATATTTCTTTCAGACAAGTTTTGGATCGTGAAAGCTGCGATGTACAACGATGCTACATAATACCTTTCTTAGGAACTCTGCTGAACACCTCAGGCAAACATTCTTTAGTGTACCATTTAGCTAAAGCTATCTTTTGTTTATCCAATTTACTTGCACATACCAGGCTCGTATTTCTAAAGAGCACCGCATAGATAACTTTTTTCATAGCTCGATGCTTCTTTCTCATTGTCGGTGCTTCTTTGTTTTTATAGACTCTCTTGAAGGGTAGTTTCGTCACATGTTACATTTTTAAGAAAAAATTTGGTGGGTCCCGTTCTTCAAAAAAGTTCAAGTTTCATGGCGAATTTTCACAGGCTCCGCTCTTTGAAAGTCAGATTAAATTAGATCTATTAGAGCACACTCGGTTCTGTTGTCCTCTTTAATTATCCTCTTAACAGCAGCCATATTTCCTTCAGTGACGGCCGTCCAAGGGAATCCTGTTTCTTACTGATGTTGAACTTCTTTCGCGATCAAGGTATTTATTTCTACTGGATAAAATAAAAATAAAAAAAATAAACACAGATAGTGAATCAAATATGTTTCCTTTCGTGTTTTGCAACCTTTTGTATAGTATGGTAATGTGATGATACGTTTCTGTAGAACAACGACCCTGTCGACCTTCACCGATGTCCTCCAGAATAATATCTCGAGAGCGAAAATTCGCAAAATATTGAGTTTTTACTGCTTTGCATGTGGCAGTTTTCAATCAACTTCCTAATGCCAAAAAGAACTGATGAGTTTTGCAAGCTCCTATATATGGTCTAGGAAATTTATCGACGAGTATTTCCCAGAATAAGAGATTTTGCATCTTACCGACCATTTGTAATATTATATATTCTTGAGGTATCCTTCGACGGTAATTACAACAACTCCATTTTTCTGACCTTCCCACATATTTCAACTTTTATACGAAATATTTTGCCATAAAGTGAATCACTTCTGGTGATCGAACCTGTTTTTGATATAGATTTGCCTTTTGGCATTAATCGCCGTGACTTCAAGTTCTTTCGCTTGGTGAGGGTGGAAATTTAAGCAAAAGAAGGCTCATGTATCAACTAATAAATTTACAAACTTCGTTATGACGCTAGAAATCGAATTTCATCGATCACAAAAGTGAACAGGTAAAAAGATAAAAATTGAATTATTAAGTCGTAAATTGACGAAAAATAGAACACATTTTATGTAACATAAATACTAAATAAAGGTAATAAAGGAGACGTAACATAAAGAAGACCGTATTAAATATAAAGTTCAAATCGTTAAAGGAAATATGTACGGTTCGGGATGACGCACAACCAGAAAGCGGCAATATCCCCGTTTTGTGGTTGATGGGGTCCGATTTCTAGTGTCATTACGAAGTTTGTCAGTTAGAAGTACTCGTTACTTCACCTTTCGACTAATAAATTTGTATCAACCCTATCCACACATTTAATTGATATTAGTTATTTATTTTTCTCTAAATATATGAACAAGTCGATACATGCAGGACACGGCACGGAAATGAATGATTCATTCTTATTTTAAACGGAATGTCTACTATTTTATCAGAAATTTGGATTTCCCTTGATTCTGAGTCAGCATTGTATACAACTACTTATAGCAAAATTTTACCATTTTGCAAGAAAATCGAATTTTTCAAAAAAATCACAGTTCCATTATTAACTTTAATGACTTGTTTGTTATAAACTACGCTGATTATGGAAACGTTCTTTCGTTGAACTAACGTAGAAGGTCCATATATTAATAGCTGTCTCAAGTGACAAGTCTTGGCATGTTTATTCAGCTATCCAGTGCAACATAGTTCAATCTTCAATCTGAGTCAGGCGTTTGGTTGATATAGACGCGTTTTCGTAGCACTGTTTTTATAGACGCGATTAAGTCTCAAAGAGCAATAATTTTGTGGAAAGAAAGTGTGAAACTATTCAACATCTGCAAAGAGTATTTGGTGGGTCTGCAGAATCTAAAAGTAATGTATATCGGTCGGATCGATCGTTTTAAAACTGGTAGAACATCATTAGAAGACGATTCACGCAGTGGTTGCCTGACTACGTCGATAAAAAAAGAAACATTATTGCCGTGGAGGACCTACTGAAAGAGGACTGTTCGCCAAATCAGTGTACGCGTAGAAATAGGTACATGGCAAGTTCGTGACATCTTCCATTATTGTTTGGGCGTTAACAAGGTTTCAGCCCGCTGGATGCCAAGACTGTTGGGATCGAAACAGAAACTCGATAGGTCTGACACTTGTCGTCAACTTCAAGAGATGTTAGCCAGTTACGGCGATGAGTTTCGGCAACGGATAATGACCACTGACGGAACGTGAAGACCTTATTTCAAGAGACCGAAAATCAATTAAAAGAATGGCATAAACTAGAACTCTGGAAAAATCTCTTGCAAAAGTGTTTCTTCAACTAGCACCACCCTAAATCCATGTACACTTTGTGTAAAATAATGTCAAACGTGTCGTTACTCTGATGTAATCAATTTTTGCACTGGAAAATAATATTAAATGGGAAACTGTCAGAGATATATTTTATTTGTTGATAAAAAAAGATGAAAAAGAAGGAACAATTTTCACATAGTTATATCTTGTAATAAGTTTTAAAAATCTTAAACTGTAATAAAACAAAGATAAACAAAGAAAAAACAGTGAATACGTGTAAGAACAAACATCACAGTAACAAATATAAACATTCTTGAAACATTTATAGCCTGTGTTCGAAAATACTCTCAGTGTGCTAAATAAGTTAAAATCCTTGTAATCATTGTGTTGTTACTGGCACGTCGAATGAAGCTAAGGCATATTCCATTGAAACCAAATCGAACCTTATCTCACATGTTTTCTGGTTATTGTTGGATGCGCAAACGTTTGGGACATGGTTTAACGGTTCCCTCACTACGTTTTGCAAAATATACCCTTCCTCAATTAAATTTTTCTCGTAAAAATACCGCGAAAAGAACGTTAAAGGTGCGAGATACTTGCAAATGTTGTTCTCGTACTAATCTAGGATTTTCGCCTGCCTTAAAATTGCTCTTGTGTTGTGTTTATTACATAAGCCGTTCTTAAAACGGTAAACTTCATCGGACTATACTATTAATTTTGACAATCCCGCATTTTCTTGAGATCTTGTAAAAAACCATTCGACAAATTTTATCCTTAAAATACGATCTCCATTTCGTAAATGTTAAATTTGATGATATTTAAATGGTTTAATAAAATCCTATCAATAGTTCACGACGTAATCCTAAGAGCAATGTCTGCGTCTTTTAACGAGTTTGCGGGGTATGCCGTAAAGCATCCGAGGATCATTATTTCTGTATCGCTGTCGTCAATTTATGATTTTCGTTATGTAATTTCGTTTTATAATTAATCTATCTGAAAATTAATTATGCCATACTTTTGTATGAACAATATTTGCAAGGATTGATTATATCACAATAACGACACGTTTTCGAAGGGGCTCTTTACATTAGTTTAATGACACACCTCTTCCATAACCAGCATAGTGTAGAATAAACAAGTATTAAAGTTAATATTGCAATTGTAATTTTTTTGGGAAAAATCGATTTTTTTGCAAAATGGTAAAATTTAGATATAGCAATACTATTTTAAAATTTTAAGAAGAATTCGAATTTGTGGCAAAATAAGAGACATTCCATTTAAAATATGAAAGTTGGCATCCATTTTCGGCATAACCGAAAGGAATACATCTTCAAAAATATTTTAAATAATCATTGTATAATGAAATAGTGTCTACGTTCGCAAATCTTTGCTCTAAGTTCAAAACACGGTACCCTGTATAGCTTAGGTATTTTTTATTTCATATCTTTACGTCAATTTTTACATGTACTGTTGATTAGAGTAGACATTACCGCGACATGTTACGCACGCATCCACAGAAGCATTTGTGGTTTATGTTAAACAAAAGCCTTTGCTATCGTTAGTACTAAGTGTGATACATAATTGCGTATATACTTTTTTCCAGGAAATTCAGATAAAGGTTGGGTTTAGAAAAAAATTTCCAAGAACTCATAAGTCCATTCAAAATAAAGTTTTACCACATTTCAAAATTTTACATATTGCCTACTACAGTAGATAAAACATGGGAAAGACTAGAGCACAACAGGTAGGAAGTTTCAAATTTACACCCATAGCTGATAAATAGCACGTGCCAGGCAAATCGAAACTACATCGTCTTTTCCCTATTATGGTGCTATATCTTTAACTGTCAAAATAACATACATATGCTTGATTGTAAACCAAGCGGTGTTCTGTGGTGGCCACGGCAAATGTAACGCTAATATCCAGAATTTTGAATTTTCTAATTTCATATGATGCCTGATTTAGTTCATGTGTTGTGCCACATTTGACGATTCAATCCTTTTAGAGTGGTAACGAGCTATAATGTTCGCTAAATCTGACCTTTTATTCGTGCCCTCTTTATCTTTAGGATTGCGTACAAGGTTTATGAGAAGGTTTTGCGAAGTGAAACATACGTACATATCTTGTCCCTTGAAAGATTTATTAATACCTTTTGATATTCTATGAAAGGAAAAATTTCTTATGGCGGGTTTCTGCCGAAATTAAAGACGTTGAATTTCGTGCCTAATACCCTTGTTGGATTTTATTAAATATCTGATCGACATCTACACAAAAATAATTATCATCTGTTTATAAAAAATATAGCTATTTACAATGGTTACTTGAGATTTCTTCGAAATGCTTAAGGCGTAGCCAATGCTCAAGTTAAGCTAATACGAATTTTGGCATTCAATAATTTAACTTTATCGTAAATGAACAAATTGAACACTTTTGTTGTTTTACGCAATAGAATGATCTAGTTTTACAAAATATCTAAGGTTGGTTACAATCCTAAGTAGAATTGTGTACATTTAAATAAATTTTATGAAATTATTAAATTAATTAAAACACGTAATAAAGAATAGAGTATTTGCTGATTTTTTAGTTTAGAACTTAATCTAACCTCTAATTTAAAATACTATACTTATCTTATTTGTATAATTATACTCAGAGAACATTTCTTTCAAAAATTGTTGTAGCACTTTTATAAAGATAAAGTCTGGACGAAAATATCAAAAACTATTTTTAGAAACAGGATATTACACATAATATAGATTTATATCTATATTATGTTTTATTCAGTAGTTTGCGCTAATTAAAGAAACAAAATTTTAACTATCCTCCAAAACAATTTAAATAGCTTTTTATTGTAGGTACTTTTTTAAAAGCAACGAAATGTACTTGCATTTCCGCTAAAAACAGACAAAAATGTTTATAAATTAACATCAAGAAAAAAATATAAGCCAACCATGAACTACCACGGATTGTCTTCGTAACATTAAAAATAAATGAGCGGAAACTACTTTAAAATCCACTCCTAACGGCCGTTGGCTTTTCGTTGCTCTTAGTTCTCGGTATATTTTTAACGAAAGCCTCCTCCTAGAAGATCTTCCATATAAATATGCGACTGTTATAATAGCCATTAAAGATAAAAATACTATTTTCTTTCACATTGGTTACACCACAAACTCGCGATATCGGGCTCTAGCAATAAGTAAATGACCAAACTGTCAGACAAACCGCAACAGATACGATGGTATCGGCAAATAGTGCGTTATATGAATTTGTTTGACTATTTACCCGTGCATATCTGATGCTCATTAAAAAGAATTATTAAATAAACTTGCTTGTAGCACAATAATCGTTAGTTATTCGCACGTATCAAAATATTTGGTTTATATATTTAGCTATGGCCATCGCTTTTATTATTAGAGCCTGATAATGGTGTTTTCACAAATATAATGAAAATGTAAGTAATTTCATTTTTATTAATAGCGAGCGATTCCTACCTCGTTTAGAAACGGTATGATACATAGGAGACAACGCTTACATTTAGTAAACTCGACATAATCTTTTTCAAGCATCACAACATCCAACGATGTTTCAACTTAAACCATTTAAATAATAAGATCCGTCCAACTTTGTTTTGGAAATGATCTCTTTATTTAACATGAACCACCTTCCGCCAAGACTTTTCTCCAGTTTGGAAAAAGAAAGAGTCATAAGGGGCCAACTCTGTCGAATATGGTGGATAGGGTACCAATTCATACCGTAACTGGACTAGTTTCACCATCGCAATTGCTAATGATTTAACTCGATGGTGGAGAATTTTTTCTTCGCTAGATGGGACTTCAACACGTACTGTCTCATGATTTTTCTTCGCTTTTGAAAATAATCAATTACGATTATGCCTTGCGGATCTCAAAAAATCGTCACAATAACTTTCTCAACTGACGGAATCGTCTTAGTTTCCTTCGGTGGATGTTCGCTTGGAAGAACAGATTTTACTGACTGATCTTTAGTTTCTAGCGTGTAGTGATGGATGATCCATGTCTCATCTACAGTCACATAACGCTCCAGAAACTCACTCACCAAACACTGCTTTAAAATTACCATATTTAATTTTTTATCAAGCACAGCTCAATTAAGATGTTCTTTTTAATCTTTATGTCCCAGTTTACTAATACGATATCATGAACTTTATTGATCACAACCTGGCCGCTCCTCATCAAAGACGAATATTCGGCCACCCTTAAATTCACTAAACCAGTATCTGATGGTAAGAGTACGAAAATATTTGAAAGACATTTGAGAACCATTCACGTAAAATTCGATAAACACAATTTTAGCTTGAATGAACTCAAGCACATAGAATGAAGTTATAAGCAAACACGCATAAATAACATTATAATTGTACAACAAGATCTGAATTTCCTGTGTCCTCATACATTTTTTTGTTGCGTTAAGACACAGCTAAGCTTTTAATGGTTAATGGAGAAGTTATTGACCACATTGCCCATCAAATTACAGTTTTACTGTTTTATCGCAGATCTTTCCAAAATAACGTCCGACAACATCTTAAATTTTATCTGAACTTCAAAGAAATTTGAACGGAGATGATAAACATCTTGTACACAGCGAAGAACGCAGTCGTCTATGTAATTTTATTCGGAAAAGTAATAAAACTAAACAACTCCAATGTTTATCTAATACTTTGTACTAATATGAGCATCCATACGCATATCCAGATAACTAAAATATTTGTTTACTTTATTAAAATTTATGTTAGCTGCTTTCAACTACCAAATAAAACAAACATTGGGTTGGCGTTCATCTTTAAAAGCTTTAACAAAGGTGATATGGAGTATCTGTTTTTCTAGGATCTTGCCAATTAGGTACTGTGTTGGAAATTCACGAATAATTACCTAAAGACGAATTTAGAATGCCCAATGGCAACTATGATGGATTAAATTATAATGAAAAGGAACATGCTTTATATATTTCATGTAATGATAATTACGAAATTGTAGAAAATGGAAAGATTATTCATCCTGCACTAATCCAACAATGTCCTTGAAAAAAAAATGGGTGCAAATTCCTGACACACACGGAAAACCCCAACAAAGCTTTGTTGCAATGTTAGTAACTCTAAAATTGGTAATTTTCTGTTCAAAGCATAAGATGCTGTCTGCTTTTATTTGCTAACACCTCTCACGTACCGATAAAAAGCAACGATTGATCAAAAGTTAAGTCAACCACTATGAATAGTAAAAGAACAACTTAGTCATTTACGAAGTTTCTTATCTTGTTCTTGTCAATAGAAAATTGAATAAACTACAGTAAAAATTTCCACGAAAAATAAGCAAAAATGAAATAACGCGTACAAGTAACAGTCTAATTCTATCGGCGTTAACTAATTTTTCACTTACAAAATTGAAGAAACGTTCAACTACGATTAAGAATCACTCATCAGCCAAATCGAGGGGAAGATACGAAACCACTTAAGTTCTTCGCGAGAGATGGCGCTCTGCCAAGAATGCAAATGTTATCGAAATGTACGATAATACTGGCCTACTTTGTCGGGAGGAACATAAAGTTAAATTCTCTCGAAAGTATGTGAAGTATTCAATGTCGAAAGGCTGGTAATCAATTGGATTTGTGTGTGTATTTATAAAATCATGCACATGTTTGAAATAGAAACAAAAATTAACACCTCCCTTTGTTGAAGTTAAAATGTATTCAATCTGCCAAAACTTTTCATTTCTACGCTATTGGAAAGTCGCCGATTCCCTTATTGGCAAACAAAGGAGCGTATACATTCATACTCAAAACAGGTGAATGTCGGAAATAGTGTTCTCCATAAATCTTCATCCCTTTAAACTAAAACTGGATTTGCTAATTAACTCTGTACTGTACGGCGGCTACGCGCTGCCTTTTGTTATACTAGCAAAAAAGAAGAATTACATTAATTCAGCATCTTAAATTTTTTCGTTTTCATATTTTGTATTTCTTAATATTTTCGTTAAAACCAGAGTATCCAGTGAAACTATTGACTTATGCTTAGCTTAGATTTTCAAAAAGCAAGAAAGTTTTAAAATTGTAAATAATATCCTGATTTAATTATGTGCAGATGGACAGTACCTTAATTACGACAACTGACGCTGTTGATCATGTGGTTAATCTCACCCCAAATATTCTTAACCCTGGACGATCACACTTATTTTATAATGACGTAAAGATCACATTGAGCTTTTACAGACCCCTAATGGAAACTAGTAACAGATCTGGTGAGATGGGTGGTACATCAATTCGAAACTTATTCATGAATCTTTGCCTTGGTGAGTACTGGAGTGTGAAACAGCGCGTTGTCTCTATGAAACAAATCTTTCTTTTTCCTCAAATGCTTTTGTGTTTTTCTGCAATATCTGTCGCTAGGTTGTCAAGTAGTGATGTATGGCTTTCCCTTTTTTAAGATAATCGGTTAATAAAATTCCATGACTACCCCATAAAGCAGTCGCCATCACTTTTCCGACCGATAGAACAGTGTTCGCCTTTTTCAGAGCCGATTCATCGTTCGCAGTCCATTGTCTTGCCGGTGCCTTAGTTTCTGGAGTGTACTGGTATATCCAGGTTTCATCTATAGTAATTAATCGACGCCAAAACACAAACTTATTTCACATAAACCGCTTCAACAGAGCTTTGGAAATATTCATTCAAATGCATTTTTGGCCTTAAAGCCTTTTGGCTTTTCTTTCGAAATAGCCACAGCCTAGCCTCTCTAACCTTAATTCGACGATGCATTTTTTGGTTGTCCCGAACGTTCACCGTCAACCAAGTTGGTACAACTGCGTTTAAATTCAGCTGCCCAAAATCTTACCGTGTCAAACGATGATGCAGAATTCCCGTAAATGGCATACATCTCTGTTTTCATTTGCGTAGGCATATTGTCTCTCAAATCCAAGAATTTAATGCCGACTCCATATTCGATTATTTTTACACATGTGCTGTGCTGGAATGGTTTTTGCGAAATTCGCAGATGGAGGAAGAAATTAGTAAATCATTTATCGGACTTCTGCTTCAAAAATTACAAAAGCAATTATTTAATTTTTTTCTGCATAATACCTGAAGCCTTATTCTAAAATTAGGCAAATTAAATCTGTTCAAATTTTATAGCCAAAAAAATATTTTTTGCAGATACAGAGTGTTGTCATAAAAGGCAACATGCCTTGCATTTTATGACGCAAAATATATTGAAGATAAACTTTTGTTGAAAATGTCGAGGTCTTATTAATTGTAGATTAACCCAATTATGTTTACCTTACACCTTACATTCCTTCTTTCGAAAATGCTTCATCGGTCCATATTATTTTAGGAAGATTGGATTTTGACATAGATACAAAAGCAATGTCATTATTGCAGTTCGTTTATCATTTACCTAAACAAGACAAAGCCAATCTTGTTAATTCTGATAGCTGTTTATTGGTAATAAATAACTCGGAAATGAGCAAGTTTAGGAATATATGAAGTAAAATGTTTTACCTGCATTTTTTCAAATAGAGAACATTTTTAGGTTTCTATAACACTCTGTAGAACATATTTGGTATGTTTACACCAGTAAAAATCTGGTTTAAATTAGAATTAAAGCAATATAGTGTACAGACCGCATAATATAGTACTTACTTTAGAGATTGCTTATTTTGTTTGCCTCTGTTAAGTAGTATGTGTAAAAAATTATTAGAATTAAATCAGCATGTATGGCGTCGCATAAACGTAGTACAAGTAAAAATAATAAATAAACCATTGATAAGTTTATTTTATTAATAATTATTAAACAGTGAACAAACGTAAACATTACAGAATCATCGTCATTTTATATTTATTTTTGTGTTATCCCCTCAGACACAAAGAGATAATTTAACTTAATTGATCACTATAATATATCAAGGTATCACATCATTTAAGCTGCAAATAGACATATATTCGCTATTAATAAAATTCTAAAAATTTTCCAGCAAATAGCGCAAAATTTAAAAGTAAAATGTTGCGGTATTTACTAAAACTTACTAAACTACAAAAATGTATTTAATAATTATTCTCTTCATATAGGCTTGGTAAATAGCATTTAAAACACAAAAAGACAAAGACAAAGCGCAATTACTACATCTTATCATAGTAGTTTCCTCCAAAATCTTGCGATACACGTATGTATCACATGCTATAGTCCGCTTTAAGCGACTTATCTATTACATAGATACGTATATTAAAAGTCAAATTAGCAAACGGTTATTCGGATCTAACATGGCCCACATTAGAAAAAAGTGGAACAAATTGAACGAAAATGCGTCACAATATGCATAGAAAAAGAGCCGCGTGTTTGATAAAATATTTAAACGGCATATAGCAACTGCCTTTGCTGTTATACATGCTGTAAGAAGAAAGACAAGAAGATATATGTAACTGACCTGAAAAGTGTGATGTAGTATTATATGTGCCTGACGGTTTGAAGCACTAGCAACACTTGAAACTTATCGTCACCGCTGGAAATTGAAAAATACCGCATAAATCTTCGTTCTTAAGGACGCTTCAAAAATTTACAGTTAAAACGAGCGTTGTTTAAGACACGCCGCGAACTGTTTTAATATGTAAAGCATTGGCCGTTTTAAATGTCATGTATGTGTAATATGTTTGAGTAAAAGTAAATTATTTTCTTTTTTTTTTGTTTGATTACGTGATTTTTTTCGTCGAATTATGTATTAATTATGTATTATTCAAGTTGAATAAAATAATTCCCAGAAAAAATATTAACATATACGGAGAGGGATTGTGTTTTCGTAACGCGCGTAAAACGCGTTCCGGATATCCACTGGGCGTCCGACTTCAAGTACGGATAAAATTTGACTGAGCGTCAGCAGTGTCGCGGCGCTAACATTCCGGAAACGTAAAAGTTGTACGTACTGACATCAGGAAAACCGCGTCTGGTATCGTCGAGGATTGCATGGGATCTCGTCAAATGTATGGGCAATCCAATACGTCCCTCTAGAACACTTTGCTGCCGTGTTTTCTTCGCGACGCCGCATCTTTTCGCTTTTTCTTTCACTACTAGGTATTGTATGTTTTGTTTTCGGTCCGAGATTCCGCGCGTTTACTATTCCGCTTAAGTGCGCGGACCATTATAAATATATAAATACTTTTGTGCGCGGTTTAAATGCGATACGAGATGAGATAAAAAGCTCAACGACGAAATATTGTCATTATTATGGTTGGTATTGCCGACTCGTTCTAAATTAAGCGTTGAGACTTATAAACTCGTAAACAATAGAAATGTAGATATACAGAGTGTTCCACGACGATCGTTAGTTAAAGCTATATGGACATATACTTAAGATATTAATTTATAATAATTAATAAAGTTTTATGAGTACAAACTAGTAATTCTTAATTCTGCTTGTTTTGTATTGGTGTATTAACTATTACTATCTTGTTGTCCCATAAGTCTTTGTACATAACATATTAATAAAAAAAATAAAAATCGTAAAAAGAAAAACAAAACATTTATTCATCCAAATACAATTAATTATTTTGTCCCCATTCTTCGGTCAATTCTTCAATTTGATGTCGATATGACTCTGCTGGTTTAAAGGCAAAAACGTCTCGACAAACGTTTTCTACTTCCTGAAAATTGATAAAAGCGCACAAGAACGAAATAACCCATAATCGGATGGAGCAACATCCGAACTGTCACAACTAGTCCATGCAATTATTGATAAATTTCTTACTTAACAGTCCGATGATATGGTAAGTACCTGTGATAAGGAAGAGGCAATTATTTCCCGGTAAATTATTTCTCGACATAATCTCCTACAGCTCCATATGCTAAATCTGCCGATGTTTCAACCTCCCTCTGCAAAATAGGCTTCTGTTTCGGCAATGACCTCTGCATTTGACGTGAACCACTTTTCGTCAAGTCATTTTCTCAAGTTTGGAAAAAGAAAGAACTCAGACACAGAAGTGGGGCGGAACATCATGATGGTAGAGAATTTTTTCTTGGTTACATAAAGTCCAGTGATTGTTCTTCCCTTCTTCAAAGCGAAAGCTTTTGCGACCTTCTTTGATGCAACTTTCCGGGAAAAACTCATTTTACCGATTGACCCATAATTTCTGGGGTATAGTGATGCAATCGTTTATAATCATATAACGCCACAGAAATTCATTCGTCTAGCGTTTAAACATGTCCAAACATTGCTTTGATTCCGTGGTTGAACAATCGTCAGAAAACGTGGTCACGTTAAATCCGTTGAACTAGTTTCTGATGGCGAAAATGCATGGTCGTTATAAACTGGATCCAACTTCTTTTTGATATCTGCACAACCTTTCCCATCCTCTTTCTTTTTCTTCTTCTATGAATCCACAAAAGCATAACTTACTCACTTTCACTTTCACTTTCAGCAGTTCTCAAAGCAACACTACTTAATAAACCTCTCCGAAATTTTGACAGACATCGATTAAAGGATGGTACTCACAGTCGGTAATGCAGATTTTGACACAAGATTCACCCATTCAAACCCAAATTTATTCATACTCCAGAACCTCGGAACGATGCGTTTAGATTAGAATTTATTACTTGGGTTGGAGAAAATGTTATGGAGGATCAATTTTTCCATCATAAAATTTTGTTTTCGGATGAAGCTACTTTCACTGCCAATGGTTATGTGTCATCCCAAAATTGTAGATATTGGGCAGAAGAGAATCCAAATTTTCGTACTAATCGGAAAAACCAGCATTATAAGAAAGTAAATGTGCGGTGTGGAATTTAATTCCTAAATATTTCGTAGAATCTGTTTCACTTACACTAATTCCATTATCTATATTAAGAACTCCAAAACCTAGTAAACGGTTCTCGTACAGAGTAAATGGCATATACTTAGTTTTAGCATTATTTAAATATCATATAATACTTGTCATACTTACTTCAGCTTTAGATTTAAGTGTGGCCCAGCTATTAAAATCTGAAATTACGCTATTCAAGCGAAATTTTATCGTTCCTTAGGTGACAGCATCAAGTGCCTGTTTTCCACATTCTTTAACAAAAAATACAATATTTATAATTATACTATATTTTAAATTAGTCAAATCACATGCCTTACAGCAATTTCAACGTTGCCTCTCTTATTGCCATGAAGCAACGGAATTCAATTCAATATTGGAGAAATTCCAGAGACTTTATAAACAAATTACGACTTACAGGTTATCACACATCCTCTCATTCCATTTGAAAACGTTGATGACATACCTTTAAATTTCGCTCTGAGCAAATAGAAGGGCAACCTATAACATTCCGCTCGACTTCTATCGTTTTAAAATTAAGAATGAAGATATTTGAACATTTTATTTTAAAATTAGCTAATAGTTAAAATTTGTTACTAATGAAGTAAATTAAATGAATTTCTTTTACATTTCCTTAAGAATACCATGTCTTTGAAAACATCCCATATATTTTCTATTGAGCTTAAATTCTGACAATTTCCGGCCCAATTCACCTACGAAAATGTTTTTGAATTGAAATAAATTTTTATATATTAATACGGAGTATTGTTATGTAGAAATATGTATGGGCTGTTAATTTTATCTAACTTTTCAATATATGGTAATAAATCTTTTAAGACGTTCTTGTATTGATTTTGGTTAATGGTTTCTTTTACAAAATTCGGTGGACCTAGACTTTGCAGACTACCAAATCATTGCAGAAGCTGGAGGTCTTCATAATGCAGTCTCCCTTGTGATATTCACCTGAATGTCTTCTAACATACTGAGCACCCGCTGTTGCAGTTTCGATTTTCGGAATCACAATCAGAAATTGTTTAGAATTACATTTATGGAGTACAATAAATTCCCTTTTTTCCACTCGTCAATAATGAAATTTTATTACCGTTGAGCATAAAAGTAGGTAGCTTTCTTCGTGCATTCCGTTATTTTTTTTTTTTTGTGGACGTCTACATTTTAATCCGGTTTGGTATACGTAAATTCGACAATTTGCTTTCAAAAAAACTCAGTGGTACAATTACAAGAGTTTCTTCTTCTAGGTGCGGCACATCAAGAGTCGATAGTTCAAATCCCAGGCAGAAATCGTGATAGTTTCCCTAGAGTCACGATTCTCATATTGCCAAATAATTAACCGCGCATTAAAGGCTTAGCCGCTTAAGGAATTTAGCCGTTCGTTGTAACTTTGGGTTTCTAGTCTTAATTTGCCTTGCGACCGTATTACATAGTTGGCGTTGTGTAGGAAAGCAGGTGGCGAATATAAAGGAGAATTAATTAAAGAGCTTCTACGTAGGATTTTCAACTCAGTAAAGACCCTTGTTGCGAACTTACCACGGTTCCGAGTAGAAGAGAGTTGCCATAGTCGCATAAATATTAGCGAAGTAGGTTTGCTTCTTATCTAACATAGAACTACTTAGTCTATCTTATTACAAAGACCTACACATTCGAGGTGGTAAGAAGAGTTCGTTACGAGGAGTGTAGCTGCATATAAGCACATAATTAAATGTTAAATTAACCTTTAATTATGTTTTGCAACGGCCACCGCAAACTATTGTGCGAAGCAGATTTGCTTTTTATCTAACATCAAGATTGAAACTTCAAATTACGCTTGACATATGTGTTTCGTTAAAACAGACGTTTCTTACATCCTCCTCTATTTACTGATAAAGTGTACCTAAATGGGTAATGTTGTCAATAATAATAAAGCTAACAAAATAAAAAAATTATAATTTACCGTTTGGTAAATTATAATTTTTTTATTTTGTTAGCTTTATTATTATTATTATTATTATTATAAAAATTAAAAATATCGTAATAACTTATTGCAACCCTTTCTAAACCAGTTGCATGATGACGAAAGTATTTACGCGTTTGGAAGAAGACAGTGAATGTATTGGCGAATTGGTAGCAGCTAGCATTAGCGATCGGCGAATTTGGAGGAAAGCACGCCTTAAACAATTCATCTGCGTTTTTTATAGTTATAATTTCAACAACATTTTCTTCAGCTATTGAATAAATAGTATAGATCGATTCTAATAGTATACTTCGGATTGAGTCTGCAGAAACGAGTTGCGCTTCACGAAATTAGCAGACACTAGTCAGACTTGTGTTTTTTCGTCTCATAAGAATGGATTCGTGTTGCCTTACTGGTTTTTCGAAAGTCGACAAAACACGAGTCTGTCTTAGTCTCTGCTAATTTCGCGAGCCGCACGGAAAGTGTACTCGTTTCTGCAGGCTTATTTCGGATCGTTATCGTGTTGTAACTAAGGGATGGATACTTCCAACAAACAATGCCAGAGCTAATAGAACGCTAGAAACAATATGCTTCTTACATGAACTATTTAGTAGATTTTCCTCCACGTTGTGATCTAACTATTTTGAATTGTTTTCTTTTTTCACACAAAATGTTTGTGACACGATAATGCCTTAAACCTCGTCAACTATTTAGCAGCACAAAACGACGAGTAAAAATTTGTATTGAAACTAAACGAGATCACTTTGAGCATTTACTGTAATTATATTATATTATATTATATTATATATATTATATTAATCACTGAAAGTGTTGATACTTCCATTTAAACATATATACGAAAATTTCAATTGCAGCTGCCATATTTCACAAAGATACACTGACGAGCCTAACCGATGAAATGCGCGTCTGTGCATGGTAGATGTTGGTAGCTTGTATTATTATTATTTACTATAATTAAACAATTATTTCAATACAAATTCTTGTGTTTTGTCGACTTTCGAAATACCAGTAAGGCAACACGAATCCATTCTTATGAGACGAAAAAACACAAGTCTGACTAGTGTCTGCTAATTTCGTGAAGCGCAGCTCGTTTCTGCAGACTTAATCCGAAGTATGCTATTAGAATCGATCTATACTATTTATTCAATAGCTGAAGAAAATGTTGTTGAAACTATAACTATAAAAGACGCAGATGAATTGTTTAAGGTGGGCTTTCCTCCAAATTCGCTGATCGCTAATGCTAGCTGCTACCAATTCGCCAATACATTCACTGTCTTCTTCCAAGCGCGTAAATACTTTCGTCATCATGCAACTGGTTTAGAAAAGGTTGCAATAAGTTATTACGATATTTTTCTATACATTTACCGTTTCATGGAAAAAATAATGGACCACTATAATTCTTCTCTGTCCAAAGGCCAACCTTTCCAGTTTTCACGGACCTTAAACGAATACTTTATCAATAAAACCATTAAGGTAGAACCGAGCTTCGTCTGAAAAGAAGGATTTGTCAAGGATTATTATCATCATTCATGTGATTTTCAAACCAGTTGTGGTATTGCACTCTAATTTCATGATCAACAGAATTGAATTCTTGTAAGAGACCAATTATACGTAGATCTTTTCTAAGAAGTACCGTCTATTAGTTTTTAGATGAATAATCTATACGACGCCTTATACTCACAATAGTCTCAGCAGTTCTTTTCTTGAATCTGCCACTGCCAGATTTGTGACTTACTCCTCTAGCTTCGCGAAATTTTGCAACGCAGTGAACAATTCACTTATACAAATCAAGATATGGTTCTGCAAAATGGAGATTGAAGACGAAAATCGTTTTCAATGATAAATAATTGTCGATGTGCAGTGAACAGGTGATTTGTATTGGCAAACTTATCGATGTAATTTGTTAATGAATAAAGTTCAAATCTTGGATTTAATTGTGTAATTATAACCAACATAAAAAGTAATTTAAAAAAATACCCTATTTTTTTATTCTTTTTATGATCATATTGTATACCTAATACAAAATCTAATATTTTTTTCAGTATTTGTTCCTATAAACAAGACCTAACTGGTAACTAAATTATTAGGTATACCATTTTTCCAATCAGCCCTTCGATTTTAATTTAATTTACTGCCTTCCGTAACAAGTTGGATTCAGAAATTTGCTTGCAATTCCAAATGCTTGAAGCTTCTTGTAAGAATAATTCAAAATCTTCATTTAACTTTCCCTGTTACTATTGGGTACATAATGAATTCACTGAAATTACTAAATCAATTAATAATGAAAGATCACCGAATCTATTTAAATTACTAAGCCAAGCTAAAATTAATACGATATTCAATAAGATTAATCCCGGAGTATTGAACACGTGCACGAAAAATCTCAGGCAATGAAATTACTCTAGCCGATGAAGCGATAAGGAAACTGAATTTTAGACTGCGTACATCAATCTTCCTCTAAATGTAAATTTTCGAAGTGAATTGGAAATTCCAGAAGGAAAAGAAATGAAAAAACGAAATCGGGGAAAGTTCATAACTCGTTCTGAAAATAGCATGTTTAGAAGATTATCTTCGGATATTTCATAAATGAATCCATAATCGCATTAGTATTTTTAAAACATATTTACAAATTAGTGTTTCTTTCCAAAATTTGCGTTACTTATTATCAAAAGAACAGTAATTATTGCGTCAAGTTAAGAATGATGCTAATACAACAGCATTAGTAAATCGTAGTTTATAGCTTTTTAAAGAAATATCGTTCCTTACGGCAATTTATTTGCGACAATTCAAATGCTTCCGAGAATGATACAATTTTAGAAGCAATCGTGTTATTTTTTGCTAGCGACATTTTTTAATAATACCTATCAGTATCATTTAAAGAAGAAAGTGCGAACTACAGTCGATTCAAGACAGAAAGTGATACACTGAAAATAACAAGGACGATATCTGTTCAAAAGAGATCAGCCAATCTATACTGAAAGGGAACACCGGCAATTCACCGGTAAATTCGGATTTCCATGAAACTGTAGATATTTTTCTTCTTTAGAAGTTAAAATTTAAAGTATAGGGCCAAAGGTACCCTATGTCCCTATGTGGATTTTTTTATATTAAAGAAATTTGAAGTATATAGTCGCAAGAATGAACGAAATTATTTTCGGAATATGGGGTCGGGAGATAATGCGGGGAAATCCATCGGGGGCATCGGAAAAAAACTCGCCTGGCTTTCATTTGCTTATTGTTTGGGGTATAAACTAAACCCCATTTAGCACATTTAAGGGAGCCATGGTTTATTTTTGTACTATTTATATATCTATGTTACTAGCTAGATTAGGTTACTCAGGTTACTTATTGAAGTAAGTACAATGGGGAGGTGCAAGTTTAAAATAAAACCTTAAAAGTTTGCATTTTTACAATATATAGTTCCGTTTAAAAAAAGCTCAACTATGAAAAACTCATAGTGTCTGGCTTTTAAAAGAAAATGTCCTGGTATTCGTAAACTGCATCTGGTAACCCTACCTCAAACAGCATTCTTCTTCAGTAGACATGTTGTTATCTTAATTTGCGTTATGTTTTAGTGTAAATAGTCAAAAGTCACTATTTTGATACCTCTTATCATGTTTGAAATATTATGATATTGCCTGAGCAACACACAATTAGTACCCATTCTTGGCACATCTGTGAACCAAATTTCGGTCTTCGGTTTTCTACCCACCCAAATTTTAATTTCTTTTCAATCCAAAAATATACTTTGAAGGATATGCTTCTTCTATTACGCCATTACAGGCCTCGCTTTCAAATTTTGACTAAACGTTGTGTTTCTTATCTATTTCATCTATTTTGTTTTTATATCCGATTCTTCTAAAAAAATAAAAATGTTTTTGTTTTATTTATTTCTCCATCTTTCTTCCATCTCCTGAAAATGTCAGTCCCAAGTACGTACCTGAATCTGTATACTTGTACTGATTTTTCATTTTCTATCTTCATTACATGTTGTCCTGTATTCCCTATGGTTATCATTTTGGTTTTTTCTTCACTGATTTTCACATTTATCTTCCCTGCCGTTTTTTTTATATACTTTCATATTTCTGTTGTGTTTTTTCGTCCTTCGCTATAATTATTGTCATCTACGTAACATAGCTTCAACACCAATATCTTTTCCATTTTTCAATAGCCTACTTCAAATGGTTTAATTTCCATTTTTACTTCTATCACCTTGTTCAATACTATTATAAGATACAAGGTTGCTTTAAACAATTTCAATTGTTCTTGTTTCGATGTTATGTAATTTTTGATTTTTTTCAATAAACTTCTTAATAATGTTTCTGGTCTTCCTTTCAAATCCTCTCGGTTATATTTTATCACCTTTATCTAAGATCTTAAGATCTACCGGATCTCGTTTTTGCAGTAGCTCTTATTTAACAACGAAATCCGCTTTATTGTGATCATTAATCCCATTTTGCTGCAGTTATTTTTTGACTTTTAACAAGAGAAAAATTAAAACAAAATACATATCAAAAAAACATTTATTCTTTGTTTCATTTTTTCTTATTCCATTACAAGAAATTCTCATAAATAAAAATAATAATAATCATCTATAAAGTAAACTTGATAAAGCATTAATAGATATTTATTACAGATAGAATACAGTCAATAAAATATCTAATTATCCATGCGAAATAATGGAATCTTTACGAAGAGAAATACTAAATAAAGATCAACAAATTCACCAACGTCGACCACCTCCTCCTCTGCCACGATTAGGTCGGTCGGAGTTGGCGAAAGCCCTGCCTTCCTCTTTGCGCTTCTTCCATGCAGAGTACCTCTCACTCATTTCCACCAATTCTTCAGGAACATACTACAAGGATTAATTATAAATTCCAACAAAGTTTGTGAAACATAATGTCTTTAATTACCTGATTAGCTTCTTCTAGTATTTCAATAAGCTCCTTTGCTTGGCTCCAATCACCTCTTGTAAAATAACTTATTGAATCACCAGTTCGACCAGCTCTTCCAGTTCGGCCAACTCTATGGACGTACTCCTCAATATTCCTCGGAAAATCGTAGTTTATAACGTGACTGCAAGAGTTAATTTGAAATTTCTCCTAAGCTGACAATTTAGTAATATGTAACTTACGTAATATCTTCGATATCTATGCCTCTAGAGGCTACATCAGTTGCGATTAAGATTTGTACAGATCCATTTGCTATATCAACGAGAGCTTGTTCCCTATCACATTGTTCCAAATCACCGTGAATACTAGCGCAATCTATTCCTTGTAGTACCAGTTCGGAAGCCAAATGACTAGCACGAGCTTTCTTTCCACAAAAAGCTATGATTTTTTGATCTGGTTGTAAACTATGTACGAACTCCATGAACTAGAAAAATAGCAGATTGTTAAATAAGTAATATCAAATAGAATTATTCTATGATATCTAACAGTTAACTTAATAAACGAAATATATTTTAACATTACCGTTTTAACACAATGTTTCAGATTCACTTACAACTAACCAACATTATCTAAATGAGACTATGCTGACCAAGCAGAAAAAAGGTAATTAAGATGTTCTTAATAGTAATATGTAAAATATATTATAAAATATTCTTCTATGTGATCAGTTCTGTCATTACTATTATTTTTTAATAACATTGAAGGGATTTTTGTACCGTATTAAACTTTTCTTCCTCATCATCACTCATCATGATTAGAGTTTGGGTTACAGAATGCACGGCTGCTAAATCCAATGATCCTACGTGAATTTGAACCGGATTAACCATGTAAGACTGAGCTAATCTGCGTACTCCCACAGGCCATGTAGCACTAAATACATCAATGAATACAATATAAAAAAAATTAGGGCATAAATTTTATTCGTTCACAGAAAAATGATATTATGGAGTGCGCTCTCACTTTCCTTAGTTTATTCTAGAAAATTTCCAATAAACTTTTCCAAGTATGCTACTACAAGTCTAGATAATTTTTGTTTTTAAAAAATATTAAAAGTTGTAATCAAAGTCCTGTCAATTCTGAAATAGGTATTCAATTGCTCATTGTAAAGAATTAGAAATCTTTCCTAAATAATAATGCATATTCCAAGACGGTGCAACGTTGGATATCTTGGACTATCTTAAGCAAATAATCAGTTGTTATTGAACTGCTTTTGTAAAAATTCATAATGTAGCTTCAATATAAGGTCGTCACAGAATAGCGTTATCCCGTAGTATCCACAGACAGTATTTTTTAATAACTTTGTAAAAATATGTTAATTGGTTAGACTACATGTATACAATACAATACGCCAACGTTTACGAAGAAAAGTTGTCCAGAATGACAAATTTTGACCCTATACAAAATTTCAGGAAGATCTACCTACTTGATTAAACCGTCATCTTTCAGATTAAACAAAATAATTCATTTTAGTAAAAAATTACATTTATAAAACGTAACAATAACATTGCTCTAGAATCAACTATTTACTCAAGATGACCAGTTCCTGCACACCGTTCTGTGCAATGTCTAAATTCTCTGAAACTGTTCCGAATTATCCCGATCTGTATTTGTTGTACGGCGTTTCATATCCTTTCTTTTAATTTTTATATAAAAACTTTTTCTGTATATTGTTTATGGAGGAAATTATCCTTTACCCATGGACCAGGTGGACAGTATGCATATTGCGTAGTAGTTATATTATATAAACCATTACACTTTCTTTATAGAATTGTAGTTTTGTATTTAAGGCCTAAGCTTACTGCTACTTGTGCCGCCAGCAAATTCAATCAGCATTTTCAAACACTTCATCAAGTTTATCACGCAAATAATTACTTTAAATATTTACACTCAAAAGAAATCATTTATCCTCAGAAAAGTCTCGATGTCAATATCAAATATATCAAACAAAATAATAATAATTTGAACAATTAAAGTATAAGTGAGAGCGAACCATAGCATACTAACCTCGTCATGACAGTCTGTCTGTCAGGTCTTATATCGTACATGGTTTTGCGAATTTGCGGTTCGAAACCCATATCCAACATTCTGTCTGCTTCATCCAGCACAACATAAGTAATACTTTCAACTTTAATATACCCTGAAAAATAAAACCGTGAGATTCAACTGAAATGGCCCAAAATCCATTTTGGAAAGTATGAAAAATTATATACCAGCTTCGACAAGATCATTTAAACGCCCTGGCGTCGCAATCACAATATCAACGCCTTTAGTTACAATATTCACTTGTTCCTTACGACTCCCTCCGCCATATATGCAAACACTGAATAAAATAACCTGTTAGATAAATGTCTAAATTTTACAATAAAAAGGAGACTTACGCTTTGATATTTTTGTAGCTATATTTATTCACTTCACGGTCAATTTGTAATGCTAATTCCCTTGTAGGAGCCATTACTAATACACTAGGACCTGTCCTTTCTTCTTTTGGTATTGTCTGACCATCAATGTGAATTAAAGCTGGCAAAAGAAATGCTAACGTTTTGCCTATAGAAAGAAACACAATGAAAATCATATTTCTTAGAAACAAATTAACTTTTACCTGTTCCAGTCTGAGCAATGCCAATCAAATCTTCACCACTCAACAGAATTGGCCATGCTTGAGCTTGAATGGGCGATGGAGTCTCAAAACCCGCTTTTACAATTTCATCCAAAATTTCAGGATAATTGTGGAACGCCTGATAAAACGTTTTGACTGGATTCGGAATAGGTTTTGCATTGTTGTCTAAGTTTTCGAAAGTTCTTGCAACAACAATGTTATTGTTATCCTTTCTAAATTGTTCTACTTCAGATCTTGGCATATTCGCTACCTCATCTAGCTCCATGTAGAAGTTCTTTATAATTGGCGGTAGTTTTGCCCATTTTGCTTTCAAATACTTCTCCTAAAAACAGAAAAACACGTCTTGAACCGCAAGGAGGTCTAGGAGAAATATTTATTTTGTTTGTTGTTTGCTTGATAATTGATAAATTAGATACCAGCAACAAATTTCTAGATAATATTTATAGTAGGTACGGCAACTTGAAATTGTTCCACATCGTGGATGGGTGCCTTGTTTAGTAAAAAACAATTGTGTGTAATGTTAGTTCCATTTCGGATTAATTATTTCGCAGCAGTCTCTGATGAAAATACAATGGATTCCAAACACATGTCAAATACCTTTTAAGAATTTTTCGTAATCTAATTTGGTGCTATTTTTGCACATTTTTATAACTAAGGTATAACGTGAAGACTATTTGCAATGTGGTCCGTATGGCCCTGTAACCATTGCATACTTGCCTAGTGTGTACAAAATGCCTTACATTAGTTTTGACGATCTAATATTTTCATCCAATTTGATATATACATTTAATTTTACAATAATACATTCGGTCACCGGTTGATGATGAGGACCATTCGTGTCGTCGAAACGGCCGTCCCGGACTAATTATTATATTACTATATAATAAATTAAACTTGTGTGGTGCGGAGGGTGCCGATACTTATGTGTTGTTTACCAATTTAATATATGTTTAAAAATGCTGTTCTTATAATTAGGAACATTAAATAAAGTATTTTCTTTGAAAATCCCTCTAGTTTTATTTACTTTAGGATGTGCTCAACAAATAATTTCTACTGAAAACTAAACTAGGTTATTTTTAAATAAACTTACGCTTGCTTCCGCCGCTGCCTTCCAATCAATGACAGGAATAGGTGGTCGGCCATCTTCTGCAAGTTCGTCGTATACAAAATTATGTGGAGCTTGATTCTGACTACTATAATCACGTTCAACTGTTAGTTCTCGAATCAATCCTTCGGCTTTAGTAACTTCATCATCCGTACCAATCAATTTTACCATTGTCTCATTTTCTTCTTGATCCTTCGTGACAATAATCTTAGCGCCAGATTCAAACTGCAAATCATTAATCTTCGATCCACCTTTTCCTAAATAAAAGAAAGACTTATCGATAGATTTTAATCATTCATAGAAAATTATATATATGTATATATATATATATATAAGTTACCTATAACACGTCCAACGAATTTTGAAGGAATTTTAATGATTTTAGCGTCGCCACTTCTGCCTGGATTATTGAAAGAGTTCCCATTTCCCATTCTTCGATTGTTAAATCGTCCTCTTCCGCCTCCCCGTCCATCTCCACCGCCGCCGCCATCTGATCTATTAAACCTACCCCTATTATTACCTCGTCTTTGAAACGAGGAATTTTGGAAAGAAGCGCTTTGAATACTATTGTTCGCACTAATCACAACAGGACTAGAATCATCCCACTCGCGCTCCATTCTAAAACAAATCAAAATATACAATGTATTGTACCGTAAAAAAAAAAGCAATACGAACCTCTGTGCTAGTTGTTTATTAATTCCGCAACAAACACAACACTACGAAATCAACTAATACTAGAATAAATATTAACGGATGATTAGGACATGAATAGTGTCAAAAAATTGAATTAACCTTAACAATGCAAGAACAGAAATGCCTCACATTTTCTAATGGCCGGCCAGCTACGATCGATTGAAATTTCAAAAAACAGGATACGACTAGTGGTGAAGATTGGAATTACAAAGAATTTAAAGTATTGGCGCGTTATTAGGCCTTTGCATTATACTCGCTACAAAATTATTTTTTTTTAGTGGTTTGTTAAAAATTACAACAGAAAACACAAACATAAAGTACTTTACTTATTATTTATTATTATTTAAAATATTCTCTTAAATTAGTTGTAAATATGGCAAATCGTATTTCAAAGAGCAAATTTTAATACCACAAAAAGGCACGTTAGACTCTTGAATACTTTTCTTCAGTACTCCTGGAATACTACATTTAAATGAGCGTTTTTCCGCCCACAATTCAGTACTGGCCAATGATCGTGAGCAAA
This sequence comes from Oryctes borbonicus, assembly GCA_902654985.2. NCBI lineage: Eukaryota > Metazoa > Arthropoda > Insecta > Coleoptera > Scarabaeidae > Oryctes > Oryctes borbonicus. The sequence continues at coordinate 1,645,308 of LR736897.1, read as the reverse complement.
ATGCAATTTACCTTAAAACTAGAGGTAAAATCTTAATCTCTAAATTCCTGGATTATACTGTAATGCCAGGGAAGTTTGTCGATAGTTATTTATACGATATCAAACGTTTGGGCTGTAGCCGATATTACGGTTAGAGCTCCTACTCTGAATGATCTACAACCAGATTAAAATGTATACAGCAATATAAATGATTAAATCAGGGTATTATTGGAAATTCAAAATTCAGAAAGGTTACATGTGATAAATAGAATAAATAAACGTGCAATAAACCCTAAGCCTACAATTAGCTTAATTGTTAAATTACGATTTTATGTGTACCTGAGTTCAAACAGTTGCTTTTATATAGTTTTGTCAACACCAATTAGAGTTGATTTATATGACCGGCAATAGAAAGTGAAATTATTTCAGAGATTTAAGGGAAGGCCCTAAACCCGTTTCTGCCCCCGCTGGCTACGCCCATGGCTTTGTCAAGCTAAAGAGCAGACTTTGAAAAAGCGCGCAAATAATGTAGAAGAAGTGATTTTTTCTTTTATTAATTTTCGATGGTTCATGAGATAAAACTGATATATGTACATAAAAATAATAAAAACAATACAAGACTAAACAATCTTACCATATTAAATATTGAACACGAAGTACGAACCCTTCATTTTAATTATGAGATTTTTATACTCGGAACGGGTCCCACACACGTGATTCAATTGAATAATGAATAATAATGAATAATGATAATAATGATAGCAAGGACTGTGGCGTAGTATGGTGAACAACACATAAGTATCGGCACCCTCCGCACCACACAAGTTTAATTGATTATATAGTAATATAATAATTAGTCCGGGACAGCCGTTTCGAGGACACGAATGGTCCTCATCATCAACCGGTGACCGAATTCTATTGGTTTGTTTATTGAAATTTCTGTGAAATTTAAAATTATCTTTGTTTTTTATTCAAACGGATTCCAATACAGTCAACATTTAAATGTAGAGAGTGACAGAATTTGAAATTGGCTCAAACTATTTACTTGTAACATCACTCTATCTAACAGTTTGAGCAGTATAGTTTATCAAAGTCAATAGTCTGACAAAGGCTTAAGATATGAAATTAGAGGCTACATTTCAAACAATCTCAATATTTATAGTAGAAATATTTTTCGGGTGATGTCGTGTAGTTAATACAGTTAATAAATTCAGAAGATTTCTAAAGTCTTTAGAAATCTTCTGAAGAAGCTGACAGGATAGTCGGCGAAACGTCAAGTAAAATATTAACCACACGACATCACCCGAAAGACATTTCTACTATGGATTACGGTCGTGAAAGCCTACATTCAACAATCTCAATATTTATTACAACTTGCTTTGATTATGAGTATTTAAAATTCTATTTCGCGTTTGCAGTAATAGATAATTTCTAATATCGCACCAGCTTAGGAGGAATAAAATGATCCTCTTTCTTTGCACGGAAATGTATGACTATAATTTAGAGCAGTTTTTCTCGTCGATTGTAACCTTCTGTTACCTTTTTTTAAATCTTATATTTAAAAAACGGATAAAAGGTGAAAAGCGTCTCATTTCTGGTCTACCTACTTTCAGACATACATGTAAGATAATGTGCTTAACGTAACGAGTATGCAGTTAATTTTTTATACTCATCATACAGTGGACGTTTCTGCGGTAAACAAACCCGATGAAGTCGGAACTTAATATGCCAGCTTGACGACATGGAATAACAGTATCTCTTCGGCATAACAGAATAAAGATGAGAGTGCGGAAAGAAGTTTTGATAGTAAAGTTTGAGATAATTTGATATAAAATAAAAATTAATCCATATCCAATCGAGTTTATTATCTGGTCGCCCTAAATACTGGAGTTTTCTCTTAAAAACGCATAGAATTACTTAAATTGGCACACCAACATAATTTTTTTATATCGATAATAGCTTCCGGAAAGAAATAAAAATTTTTATTTCAGCCTTATAAAGTAAAGCTTGTATGGTTCGCAATTATTCAAAAGCCGCCCGCTGAAAGTGTTTTTAAGTACGCTTAACGATGAGTTGGTATAAGTGTTTTATTTGTTGTTTGGTTTATTCGTACGGTATGTTATTTAGAAATATTTATTTATTATTAAATGCAACGAGATATATTATTCCTAAGTTATTCATAGAAATTCTGTGGAGGTGACAGAATTATGCTTTTTTGACAATTTATTAATGATGCCATTAACACTGAAAAAATTAGTTTTTTATTTATGATTTCAATTGTTACCTACGTAATTTATTTAAGTACATTGATCCTATATAACATTTTGTAAAATTTGTAGTAGTATTAATTATTTTTGATATAAAATTTACCAATTAAAAAAACATATAGCGTGTTCACCTAGTTTATGAGAGGAAAATTCCTTTGTAGAGAAGTGGTGCAGAACAAAAAAATATATTTAAGATTACAGGATGTTCAGTTTCTACAGCGAACGATACAGGTATGATTTTTTTTAAAGAATCAGCCTGTATATTATTTTGCGTTTGTAGATGTCTCTCTTCAATTTATATCAACTATCATCAAGAGTTTCTATAATTACCTACCTATAGAATTTTTAGGAAATTCGTAAAATTTCATTTTGTTCGATTATTACTTGGTGTTTTTATCGAACTTTGTTAATATTAATTGGCATGTACAAGATGGCAATGGAAATTGTTATCATCTTGAATTCATGCTATTTTAATCATCTCTGTTTGGACTTAGATATAGCTAGAAGGATATAACTTAGCAATTAAGCAAATATTAAGCTTAAGGTTTATTGATTTATTCTATTTTATTGCACGTTTATTTATTCTATTTATTACATGAAACCTTTCTGAAATTTTGAATTTCCAATAATACCCAGATTTAATCATTTATATTGCTGTATACAATTTAATCTGGTTGTAAATGATTCAGAGTAAGAATTTTTAATATTCCTGGCCAATTCTACCTGCTAGAGACAATACCTCTAACGGTAATATCGGCAATTTCGGCAAACCTCCCTGTCATTACTGTATAATCCAGGAATTTAGAGATTTACCCATAGTTTTAAGGTAAACTGCATTTTGCTCACCATCATTGGCCAGGACTGAATTGTGGGTGGAACAACGCTCACTTAAATGCATCCGTTTTAAATTCAAGAAAGAGCATTCAATAAGTAGTCTTCACAAGCAATGTAGCTGATAGATTCTCATTAAGATTTCTTAGTTCTTAGCTAATAAACATATAAAGCACTAAGTACGAAAGTGTTTCATTTCGCGAATGTCTATTTCCTTCAATTTCACTTTATAACTAGAGAGCAACAAGTCGATTGCCTTGCAGTAGCGTCACTGCGCTGGGTTAACCGAAATAAACGTGAGCCTCAATTAGAACAAAAAACAATAAAAGAATTTATGAAAACGCAAACATAATATTGTAAACAACTTACCGAATATGCTTAGATGGCTGAAAAGAAATCCGGAAGTGAGGCCTTCAACGCCGGTATCATACACGGTACACGCGTATGTTTCTACAGTGGTCTCTTTGAGACCCGTCTGTTGCGGCGTATATATCTGCTTATATATAATGCGATATAATATTCGTGTACCTAAAGTGGTCTTTGAATTTGTATAACGGATCTTCCGCAACACTATTGTTAAAAAGATGGCGTAATCTAGAAAAATCGACAATTTTGCATAATATAGTATTAAATGTTTCTCTGACTGAAACACTTTTTTCGTTTGTTCTGCAATTTTTTTATTGCGTCGGCTACTGGAACGTAATTGTCGTTAATAGTTTTTAAATCTGTTGCAACTTGAGGATTTTAGAATTGACTTAGCTTTATTGCAGCTGCTTCTTTAGCGTCCAGTTGTAAAATCACCAATATGATATTTTCAAATTATTTAAAATAATAAGATGCTCCTTCTAACCATGTACCCCATCGTGTAAGAACTGGTTGAGGATATTCCGGTATGTTAGAACACTGTGAACGAAATAGGCGAATACGTTTTGGTGATTTAAGAAAAACGCTTTCGTCTGTGCTCTTAGTTGATCCATATCGGGATAACATTTTCGTATAATGTCTGCTACAACGTGTAAAGCATGAAGCAGACATGTTATGTGCAGCAAATTCGGTTGAACAGCTTTAAATAATTGACCTGACCGCGGCAGCATCGGTAACCATTAGCAACACTTGCTTCGGTGAAATTTCAAAGTTGTCTAATAATGTTCTAACTAATACATTACGAACAGCTTCGGCAGTACATTTTTGGCGTCTTTTATAGACTAGCAAATAAGGGCGTGACGGTCCTTTCAAGATCGTTGTCCGTGCTACAATCGATACTACGGATTTATTTTAATGTCCATAGTATTATGTGCAGTTAGCCATAACCCTTCATTTTTTACTGTGGTTTTCACATAATTCTCAATCTTCTCGCGCACTGACGGCTAATACCTACGTAACGTCTACGGACTTCATAGTTCCCACGTTGGATTGTTAAATCACATAGAAATTCTTTATACGGTCTCCTTCCGGTTATTTTTAAATTTGTGTGTTGCGCTATTTACATGGTTGCTACACATATATGCATTTCTACGCATTTTCAACATTTTTAATGCTTTCCGTTCAATTCCGACACATCATTTTCGCACTGCGACATGTATTACACATAGCACACAGCAGAGAATGCCAGGAAATGGCAACATGTAACAAAGTAGCTCCGTATACCTCCAACTTCACGCGGTTAAACACCACTGGAAGGCAGGCTAGAATGTTGCGCTCTAGTTATACCTAATAGTTATATAGTTCTTCAAACCTCAGAATAAGAGACGTGCCACCAATAAATCCATTGGAACCGTCAAGACATCCAATCGCAACAATTTCCTTGTATATTTTTCCAGAATCTGATATAGAACCAGTTTTATTTTAAACGAATAAATTAACTAAACATTCAATCAGAAAAGTAAATAAAATCAAAATATCAGCCTATATTAAGCACATTGGCACGGTGCCGTAGCATTCGTTGATTGTGTAACACGCATTTTTTATTAGGAAGTTTTTTATTTGAGTTTCAACTTTAGAAGAAATCATCTGCTTAACATTAGGCGCATGTATGTAGATTATTTCGTTGTCGCGTATTGTAGGCGCGTGTATCACCTTTTTCTGGAAATATGTATATCTGTTTGCGTGAACATATTTAACACGCTTTGGCGGTCCAAGTATAGATCCCATATTTAACTTCTGTGATTCGTGATATATTCCTCTTCCATTCTACGATTTGAAACCTTGACAATAAGATCTCAGGATCATTGCGAACGGTCGTCCAACTTGGTTTATTGAAACGTACAACTTCCCGAGGACCCACAAATATATACATATATCGTTACAAAACCGCCAGGTATTTAGCAATACGTTGGCGGGAGCGAGCAATTCGTCTAATCTATTCTGCGCTTGCACTGTAGAGAAACTTAAGAAAGATTCAAGACACGCTTTAGAAACATTCTAAAAAACCTGACAGTATGGTCAACGATACGTCAAGAGTAACTTAATGACACGGCAACAGCTGTAGATTCCCAAGTTTACTTGACGATTTGTTTACTTTTTCCTTTAAATATATCTTCAATTATTTCTCTAATTGACCACGAGTGCTATCCTATCATAACTTGTAAAAGATGTAAGCTAAAATATATTGTTACGAAAATTTAGTTTCTGTGATATATCTTAGTAGACGTACAGTATATTTGACTTTGAATTCATACTAAGCCTTAATCTAACTATTTTTAATAGTTTTCAAGATATTTGCGATTCTTTCATTAAACTGTATTAATCGTGTGCCGTGCAATGAATGGTATAGTCTTCATTCCGTAATTTTTACTTCGTGCTGATTGACTACTATACTGAGAAGACTTTTTGGTGAAATTAAATTTAAATACATTAAGCTCAAATATATTTTTATTTAAATATGGGACATAAAAATATTTAGATCTAATATAAATTTGTTGTTAAACATTTGTATTCAATTAAATGGAAACAGGTTATGAACATCTTGTATAAAATTTGGTAACGATAACAATGTGTGGAACGCGTGACCTTCCATTTCGTTCCACAAAAGTAAATACCTTAATCTTCATAACACTTTTAAATATTTAATTTCAACGAGAGCGGTACAAATGCTAAAATTGTAAAATATCTCGAAAACGGTTGGCTTTAGGGGTAAGCCCTAATATAAATTTACTTACGATATGTACAATCGATTAAGCTAATAAAAATTATACCATTGTATTAAAAAAAAAATTGTAACCACATTCGTTTCAACTAGAAATGTTTCGAATGCGAAAATATTTTAAATCAATAGGCTCGACCTATTCCAAAATTTCAGAGTTCCAGTCATAATAACATCATTAAAGCTTCGAATGCGGGTTTCGTGAAATGACAATAAGTCCCGGTCAATATCAAACAATGTAAACTCCCATAATTTCTTTTTCAGCTGCAACTAACGCCCAACACATATTCTTTCCAAACGCGAACGCGATAATTAAAGATCAATTGTTCCTCCATAACACTTCGATTTCCAATAAAACAATGCGAGATTGCACGTGGCGTCCAATCAACGAAAATACCGTTTGCCCCGACCCAGATGTCAAGTATATACTGTACACCGATAAAGGTAACCGGGAAGTTGTCGACATCGGCATAACGGATTGGTTAAGACAGAGTTCTTGGGATGCGGAGAAAGAGGATGTCCTTATCATACATGGATATGCTGGAGGAGACGACACCTTGCCAATTGCGGTATTGCGGGACGGTAAGTTCAACCGTAAATAATTGATCTATCTGAATAAGCTAGAAAGTACTTCTTTTGATTAAAATATTTTCATTTAATGATAATTTTTCTTAACATGCTTGCTGTTTTTACATTTTAATTTGTGAAAAAATGGCAAACTTGATACGTTTGTTGTTTTAATTTATATCAAACAACACTAAAGTATCGACAGACTTCGCGCCGCATAAATTGAATTAATCAGTCCGGAACAGCTGTTTCGAGGATGCGTGGATTCCCATTATCGACCGTATGACCGAATGATGTGAGAAAAAAGCTCTAATTCCAACATGCTCGTTTTATTCCTACTCTCGAAAAAAAATATTTATTTACAAGGATCTACTTTTATTTATTATTTATTATTTAAAATTTTAAACTCGCACCCATCAAGGTCTATAACACAAAATAAAGATGTGTATCTATAAAGTTCAAATTTATAATACAAAAAAGTCAAACAATCTGAAATGTAATTAGGAAAAGGGGGATTTCTTTCTTTTTGAAAAAGAAATAAATAAATTTCGAAACGTAAAAGGATTCTTTTTAAAACAGCACAACCTGCACAACCCAAAAAAAAGAAGAATTTTAAGTATGCTCAATAGAAAAATGTAAATATTATTATACAATTTTTCTTCTTACAGCGTATGTCAATAATGGAAGTTATAATGTCTGGATGATGGATTGGGGACCTATAAGTCAACCGCCATGCTACTCATCTGCGGTACATAACATAAGAGCAATTGCAAAATGCACTGCAGACCTTCTAACTGATTTAAGACAACAAGGACTAAGAACAGACAAGCTTACTTGCATAGGACACTCACTAGGTATCTAATAATTCTTTCGAGTTTATTGCACAAACAAATTTACACAATATACTAAAGAAAAACAGCTATTATATTTGGATCATAATATTATTGCACACACCTTTAACATAAATTCAATATGTTGCGTGAATAATATTTCTAAATAATCGGCATCTTTTCCTATTCCTAGGTGCTCACACTTGTGGTTTAATATCGCGTTTCGTACACTTTCGCATGCACAGGATAGTTGCTTTGGACCCTGCAAGGCCCTTAATTCCATCAGCTAGCAGACTTATTAGTGGAGACGCAGCCGCTGTGCATGTCATACACACTAATGCTGGCCATTATGGGGAAGCTGGACGATCTGGCCATGTTGATTTCTGCGTCAATGGCGGTAAAATACAACCGTATTGTGAAAATGCTGGATGTAAGTAATTGCAATCTTTATTTTAATAAATTTTCCAAGGCAGATTTGTATATCAGTGCTTTCAAAAAACAGGTCTAAACACTGTTGATAATAAAATTTGAGTATTGCACATATTAACATAGTCCTAAAAGTCTTTAATATTTATGGTCCTTATTCTGTTTGGGAGCTTTCATAGTTAACCGTTTTCTAATGGGTTTCTCTGTCTCAATATTATTATTGGATGTTCTCCTTCAAAATTATGAACTTTTATTGCTTACAGTAAGCAGAGGCAACTTTTAATAAATCCGTGGCCAAATTATCATTCCATCGCGAAAGTGCCTCCCAAACTTCTAAGCCTTAGGTATCTAGTAAGAAGGTAATCAAAAACAAATGCTATAGGTGCTACAGTTCTATCTTTAGTTAACATTTAAACGATAACTTGGCCATTGTTCAGTTATGTGAAACAATCAAAGTTGTCCAAAATTGAACATCGTGCAGTCATAAAATTTCTGACCTTGGAAAGAAAGAGACGATGGACATGGTTCATAAATACTATGTACTATCAAATGCCTCAGGTAACCGTTAGTTAAAATTTCGTCGGGGCAGAGAATCTCTTAAAGAAGAAGGGTCTGTTGCTGTAGTGATACCAGAAAACATCGAATTCTTAATTGGTCGAGGAGATCGTACTGAATGATCGACGGTTGAAATCAGGGACTTCAAAAATTAGTGTTTTAAACATCCTGCGCGGACATTTGGCTATTAGTTTTATTATTAGAATTAGTGCAAAATGGGTTGCAAAATTGGTTAGCACGGTTCAAGAGAAACAACGCGTCGAATGTAACCGAAATTTTCTTGAGCGGTGCGAAGCCGACAACGTGATCATTAACTAAATAATTAATGAAGATGGTTCCATACCACAATCCTTTGTCTAAAACAGAAACGATAGAGTGGTATCAGAAAGGCGAAGGTGACAAGGCTAGAATTTTTTGAGGTAGTCGGCGTGTCTTGTTAATCGACTTTAAAACACAACACTACAATAAATGTAATTATTATGCCGAATCATTTATTAAAATTATTCTTTCTTTTTTTACACCTAATTTAGGTATTTTTCGGTTATCCGCAACGAATATTTATCTTCAATCAACCCATGTCTTTTATATAAAAAAAATATTAATTTGTTTTGGTGTTGTTTTATTCTTAATTCTTGTACCTTCTGCTCTACTTATAGTCATGTATTTTTCAGTCAATGAACAAAAAAATATTTGCTGCTTGAGTTTGTTTTATAGCAACAGGATTACTTTGAAATTGAAAAAGTACGATTCAGAGAATATTAAGGTAGGATCAGTGACCCATATTTAGCTTTAAAGATACATCGGATAGACAGAACATGGGATAAGTTGCCCTTTACCTAAATCGCTTAAATAACATTTTAAAACTCTACAACTTTATATACTGATTGTATCAATGTCGTTTTTCCCTTTTTCGTTAAACGGGCCATCCCTTTTACTAGTGATTTCACGGGGAATTAATCACAAACATTGCAGAAGAAGAGATTATCTTGAGTTTGAAGTTCCTTCACATATAGATCATTCGGCAGTCAAGGCTTTCTCCTCTTTTAATATGCTGTATGAGATTTATGAATGTCATGTAGTATTTAGCCGGCTACTTATTATTCGTGATAGCTCTAAACATAAAGCATATCAAGGAGTAAGGGTAGGAATTTAGTACAAAAAATTCAATAAGTTAGTTAATAAATAAAGAAAAATGTGTTTTGTGACATACTGTTCATTCCATTTGCATTGTACACTGATAATCTAGATATAAATCGTAAACTTCGTTTTGTAAAGTGCTGTATATGAATGGTTCATTCAAACTGTCACAAAGATCTTCATCGATCAAAAGCGCATATGTCACGCCAAGCATAACTTTTAGGGAGAAATAATACCGTAATACACATTTATCCACAAATATCGCTTTTACAGTTGATGAGCAACTATGCAGTCATGTTTGGGCGGTATGCTACATGGCCGAGAGTTTAAACCCGCAAATAGCAAAGAAAGCCGAACCCTGTTCTAGGCGATGTCCTACAGGGCCCCGGCCAGGACATAGAATTGGAATTCCAGTGCTAATGGGCCATTTTACACCACTTACGTAAGACGATATTTCTTACACTTTTTCAAATAATTTCACACTTATACCATTTATAGAACAACTGGTTCTTATTGTATGTTCGACAATAAACCTCCATTTTGTCCAGCGGGACCAGGCTCGCCGGGAGATAAAAGATGTTGTTTGAAACCAGTGAAAACAACAACGGAATCTTCTGGCCGACGTAGAAGACATTAATCGCTGTTTTTACTTACTAAGTTTAAGGTTTTAATTTATTTTCTAACTTAACTGAGATGTTTGTACATATATATCAATTGTTCTTGCTATTTTTGAAAATCAATAAATGTTTTGTTTAAATTATATTATCTGAATTGTTTTGTATTGGCTAAGTCCATTGTTTGTTTTCTCCCAATCATATTTGTGTATTCAGAGTAAACAAGAATATGTTAACATAAATCACACCGCTATAAAGGTAGTTAAAATCATTTCATAAAACTTTTAACAGCTTTTAAGAAGTGAACAGGTAAGTGTACTTAAGTATTAGATATGGCGGTTCGTTGTAAAATATAAGTATATATGTATATGTAAATAGAATATTTTATGCTTTATTTATTACGCATTTTTAGTGGATCCAATTATCATTCATTTTCACATATGTATGTTGACCAGACAAGAAGAGATTTTGACCTCCCATCTTTTGCACTTCTCTATTTGGTTGAGTTTATTAAAATTTTCTTTGGTTTGTAACTTCGTCATGATTTTAAACTATACTTACTTTTAACGTACTATCTTTGGATTTAACTTGTTTCATAATAATAATATAAAACATTTGAGTAGAGGTTACCTTTTCATCTTTATTTGTTAAATACTCCATGTAATACAATTTTTATTTGCTTTATAACTCTGATCTGAGGATGAGTTGTGCATAGCTCAAAAGCGGTAACTATTTATTGAAGAGTTTTACGAGATTTAGACCATTTTTTTTTCCATTTACCTCATTAATATTTAATTCGATACCGGTGTTAGTCACCGTCCTGTTCAAGAAGTGTTTTTATAAAAGACAACTAACCTTCAATACATTTTATGTACATAATTTAAAAGATGGTAAAGCAATCTAAAAGTTCATTAAATATTTTATATGGATATCGTAACTGAAATGGAAAGTACCAAATTTCTACCAAGGTTAAAAGAAGTATTTTTTAGATAGTTACAAGCTCTGGAGAAGAAACTGAAGTGTGAAGAAAAATACTCTTATTAAGTGTTTTGTTCAAAAAGCATAGTGGAAGATAGTTGACTACTTGCAGCTTTATTAGAGATATAACTTGTATAATTAATGAATTATCTTAAAAATTAAACCAATGATGTTTAACTTTCAAAGTGAAAAGAATTCACGCAAATCTTTGTAGCATACATAAAAACATATAAATAAACGGCAGAGGTGTGTTCATGGAAAATCAGGCATGTCCACATAAAGTAGTTTTGAGAAAAACGCAAAAAACTGGTTACTCCAGGGGATACCTTGAAAGAGCGTAGTAACGAATTAGGCGTCAATAATAAACGGCCAATAGAAGTTATCAGAATGTTTTCCAAGATTTGATATTTTCTAATATACAGGGTTGCTCGAAAAATAGCCATTGGGAAACTTCTTTCTACAATTACCATTCACAGTTTGAAACTAATGGATATGATGAAAGGTGCTTTTAGAACTGTTTCTTTTTTATTGCAGTAAACTGATCTCAGCTTCCAAAAATAGCAATACTAAATGTTGAAACTCCATCTGATTGTTATGCACTACATTGGGAGGTATTAGTCGAATTTCATTTCAAATGCTAATTTTGAAGTCCTCAAGATCTTGTCGGCCACTCAACAAACCTTTTCCCCTGATCCGTCTGTTTAGGCTCACATTTCAACAACATGATGAAGCGCAGCCTCATCTTATTGAAACCAAAGCCCGTCATTCGGTAGGTCTTGACTTTCTGGCTTAGAATTTATCGTTGCTAAAGCTTGATCAAGGTCTTCTTCCAAGAACCACATATATCTATTACCCTTCAAAAAAATAGGACCCGATAATTGTATTAGTTAGTTAGCCCATTTGTTGATTTTACGTGTATCTCATGTATTCAATGGAGATTTGTGCCCAATCAGCAACCGATAATTTTGGATTATTACTTTTCTACCGAAGAAAAACATACAACTTGAATTTTACAAGGGTGATATTTGTTTCTATGTAATATGTTTAAAGCAGATGCTTTGGCAAATTTCCAACCGAGTTATTGGTTTCTGCAGAGTAGTCTTAACAGGGACGACGCGGTTTACGAGCATCCTTAACGTGGTTCAACAATTTAAATTTTTGTTGGATTTCAATTAAGTTATTGTGCAATCGACACACGATCTGAATATTTTTCAATAAATAAATGATAAACTTCTTGTTGATTAAGCACTCTGACCCCATAACTCAATCATTATTAATATTTTAATTCACTCAATTTTTGAATTTTGATCAAAAGATCAAGATCTCAGATCAATTTTTGAGAATTTTTATGTCTTAGTTTTTAAAATTAAATAATTAAAATAAAATAAAGTATTTGCTAACCTTCTTTTTAACCTGTATAAATCCAAAACTATTCGACATAGGTATATGGCATCCTACACAAAAATTGTTTAGAAAAGTAACAGTTAAATGGAGAAATGATGTACCTCTACAAAACTTCGCCTCGAGGCATTATATTATTTTTAATTTTTATTTAGTTTCTTATGTGGCATTTGCACAAAAATAAAGACATTTATAATTGTTATTACTCGTCACGCGTTAATTTTCTTTCTAGTTCTCTTTGTAGATGCACCCTTTTCACATAGGTGAAAAGTGAAGTTTTTTACATGGTATAGACCATGTAAAAAACTTCAAGAAGAAAGTTAGAAATGTTTAGCATCTTCATATTATGTTGAAGCTCTCTTCTGTGTTCGCTATCTTTTACAAACAAGAATGATGCCCGGATTTGACGCTTCCCATAATTTATTGTTATTAATATCTATATTGATTTTTTTTCCAGAAAAATTTCGTCAACTGATGCAAACACTCCTCTCTTTTGCGACAGATACATGCAATTGTTTGAGATAAATAAGCAAGCATCGTAAGCAAACAAAAGTTTTCACTTGGTACCGATAATAAATAAATTGATGCAGTAACTTACAGAAACAACAAATATGGTTGCAACTATGTACTATTGAGCTATTCACACTTACACAAATTACTTGCTGCAATCAATTTGCAGCAAATTGTTTGCAGACAAAGTCTCTATTTTTCAAAAAGTAGTAGATCAAAGTTGAAGTTTGCGTAAATACAGACAATATTTACTTGTCCTCGACCTAAATTGGAAAAACGGCAAAAAGGAAATTTATACGACAATGACATTGGCGATAGCTAATATTTCTATGTACAGGTACGCGGCCTTAAATACATGACGACAATATAAAACATAAACGACTTTGAGAGTCTAACAATGGTATTGTTCAATGAAATAGTATCCAATACATATGTACGTCTTTGAGAGCGTAACAGGAGTATTATACAATAAAATAATGCTTGTATTTCCATTTTCGTTTAACTCACTTCAAATACATATGAAAATCCATCGCACATATGCACCTTTGATAGATGTCTGCGTATACGTGATGTGTTAGGCAGCAAGTTATGATCGTTAAGTGTGGAAGACGTTAGAATAAGTACGACTACTTTATTTGTAAAAAAGTAGTGATTATGCGTCTACTCGGACTGCATTCATTTCGAAATTTCGACCGACATCGTAGGGAAATCGGAAAAAAAATTACGAAAATTCTCTATCAGAACCAGTATCAAGCACGTGTCGCATAATAATTAACCGGCAAGGTATGTTTCTTCATGTTGGATAACTCCATGCGGTTAACGAAAATATACGTACTACATTACTTTCTGTTAAGGTTGATGATAGTGCCCGATGTGAAGAATTTGTATGTTTTCGTAGCTTTAACAGACTAGTACCGTGTAATATTACACTACCGCGAAGAGATAAAAGATAGTTATACGAATAAGCAATTTAACGGTACATTTAAAGTTGTGCGGGTTTTTTTTTTGTTTTGTTCTGAAACTATAAATAGAGATTTTATCAGCATACTGAAGCTAATGCTACCAAACGTCTTCAGCATGTACATAGAGATCTTCATTGTAGGTATGTATGTTCTAAATTATATTCACGCGTGCTTTTTATATTTAAATTGATTATGACCGACTTTCAAGTTTAATGGTGCTACAAACATTATTCTTCTTACGAAATAAAGAGGATTCAGACACCGCTAAATGTACTTGGCCAAATGAACTTTTTGAATTGGCTTTTTGTATGCAATTAATGAACAATGTTGTTAATTACTTAAATTTATTGTAGAAATGTTTCTCTGTAATAATAACAACTAATTTCTCATAGCCAACATTTTACCTAATCTACAACTTTCAAGATAACTCTGCGATACGACCTTGAATTTCAAATATATGGCAAAAACAAGTAATAATAATATTTATTACTTATTTTATTAAATTTTACTGACCTTTTAGTTGCCTAGAACTCCCCGCCCCATCATTATGTATTTGTGTAAAATTTCGTGTGCTAAATCTTACGGTAGTTAAAGCAACTCCTGTAGACTAGCACAATAGAATTTTGTTGGTTAGTTGGCGATATGTCTTTAAATTAATTTAGTTGTTTTGCAATTTGGCCATCTTTAGACGAATTTCTTAACTCTTTTAGCAATGGTGCATTTTTTTAACATTAACGTTTTTATTTTATTGAGACACAAATGCATACATATAAGTACAATATGTACACGATGTACGGTGCTCTTCTTTAGCAAGTATTTTCTGAATGGATTACCAGTATCGGGGACTCCTAGGTTCTTTTTTTTTTTTTATTAGCTTCCTTTCTTAGGTACGCGTTGTATATTTTTCGGTTTTGATCATTTCTATATTTTTCTTCGTATAGCTAAGGTTCGTCATTTTCTTCCTTTCTGTTTTAGATGTTTATTGTGTCTGTTGGTGGTACAGGTAAACCTCGTTTTGCGCCGGTTCGTTTTACGCCGATTCACAATTGCGCCGGTTGGTGTCAGACGAGAATTTCCCTGTTCGGCTAGGGAATCCCCGTCTTCAGACGGCGAACAGGCGACGCGATTTTAGTGTTTATACGTAGTTTTATTCTACTACCGAGTACACGAGCAGCTTGTTGTGTGTATTAGTTTTTGTTTTGTTTTTAAGAAGAACAAAAAGGTACGAATATATTTTTTAATTTATTATTATTATAATGCAATAATAGTCGAATATTTGTAGTTTCATTATGGGTGACAATAGTGATTCAGAACCCAAACATTGTGCGAAAAAAGCACGAAAGAGCATCTCTCTGGAGACAAAAATGAACGTAATTAAACGGATAGAGGACGGTCAAACCCGACCGTTTGTCTGCAGAGCTCTAAATTTACCTCCGTCCACTGTGACAACAATTATGAAAAACGCCGAGAAAATAAAACATTCCGCTCAACAGACAACGGCTGTAAGTGTAAAGCACGTAACTTACAGCCGGAGCAAAAATGTTGAGAAAATGGAAATAATGTTAGCATTATGGGTTGATGACGCCAATCAAAAAAATATTCCTCTAACACAAGCAGTCATATGTGAAAAAGCAAGGTTGATTTTTTCTGATTTGAAAGCCCAAGAAAACACTGGCGAAACATTTTTGGCAAGCAATGGGTGGTTCGCGAGATTCAAATCTCGAACTAATATCCGCAGCATTAAATTAAGCGGTGAAGCAGCGAGCGCTGATTTAGCAGCAGCGGCAGCTTATCCTAAAAAATTTCAAAAAATTGTGGAACAAGGCAATTACCCTGCAGATCTCATCTTCAATGTTGATGAAACAGGCCTCTATTGGAAAAAGTTGCCATCGAGAACGTTTATATTTCGAGAAGAACGTAGCGCCCCTGGATTTAAAGCGGCCAAGGATAGACTGACTGTTCTCTTGGGATCAAATGTTTCCGGTTCCTTAAAATTAAAGCCAATGGTAGTGTACCATTCCCAAAGTCCACGGGCTTTCAAAGGTCTGGACAAAAGCTCCCTGCCAGTTTTCTGGAGGTGGAATAAAAAAGGTTGGGTCACTCAGGAGATTTTCTCAGATTGGTACAAAAATTATTTCTGCCCTACAGTCGTTAAATTTTGTGACAGAAATAACCTTCCAAAGAAAGCAGTCCTTCTATTAGATAATGCCCCAGGACATCCGCAAAATCTAGAAATGATAAACACGGAATTGGATGTCAAGGTAATTCACATGCCCCCTAACACAACCTCCATGTTACAACCCATGGATCAGGGGGTAATTTCCACCTTCAAAGCATACTATTTGCGTATAACATTGAAACAAATGATTAAGGCGATAGATACTAATTCCAGTCAGACCGTTAAAGATTACTGGCGGTCATACGACATTTTAAAAGGAATCGAAAACCTTAAAACTGCTTGGGACGAAGTAACAACGAATTGTCTAAACGGCGTTTGGCGTAAACTTCTGCCGGGATTTGTATCAAGTTCAAGTGAAGAAGAGAACATAAAAGAAGATATTATCAGGCTTTCACGTGAATGCGGATTCGAAGAAGTTACAACCGAAGATGTGACCGAACTGTTAGACGTGCATGACCAACCACTCTCAAATCAAGAATTGGAAGAGTTGATGGAGGAATTAGATCGCCCTCAATCAGAAAATCTCGAAGAAGAAGAGAAGGAAGATGAGAAAGAAAATGATGGGAAAACTTTAAAAACGGCTGATTTAACTCGCATCCTTTCTTCTATAGAAACGTTGACAGATGAACTCTGCGAGATAGACGGGGATTTCAATCGAAGCGCAAACGTTAAAAGAAGCATCACAGCTGCAGTTCGACCTTATGCTATGATTCTACAAGAAAGGAAGCAACAATCAAAGCAAATGAAACTGGACGACTTTTTTCAAAAAATGTGAAATGTGAAAAGTCCTACTGACATATTAGAGAATTAGTACATTGATTTACTTTATAAAATTCATTAATTATATTGGGATTATTATTATTTGTAAAAGAATAAAACCTTTTTTTATTAAGTACATTTATAATTTATTTTGAATATAACATATATAGGCTATGTAACAAATAAACATGTTCAAGTATTCTTAGAAATTTGACTCGGAACCTAACCTCATATCGACCATATGCTCCATGCTCGTTTTACGCCGATTTTTTTTATGCCGGTGTCTCGCGAAACGGAACCCCGGCGTAAAACGAGGTTTACCTGTACTTGGGTATTATCACTCTGTTCTTATATTCTTCTTGTATGGTATCGTTTGTTTTTTTTTTATTTTATTTTATTTTAGTCAGTGCCTTGTTATTTTCGATTTTATATAACAGTAGTTGTTTTCTTGTTGTAACTGGCAGTTCTGCTGGTTGTATAACTGAACGCATGCTTTTCTTTCATCTGTAGAATATTTTCAATATTTCGTTTTGCTGTGTTTGCAGTTTGTTTAGGTTCCTTTCGGCAGTTTCCCCCCAAACGTTGATCAGGTAGTAGGAGTAAATAGGCTGTGATAAATAGATTTCCTCGTATGTTGGGGTAGGATGTTTTCTATGTGGTGTAGTACAACTATTGCTATTGTGTTTTTGTTTGTTAACGCTTCAATGTGTTTGTCTCATTTCAAATTTTGATGTATTGTTAGTCCTATGTATTTCACTTGTATTTGATTGTTAATACTTACAGTACATTTGGCGGGATGGTTTTTCGTATGCATACCATATGTTTTTATTAGATTTACTCTTTTCCTGTTATTCAGTAGTTATGTAATTTTTCTATTAATTTGGTCTTATTTTTTGTGTCGAATATATAAAGGTTGCTACTGCTGTGTTTTTATTTTCTGGAATCTGCTTAACAATATTTAATAAATCAGTAACTGCTTCTGAAATGCGTATTACCTCTTACCTGCTTATTAAATTGCTATCAACAATGACAACTGCGTAATTTAGCGATTCTTGCTGTATGTAATAAGAAGAAGGCCTACTACGAACATTTACGCTTTCGCGGTGCTCGGGCGATTCGTCGCGACAAATTCTTCCTCATTTAAGGGATGTTAATCAGATTAATGATGGGTTTATTGCAAATGTCCATGCTCCTGATCGGCGACAAAAAATGATATTGGACCGATTGAACCGCCTTATATATCACACATTATCAACTGCTGCGTTGAGGTAAATGTTTATCCAAGTCAATCGAAGTCGGCGATTGTTTTACCTCTTCCTAAAACGGTTTCCCCTATTTCTTAAACCAATTAGTGTTCTACCTGCACTTAATAAAGTATTGGGTATTAGGAACATGTGTCGTTCCTGATTTCCAGACTTCCGGGCCTTACGAGGGGGCATAACTGCTGCTCGGCAAAATTAAGAATAACGGATGACATTATTTTGCTGCTAGACTACAACAAAACATTTGACACCGTCGATCGTCAAATCTTATTTGTTTTGAGCTTTGTCGGTTGTGCATCATCTGCTATGAGCATATTTGATTCATATTTGTCCACGCGTTGTCAAAGTGTGTGCCTGTGTGGTGCATGTTCTCACTCGGGGTGTTGCTCAGGGTTCTATATTGATCCCGATTCCGTTCTCCATTTATGTAGTTCTGTAGTAAAATATTGCCAGCTTCAGATGTACGCTAATGAGGCCCAAATTTATTTCTCATTTTCTCGTATTCCAATGACAGCAACTGAATATAATCTTGAGCAAATGAGTGTATTTTCAAGAAATTAAACCTTATTAAACTATTCTGTTCGACAAGAAAAGGGAGGTTGATGTATATATAGGGGTGTTTTCAGTATTAGTTTACGGAAAGGCAAATTTCATTCTCTTCATCTGTAAAAAAAAAATGAGCCTTCTTCTTGATAGTACAATTCGGTATCGGGATTATATATCAAAGATAGTTGGTAAGGTCTAAAGAAATTTGAAAAAGTTGTACTCTTATAAGAGTATGAAATGCTTTGCGAAAATATGGTGCTATTCCTGTTTAATGCGTAGAGATTAACGGCCCCTGCTTGGATGTCATAGACTTTGCCAGGGTTCAGAGAGTGCAGAATTCCTGCATTAAATATATCTGCAAAATTCGTAAATATATCGCATTGCGTAAGCCAAAATGGCTGAATACGCATGATCGCTATCTTCTGCATACTCCGCAAATCCGTTCCATATAGTATTGGTCGAAAGAAAACCTCCTTATCTTTTAAATAATACCTAGGACGTCGCTTTTTAAGCGCTGTTTCAGGTTTTGTATTTCCTTCCATTATAATCGACTGTCTGAATCATTTAAATCGTTACATGTTCGAAAATTCAGATGTGCACTATGCAGTTATTTGCATTGACAGATGCTAGCTTGTCATGTTTATTTTTTCTTATATTTTTTCCTTTATCAGTGTATGTTGCAGATTTTAGGTTTAAGCTAATTTAGGAAGCAGACTTTCCTTAATTGTTTTTATTGCCTTGTTCGCTTTTACTTCTGGAAGGGAAATAAGGACGATATTTATTTCTTTATTTTATATTTGTCAAAATATGGAAGTATTAATAAACAATTTGTTCATGAAACAATACACATATCGACACAAAAATATCAAGGAATAACATTAAAAAAACCAAAATAACATCATCTTCTAGTAATTTTCAGGATCCACTTCATCTCCACCTTTGTGTTGTCGTTTGGTAGCTGCATGATACATTACGATGAACCATGCTCTTCAGAAACTGTTCGCTTCTACCTCACCACACCTACCGAGAAAAGATTGGATGAAATAAGCTTGGATCCGTTTGAAACAATTCTACCCAAGGAATACAATTTTTCAGCACCATTGAAGATTGTGATCCACGGTTACGGTGGTTACGAACCTGATGATTCCGTTAAGGCAATTCCATTGGTTTATACTGGGATTGGTTATAATGTAATTATAGGTATTGTTATGGTTCTTATTTTCAAGTACATTCTGATTGTTTCATGGTGTGTTCCAGTTGATTGGAGTCCTTTGAGCAAACAGCCATGCTATCCAGCAGCTTTCTTAAACACATGGCACGTTGGTCAATGTGTTGCTATACTATCAGTTAGTTTAGCAGCCTATGATATTATTCCTAAAGATGTGCACGTTCTTGGATTTAGTCTAGGAGCTCACATTGCTGGGTTTGCTAGCAATAACATTCAAAAAACTTTGGGAATGCCATATGGGCGAATAACAGGTGCGATTTCTTTTAAGTTCCTAAATATCTTTTGCGTTAACTTCTACTTGTTCAGGACTTGATCCAGCATTACCATTCTTCGCTAACTTCAATAACAATTGGAAATTGGACAATAGCGATGCTGACTTCGTAGATGTTATTCACACAAACGCCGGTTCTTTTGGGAAAATAGAACCTATGGGTCACGCGGATTTTTATGTAAATGGTGGAAGTGTACAGCCCGCTTGCCAAAATTTTATCTGTAAGTAAGATGGTAACATTTAAACATTTGCCACAAATTAAATTTGTTTAGAATTTAAATCAATTGTGACACGAACATGTTTTTAAATATTACAGATGTTCCTCTGTGTAGTCATCTAATGGCGAACTTTTATTACGCTGAATCGATAATATCGAAGAAGTTTATTGCAGCAAAATGTGGCGGTGTATGGGATTCTTTCCTAGGTTGGTGTAAAGATAGAAGTAAAAACGTTACAATGGGAGAGCATTGTGATCATAGGTAAAACTCTATCAGATCAAGATTTTTGCTTGAATTAAAAAACATTTTTTGGATACTCAATTTCACTTTATGTACTCCAAAAGATGAATATCCAAATATAAGGAATAAGAGTATTGATCGTAACTAGAAGACGACTATCGCGCCTATCGAATTATTTGGTTGCAAAAACAAATGCAACTTCATATTTGCTTGATTGGATAACGTTATCCTTGCTCTCTGTGTTGCGGACTACATTAAAACTTAAAATTACAGTTTGAGTAGAAATTATTATTTAAGTGTTAAATACACTCGCAAAAAAACATAAATATGTATAGTTCAGATAAAATTAAGTTTACTATTAAAATTAACATAATTAAGTAGCTAATACTTAAAGAGGCCAGTCCAATTTTCATAAAATTTGAATACTCTTGGTTGGCAAGTTTGAAAAATCTAAATGTAAAAGATTTTTAGGTCCTTCGGACGAAATCACGTATTCGAACATTGCAACACTGGAATACTGAAAAATTCCGTTGTTCTTCATTAGCTCTTTGTGATATCGTTGGGGCCAAGCATTTAAAAGTTGTTGCTTCTTCAAGTTTCTAGTTTTCTATCTCAACATGATCTTTTACACTAGATTTATCTTTCCTGGTTACATACATGTGTTGCGTTTTATACTGGTTTATATCTAAGCCCCGTTTTCACGCTTGACTTACTCTTATTGCCGTTTGTTCCTATGTTTTCATATCTCTAACTACTATCTCTAAATCATCAGCATTTTCATCGATGATATAGTCCCTTCTAGAGCTAAATTGAACAACATTGTCAATAATTCGTTCTCTTATCTTACACTTCTGAGTGTGTATTTCTGTTTTATATATTTGTCCTTCCAATTATCAACTTGATTAGTTCGATTAGCTCTCTTGATATATTCTGGAGGTTCTTAACATTTGTTAGTAAACTTTTCGTTTAGACTATCAAAGGCCTGCTGAAAATCTATGAGTATTATGTGCAGTTTTTTGTGTTCTTCAAAGTATTTCTGCATTATTTGATCTATGAGATGAATTGGGTCTAGTGTTGCCTCTCATCAATGTTTTTATCGTCATCTAGTGGGTAGGTTGTATTTTGTTAACATCAAGATGTGCCTTTGGAACTTCTCAGAAGCATTTGTTTACAATATTTTACCAACTCTCTGCTAGATCCTTTTGATCTATCACACCTACCCTTGTTAGTGCACTTTTATAAAAAATACCCTTATTTTTTGAGATAAACATTCGTAACCTCAAATACGGATAGAATTGAGGATTGTATACTACTAAGGACCTACACTTCTTGAAATCTAATAATGTTATAAAATCAATATTGAAACTCATGGCAATGCCATTGCATATTCATTACAGGGAAGTTACTTTTATGTAAATAGGCTTTTTCCATAATAAAGTAACATGCATCCACAAAAAAATATATTACTAAGCTTAGGTCCGCCGTCGACATGACACGGTTTAATCTCTACTGAATAAAATCTAATTTAACGACATTTTAGGGTCTTGAAGAAACTTTTTGGGCTAAATAAATGTCATCTTAAGGTACAACATGTATGCATATCGACTAGTAAAAAAACAACATACTACATGCGACATTCTAAATTTAGAAAAGCGTGTCCAACTAAAATTATCAACATTGCACATCTCACACTGACATTTTACGGTCTCATTCAGGGATTGCATCCAAGACTGACTGGATGGTTGTGATTTACATTACTTCGTAGTTATTTGCAACATGCAAATATGCTAATGTAATGAAATCACGAGAGGGAGGAGTATGTTCACTAAGGTTTATTATGGTAATTAACCAGCAATGGTGTTAACTACTCTTTTTTATACCGACGTCAGACAACTAAATTTATTGTTCCCACTAAACTACGATATGATACGTTCACATTATCGCACGTTTAATTTATTAGTACTAGTAGTCATCACATGTTTAAATCAGGTGTTATCAATAAAATAATATTATTTTGCAGAGTACGGGGAATTTTTTCGTTGAATACAGCGAATGTTCCGCCTTATGGACTGGGATAATTGACTTGCCAATAAATTATTTTGATTTCGATGTATTTTATTTCTTCTGGGTTTATTAACACAATGCAACAAAAATAATCAGCAATAAATTTAGATTAGAAGATATTTAGTTAATTAACCAAGTAACCACATACTCAATTAATTGCGTCTAAGAAAGCAACATAAGAAGAATTAAGAAATAACAAAAGCATTCGCACAATTAACGTGGCTATTAAAGCAAAAACAATTCAAATTGAACTTTCCCATTGGCATAGAACTTGTAATTAGGTGGAAATGAATTAGAGTACTTTTCAAGAGTGGGTTATTGGCTTTTACGTCCTTATATGATAATAATGAATATCAAAATGTTGGATAAAATTGTTCTGTATAATAGTCTACGCTTCGTTCAGTTGTCAAGAGACAAAAAAAGTGATAATCACTTGGCGAAATATCAGAAGAATAAGAAAGGCGTGATAATGTTTCTCACCAAGTGCAAAAATTTTTTCTTAAGTCACTCTTGCGGCATGAGGTCTGCCGTTGTCCTGTCTTTGGATCAAAGAGCGCCGTTACTGCTTGTATTCGGCGAAGCTGTTTACAAAACAAATCAGTAGTAATGGTTTAACCAGCATCCGAAAGCTCATAATGAGCAATTTCGGCTGCTCTCCACCAAACACGCAACAAAATCTTTTTTGGGAGCAAGGAAATCTTGGAAATATATGGTATTGGATCAGTTAGCGACAACCAATGATATGAACGCTTAAAATTTTAATGTAATATCCACTTTTCATCACAATTTAACAACTATTCGAGAAAAGGTTATTATTGCGTGAAATGTTTACCGAAGAAATAGTAATTTGACAATTCATGTGGGACTCATTTATTTCATTTCCATGTCTTCTTTAGCTACTGAAGATGCAAACAAATGGTTTCATTGCTCACATTGAACCTTTTGGCAATCTCTGAGCATAGATGTCGATCGAATGCTTACGAAATGCAACATATGTAGGCATTACGTGAGAAATTCCATAATCGCCAGAAACTGGCGGTAAGAAATTTGCGAAACTGCCCTTTCAGAGTATATCGAAAGATATTAGGAAAGTTTTTAGAGGTCAAGATATGAACGTACAAAAAGGTACAAAAGGTACCTGTCAGAATTAAGATTTTGTCGGACAAGAAATGGTCCAATGGTTATTAGACATTAACTTTAAATAAACATTGGTTACGTGCTTGTACCACAAAATGTCGATTTTCGTCCGACAATTTTCAGAAACAATAATTCCATTTGAAGAAAACTTTAATACTTTTCTATTTGCGCTTGAACACACCCGATCTTCAAAATCTTGAATTCATTCAACAAATTTTTTCGGGGGTGGATTTTTATTTTTGGGAACATAAAGGTAGCCTATTCGAAAATAGTAATTTCAGTACAAATGTGAGAACACAAACTCTAATTAATGAGATACAGAACGTCGTTATCCAATTTTATACATAGTAGATATGATACTGGTTATCCCAATCTTCTGGAATTGTATAATTGCGTCTATCGTGTAAATGGTGAGTGGTCAAAATTTTCGGATAATATAATAGGCACCATAAGGAACCCTTTGAAAATATTTACTATACAGGGGGATTTATAAGTAATAAATCAGGTGCTTACTTAGTTATTTTAAATGGAACATCGCAAATGGCCGTTCACTGTAGATACATAAATAAGTAGATAGTTTTTAATTCTTGCAATACAAATTACAATACATGTTATTAGTTTGTTTGTAGTGTATACATAGTATTAAGTTTATGGTTTATATTTGCCTGTTATTAAAATATTGTTTCTCTCGTTCTTTTATGCATTGGTACTATAACACTCTTTTTTTGACTTCTACACCGATATAATTAATGTTTCCAGTAGTATCAAATCATAACTAATTTGACAAATGTTTTCGGTTGTGGACATGATTGGTCAGGACGGTGCAGCTTATTCATTCTACTAACTAGAATAAACAATTTAATTCACTTTTTCCTAATAGTTATTCTTACACTTAAGGTTGAAACTTTGAGTCAACAGTTTAAGATCGTCATTGTGAGTATGTTTTGTTTACTGTTGTCGAAGTAATCAAACTATAATAACGCCAAAAAGCATTTAGACGTAATTTCCAAATGCAATATTCCCCTTTGACTATAAGTAGATACTTGGCGTCAAAATGTTGAATCAACAGTTTAAAAAGAGAACGTGAAAAGGTAATAAGATACATGAGTTCCATTTAAAATAGCAAATGTAGGTTCGCCAATTATCGACTATCGTTTGTATGTGGAAATATTTTTGATAGTCTGCCATGTGTATTATGTCATTAGCAAATTTTAGCTTGTTACTATTTAAACAATAGGTGCAATTTTACAATTCGCGAAAGTTGGGACAACTAATGTGACCCATTTGAAATAGAAGCATCCCTGTAAAACCTATGTTTTGCATTAAAATAAAACAATTTTTTTAAATACACTGTGAACCAGAAAGTCTACTTCCACGTGAAATTTTAGAAGTTTATTAGCCATATTTTTATTAACAATCTGACTGCTTGCTTCAGTTTTTTATTAATAAACATATTTGAGGGAAATTTTGGTTAACGCCATTTTAGGATCTTCTAAATATAGTGGTGTAGTCAATTTTTTAAGAAAAAGAATCTCTAATAAGATTTTGCTATTTTCAAACACGAAAAATAATTATAATATGCCTTGGAAATTTTGTGTGGAAGTACACTTTTCGACTCACTATATATTACAAAAAATGGTTTCATTTTAATGTAAAGTATCCCATTTCAAATTGGTCACATTGTATAATTATTTATTTTATAGTATTTCAATGACACACTGTATAACACACTGTGTGAGAACCTAATTTTAAATTGCGCATAAAAGCAGTGGTTATGCTAATTAGAAATTACATAGTAAGAGAAAGGAATATAGCGAATATGTTTGCCAGCAATTGTATCAATATTTATTTCCTCATTCTATACGTTAAATTCGAACTTTCATATTGATGTATCTACATAGATAAAAACAAGAAAACGTTCATTTCACTATTATTTGTATATCAAACTAATATAAGAACAAACAATGTAATTCTTTATTTTGTGATTGTAATCATGAGAAAAGTCATTCACGATAATAGAGAAGTATATATAAATGGATGTGTATAGTCGGTACCATTTTTCTGGAAGTAGAATAAAAATATTTCTTGACCGGATGACACGCGTTACAGAAACCTACATTACTTCAAAGATACTTGTAGTCGAGATATAAAATCTGAAAATTTCTCAGACCGGATTCAGTAGTTATTTTATTCCTAACAAGATTAGAATAGCTATTTGCACTTCTAAAATAATTAATACGAATCAGACTTCTCAAAATAAATTCAAGAAATTTCAAAACAGGTTCTTGTTAACCCTCGGAATTTAAGTACAAGTTCTTATATCACAAAAGGCTTCCGGCAAGTTATTCTTTTATTAGTGAAATGAGTTCAATTTCACGATGGTGAATTACATCACCGATTTTAGTAGTATATAAAGCAGTTGCATAACCACATCTACCGCACGATTTACAATTAATTAAAAAATAATAAGTTATTGCTCCATACCGACTTTGCATGTATAGGCGTTTATTGGACCGCTGTTAGTAGTTCACGGAAAATATTCGACTGGAATGGTCTAAATTGGATATATGTCATAGAGTGTGTATGCTTAATAAAGAAAAATACAGTTAATTTGCCGCCTACTACAACTTTTGCATTACAAATTAAGTACAATGAATAGAGTGAGACTATTGCGATTTTGGCACATTCGATTCTATTAGAGTGCGCGTTCGATATAATGTGATATATGTGAATGTTTTGCATACTCGCGTACGCGAAAGTGGAACATTTTTTTCTTTTACTGCTGTGAGTTTGTGAATTAAAATGAAGAAACTGTTACTGCTAATATTTAGCTTACTATCAGGTAAGTACCAAAAAGTTAATACTATAATTTGAACATTTTCTAACAACAGCTATTTACGAAATTTAAAGCAAATACCAAACGCATAACAAATATTTTGAACTTTTGCGCGCGATTGTTATTTGAAATGCTTGTAGTAATTGATTGTTTGTAGCTTTTATTTATTCATGGTAATTCTCATATTTCAAATCGATACCTATACATAAATAGAAGTAATTGTGGAAGCACATAAAGTAAACTATATATTCTTTCCGCAATCGTATACAGGGTATTTCATTAAACTCGTTAGTTAGTAGTTTTAATATTATGAATGGAACTCTGACTTTTTGGAATAGGTAGTTATAACATCGGACCTATTAATTTAAAATATTTTCATCTTGGAAACATGTCTGTTTGAACCGGAAGTGGTTACCAAGTTTCTTATTTTAAATACACTTTTTATCAGCTTAATCACATTACATTATGGTACCTTACTCCTCAAACCAACTGTTTTTTGAGATATTTACGATCACGTTAAAGTTTTAGCCTTTGCACCGCTCTTGTTGAAATTGACTACTTCAGAATTCTGCGTATCAGACCTTATTGCTATCGTTTCTAAATTTTATACAGTCTGCTCATAAACTGTTTCCAAAGATGGATATTTTCCAACAGTCCAACGGTCCATTTAAAAAAAGTTTTTTTCAAATGGGAACAGTTTGTGAACATCGATTATAAAATGTAGTAACGATAACAATAAGGTAAGGTATGCATGACCTTCTATTTCGTTCCACGAAAGTAAACATCTTAACAACTGGAAATGTTTACTGGACAAAAATATTTAAAATGAATAGGTTTGATGCTGTAATTACTATTCTAAAATTTAAAAGTTCCATTCATAATAACATAATTAAAAATTCTATTAACGAGTTTCGTAAAATAGCCTATTGAAAATTGCCACCAAGTAGAAAACGTTATTGCTAAAATTTCAGAAAATTATTACCAAGATAAAAGCTCCATCATCCTTTGAAATTAAATTTCAACCGATCATTTAGTAGAAATAGATGAAATTTCTTTAGTAGAAAGGGATGAAATGCTAAAATCTTTGTAAGAGTAAAGTACCCTTATTTGTAAAATATTCAACTATATGAGTTAATTAGAATTTCATTTTGTTTGTTTAATAGAAGTGCATTACATACGACTGGTTAGAGCTTAGTTTCAAAGAATGCAGAAACTTTTAGCTTGGTAATTATTTTTGGCTCCACACGGTACTGGGTGCTCCAATTATCAGAATAACAGAATCGCTAATTTCGTTACTATCAATACTAGAATGTACAATAAATTCAAAAAAATATTTGCATAAATGTAAAAAATTACTGTTGTACATATGTTTCAATGAGACTCTTAGCAAAAAAAAAATGTACATATTGTGAAAAAATTTTAAATTTTATCGTTCCTAGATATTCCTCAAAATTATTTTCTGATATAAAATTTGGCTTTTTACCGCTTTAAATTTGTGAAAGTAACAAAAACATATTTAGCAAGTTTTAGACGTACACCTAAAAGCTACAAAAATAGTTAGAATATCGATTCCAAATTTGAGTTATAGGAATAGTCGGAATATTACGAATAAAGTTCCGTTCCATAAAATTATTTTCAACTGCAAAGTACTCTTGATTAAAGGTAGTAGAAATTTTTAATAATGGTTCTTGTTCCGATGCTCCTAAAATAAATCGATCAGCTATAAATACAAAACAAACAAAACCAAAAGATTTTCTTAAAAGCCTCGAAAACGAATCGATCAATTTTAAAAAACTAAACGCCAAAATGTACTGTTTCAAAAGAGGGTTTTACTCGATACCCCTTTTAATTTAAGATTTTTAAGGGGGCAGGGGATTAAAGTGGGTGGGTGAATTTTTGTATAGAAAATTGTCCCCCTCCATAATATTTCTTACGTGTTTCAGGAAATACAGATTTCCAAAACTTTAAGGTAGGAAATTTTCAAATGAACAACCGGTATATGTATACAAATCAGTTTTGAATTCTATCACAAAAATCTTTTATGGGGCGTGCCAAAAATACATCAAAAATAAAAGTAAAAAATATTTTACTTCCTGTAATTAAATCCGTTTCTTCCCGAGTTATTTTGAAAATATGAAATTTGTCATTTTCTATTAATACGTTTTTTTAGCAACTTAAGTGTGAGAAAAATATTTCCTTTTGTGAGAGAAACAGAAATTCATATTTTATTTAAAAAAAAATGGACATACAAGAAATTTCGTTTAAAAAAATACTAAAATATGAATTTTCTTAAGAATTCGTCATTCGATAATCTAAAACTCCGAGTATGTCGCAGCATGTTACCATCTTCACCAGATGACTACCACACTTCAATAAAAGACTACCATATTTATTTCCCTTTTGTGTGCTACAAAAGTTTATAACAGCAGGAAATAGTATGCAAAATAAACTAATAACGTTCAAGCTCCGTATTCACAACTATTTTTAAACTGTGTAAACGTATTTCAGCGTGATTCTCTAACACTAAATTTAAACATGTTTGGAAGATATTGTTTTCGGATTAAGAAACTACCAAATAGAAGAAATAATAGACAGATTCGCTTAAATTAAATTCAGTAACATGAAATAATCCTAAACAAAAAATGCAATAATAAATTTCAATTCATAAATGTCCAATGTACAAACGCTTTCTAGATTGTGAGAGACTTAAAATATTTGGCCTTGCTTGATATTCTTTATTTAAGATTTTTGTGATTAAAATTGGTATTATGGTTTATCTAGTGTTGAGATGGATTTTGTGGCATGGAAATTAATAGAAGGGTTATAGATATATTCAGTATGAACTCACTATTAAATAACATGTTTTGGCCTTTGATAACTTTAATTGTTTATATCTATGTCCACTGGTATTTGTTACTGCGTCCCAAACTTTAAAATCCTTATTCACATGCTTCAATGGTTCTGATTAAAATTACCAAAAAAAAGTGTTTTTTTTTTCCATTATATGTTGTAATCGCATTTAGTACACTTTATCAGTTGAACTTTTTCCAAAACTTACACATCGAAGCTTCGGTAACGTTTAATTATACAGTAGAACAATATGTAAGGTACTCACTAAAAAAATTATCTATTCTTTGTCACATCTCAACGACTATCTTTTCTTGCAGTATGTGGCTTGGATTTTAACGAAAACCTCTTCTTAAACATAACATCTGCATTCAGTAATCACCGCATTGGTAGACAAAATGCAGTCACCCTAGGTCCATGTAAGATTATCCTAAGTGGGTAAAGATAAATAATCAACATTTTATATAACATGACTAAATTATATTTTCTTCCAGAGACTGTCCTAACCCAGAGATCAGATACTACCTCTACAGCCATATTCATCCTCAAACACCTGAAGAAGTTCGAATAGGTGCTAAATCATTTGACTCTAATTTAACGCAAACTTCTTTCAACCCTTTGAAACCTACAAAAATCATTATTCATGGCTATAATTCTGGAATGTTCCTAAAAGCTTTGGTTGAAGTGAAAAATCGTAAGTATGTACATAATTTCTTGTTGGTGCGCATCTAACCTACAACTTGTTAATTATTATGAATTGAACAAATTTTTATAAAGTGCTTATTGCAGAATATTTGATAAGGGACAATATGAATATCTTCGCCATTGATTGGGGACCGTTTGCACAAGGACCTTGTTATCCTGCTGCA
The DNA here is from genome assembly GCA_902654985.2 of Oryctes borbonicus. Taxonomy (NCBI): domain Eukaryota; kingdom Metazoa; phylum Arthropoda; class Insecta; order Coleoptera; family Scarabaeidae; genus Oryctes; species Oryctes borbonicus. Next base: position 1,614,653 of record LR736897.1, on the reverse strand, counting down.
GTATGGAACGCACGTACAGCTGGAAAATGTTCGGCTTTATTGGTAGACAGATTAAGAGAATTAAACGTTGAAGACATTCATGTTATTGGTTTTAGTTTAGGTAAAAATATATTCTAGAATTAAATTAAACATTTGACTTTTATAACTGACTAATACGTACAAAATTTGCAGGTGCCCATGTTTCGGCATTCTTAGCAAATGCCTTACTGCCATATAAAGTACCGAGAATGACGGGATTGGATCCGGCAATGCCTGGGTTCACCACCGTTGGATTTAAAGATAAGTTGGACAAAAGTGATGCTCAATTTGTGGATGTGATACATACAAACGCTTTCTTTCAAGGACAAATTCAAGAATCTGGACACGTCGACTTTTACGTTAATGGAGGCGTATTACAACCGGGTTGCTGGGCTGATGATAGTAAGTCTGAATATTTTGGTAACCAATAAAAATACTACTTTATTTATTTATCATTTTGCAAATGATATACCGTGAACAATCTCGTATCGGTAGCTCAACGTTTACCCAGCAATATCGATGATGGCAAACAGGTTCATTTCTATATGCATCTCGGATTTTTTATTTTTACCTATATAATGCTGGAATTTTATCATCGCTTCTATCATTATTTAAGTCATATTTTTCTAGTAGAAAATAGCCTGCGATTGATTACTTTTGTTGACTTTTGTTCATAATATTTGTATTTCCTAGCGAGTTGCCCAAAAAAAGTTGCAAACAAATTTTGGAGGTTCATTTTTAATTGCGGCCAGTGTACTTAGTGTTGAATCATTGGATCTTCGCCGATAGCATAGAGAGTGTAAATCCTTCTTTAACTTACTCAATAACTGGTTAACACAAATCAACTTCCTCGTTCCTTGTCCTGCATCTAGACAAACAAATCTACTGTACTGTTTTGAGTCCTAAACTAACTGCTACCAAGTTTTTAATATACAGAGTTTGTTATAATTGTAACTCTATAGATTGAGATGCACATCTGCTCTAATTATGCTTACACCAACAATAAATTCATATAATTTAGTGAAACCCTTTAAGATTAATTTGGAATTGAATGTTTTCATTTGTTGTTACCATTATCATCCTTTTCAGGATTCATAGCTTGCAACCATCATAGAGCACCTTTCTATTTTGCGGAATCTATAAACAGCGAAAGAGGCTTCTGGGGTTGGCCATGTCCAAATTACATCTTGTATTTGATAGGAAGATGTCCCCCTCGGCAACCCCAAATATTAATGGGGGAATATGTCTTGAGGACAGCGAAAGGTATGCATCTAGTAATTACGGATTCTGTTTCGCCATTTGCTGTTGGACCCTTCACCGGACCTACCATCGATATCTTAAAGATGCAATACGACAAGACTCGCTTATCTGATATGGAACGTTACAAGAATCAAATTTTAGACTGCACGGATAATGATAGGGAGGATTGTGCAGGATTTTCAAGTTTCGAGGATCCGTTTAGTGAAAATTTATTTAATACGTTAGAAATTAAATGAATCTGTTAATTGATAAATAAGTAGATAATAAAAAAAATACAGTAAATATATACGAAATATTTATGAAGCCCTTTTTTATAATGGATGCATGGTCTTGTAACGATCTCCCTGCAAATGATTTAGAAATGATAGTCTTCATCTAGGATCTATTGGAATATTATGAGATTCTTCTAGCTTTTTTATGCTATTTCTGACAACAATAATCCTCGCCAGCCATTTCCAAGTTTTATATTTTCTGTATGAAAAAGATTTAATGTAAAACGAGTCCTTAACTCCATGCAATCTTGCCTCTTCAGAGTCACAAATATTATATTGAAATAAAATAAGCTTCAGCCACCTACATTTTGAGAAGAGAGTATTAAAGAATCTTCCACCCACGAAGTCCACATTGATTTTATTCAATGTTCCCATACAAGTTAACCAATTCTAAATCAATAAAATATTTGAAACGGGGAGTCCGCCCCGACAGATTCTTTCAAATACGTTTTGATTGTTGAAAAAGAAAACATCTTGACAAATCGAAATTCCTAAAACTAAAATAAATTGTACTTTCAACGCTATATAATATAAGAAAGGGAAAGAGTAGATTTAAATTTGCAAAAACACACTTTCAATTTACCATTTACAAAATATCCCGTTGATTTTCATTTAAATTCCTGTTAATATAAACATTACGCGTCTCGATAAACGATCCATTTTCGACCAAGTTTCTATTATGGAAGAAGATATCATCTGGTCGTCGCCGATGTGGATACCATTGCAAATAAACGCGTTATACATGGTCGAAATCAGAAAGAATATCTCTTTCTGACGGTGTAAAAATACAAAATGGCACCTATAAGAAATAAGTAAGTTGATTACAGCCAGAAAGAAAAATTTTCACTACACCCTTAAATAAAAGAGAAAGTGGCTGTGAGGACGTGTTTTTAATTTCCTTCAGCAAGGCTAAATAACTCAATAATACGATAGATATGTATAAATTTAAGCGCAATACAAGTAATGCTGATTTATTAAAATTTGCTCAGATGTTCGCTGACATAAAGTGGAATGCTAGTGAACACTTATCTGTATGAAGCTAGGCTTTTAATACCTTTTCCAATATCTTCATGTCGCTTTTAATTAATCGTATCCGTTAAAACTAATTGCATATAAAAATAATTATAGGAAACCAAAATGGTACAACGGAAAACTAAAAGCTATTAAGAATCAACTTACAGTATTAAATGTTAGGCACAAAACAACCAGATTGACACATTATTAAGTAAAATAAGCACAAACAATAAAATTCATCAAGTAATTTTCTCTCTCACTAATAGCAGTAATAAAGATTTATAAAGGTCACCGATATTGAAAAAAAAATGTCCTATTATTGTTTGACCTTTTGCAAACATTATTAGCAAATGTTTATTAGAAGAAATTCGACCGCTACTTAAAAAAGGCTACAAAGGCGATCTTAATCATTATAAACCAATAGCAATTCTACTGTTTTTTCTAAAAATTGTCGAAGATTTACTTAAGGTGAGATTAGTTAATTTCCTTAAAAAATAATCATTGTTTTCATTTCATCGTAAAACAAACCATTAAAGCTTTAATAAAAACATGTCTCAAGTGTCTATAGATCGCTAGGGATCTAAGCTTGTCGATTTATTGTTTACGACTTACCTTATAATTTAAATAGTTGCATTACCATGTTTGCCGACGATAATGATTAATTATTAATTAAGAAAGGTCACTAGCACAATCTAGAGATTAATTTGCAGCAAGTAAGAATACTTTGGCTTTCACTTTTTCGAATAACTAAATTCAAAATTCCCTATTTTTAAATTCAGACACGAAGAGGAAACTGACAATGGTACTCCTTTTTAATTGGAAATGTCTTTCTTTTTATTTTTCAAGGAAGTTATTCTTTTTAATTTTGCAAATTATGATATTCATTAATCTCCATAGTACCTGCATATTCGACGATTTAGACTACCATGATAGACACCCAAAGTTTATTCTTTTTGCTGATGACACCACAGCTATTTCAGAGATATGAAAGTAAATGTTGAGAATACGACTTCAAATATTGAAAATTGATTCTTCATAAATAAGTTTAATCTAAATGCTGCAAAGACACAAACACAGTTGTTTACTTTACGGCCTCTTGGCGATAACTTACTTCTACAGCCTATTAAATTTCTAGGTTTACTGTTGGATCACAAACCTGCTTGGGAAGACCATATAAATTTTTTAACTTAGAAATTATCATTCGGAAAATATTTGCTACGATCCTTAAGTTATAAGTCGGACATGGTCTCTTAAGAATGTTTATTTTGAGCTCTTCCACGCTCCAGCTCCTATAAGGCAAACGATATTCGGTTAAGATCTAATAGCGTTAACAAATCTAGAGATGGAGCTAATTATCACGCCATTAAATACTGTGCTACCAAACATAATTAGAAAATTACCATTATTGACTCTCAAATACACTTTAAAGAGATACCTTCTTTCCAAAGCATTCTATTCTGTAAATGTAATTCTTAGGTAATTATTACCTATAAATATACCCATATTTTTCTACGTTTTTCTTTTTTTTTTTTGCAGTAGTCAATATTATTATTTTTGTTGTTTGAATGACTTGCGTTACTTTAATATACCGAATTTACTTAGAAAAACTAAAGATAATTTAATCTGGTTCATTATTTATCAGAAATAAGTCAATGTCATAAAGATTTACGCTCTCTTGAAGAAGTAACAAAAAATTAAATATTGCTATAAAGAAGCTAATCTTTAGGGACTTCTGATTATAATTAAAACAATAGAAAACCATTTTTTTATGGAAAAGAAGAACAAAACAAAACATTATGAGTCGTAGAGATATTAGGAAATTCATTATTACTATGAAAAAGAATGTTATTTGAATACGGCTAGCTCCAATTTTCAAATATGTGATTAACCCTACTTTTAACTAACAATAATTTCTTAATTAAATCCAGATGGAGCAAAAAATAATTGCAACCAAATAAAAATATTCTCAATAAATAATAATAAACATTTTAATATTTATCAATGCTTTCTGCATGTGCACAGGTGAGTATGATTTCACAATACTTACTAAAGCACAAGCGATGATTAATAACTACAGATAAGACCGAAAAAGAAATTGAGGTCACATACATGCATTCTTGCATATTCATATTGTAACAGCACGAAACTCGAACATTTAACAAGATATTTATCTTCTCTTGGTTTCAAAAGAACGTAGGCATTGCACTTACAAAAATGTTAAGAACTGGCCGGATCTAATTTCACCGGAGAACTCAAATGTAATAAGTCCATAATAAACATCCTACCAGACACAATCAACCATCTATTGTATTATATATTATATGAAATATGAATTTTTATAAATACATTCTCTAGATTGCAAAATTGCTGCCAATATCTCCTCTGGTATACATTCAGAAGGAAGCGATCAACTTTAGAAAATACTTTCTGTCTGTTCTTCCTGAATAAAAGTTTAATTTAACATGCTTCTTATACGCACCATTGTCAATACTTTCCAATATGTTTATATTTATAATTCTCATTCAATTCGTTTGTTTCTCAATAATATGATAGACAACACCTTCAAAGAATCCATTAAACTTAGTAAATTCGATTTTTTTATGTTCGTTTCGACACCACTCTTCAGTTAAAGAAGAATTAAGCAAACAGATTATCGAAAAGTTGACAGCCGAAAATTTGTGTTCTTAAGAGAATCTTGTAAAATGTATCTATTATTACTAGTACGTACACGTCTATTTCTAATTTACTCCTATTTCTTACTGACATATCAAGGGAAGGAGTGCTGAATCTAAAAATAGAAGGGAATTTCGAATTTAGTTAGATAAATTCAATGTGAAACTAAATAAGGAAGAGACCAGTACAATGATAATAGGAAAAGAACAACAAAAACATGCTACACAGTAGAAGGTGAAAAATTAGAACCAAAAGAAAAATTTTTATATTTAGGATCAATAGTTACAGAAGATGGTAGAATGAGAATATAAAGGAAAGAATCACAATTGTAGAGATGTGAGAGGTGCACTAGCGAAGACAGACATCTCCTGGAAACAAACGAGGCAGGTTACACAGAATAGGGAAAAGTGAAAAAAAAATATGGAAGAAATTAAATTAAAAAGGTACTTGATCGTAGCGACCTGTTTCCATATCGAAGGGTTTAATGTAGATATAGATAAAATAAAACCATTTTTTACGTTTGGATAAAATTGTCTTCTTTAATTTATTTTTTAACATAAATATTTAATAAATATGAGCCATCACCACACAAAACTAACTATAAACTTTAATTTCCCGAGGCTTTAAGGAGATGAAACAAAAACAAACTAAAATAATCTGTGGTGAGTTTATGTGAGTTGTCTATACTAAAGGACGGAAATAAAAACGTGTTTTCTTAACAAAATTTAATAATATTTGATGATTAATTAATGATTGTGACCGGTTTCGTGCATGACCGGAAGAGTTCTTGTCATAATAATTAAAATTATTAAATTGTAAACCATATTTCTGCAACTTACATAATAATACTACTTGTACTGATAAAGAAATTACTTGCTGAAAAGAATGTAGATGAAGACGAATACAACATGTTAAAATAAACACCGTTGTTACAATTAATTCATACTGGTTGGTTTGATGTAAGCTCCTAAGGACCTCAGAAACTGGAATTACTTATAGACAAAAATAAGTTTTACTTTACTTAAAGTTCACGCTTTGCTTTTTACAATAGTAAACTTGAGAAATGCTATATTGTTTAGAAAACATAAGCAATAACAACTCTATTCAAATTTCGCTGATTTATTGTACTATTTCATTGTTGTATTTAGTAAACTAAATCTATTAATGGTGGAACCAATGCTGTTGTTGCAGTTGGTTCCATATTGCATAAGCAATTTCTTACTATAGTTAATAATGCTACATTCTAAATATTTTCTCCTCTTCTTTGTGATATATGGTAAGTATCTGCAATTAATTAATACTCAATTCGAAAATCAATTTTCCTCTAATTACAGCTATGAGGATAGGATATATAAATATGTTTGTAAAAAATATCGCTAACAGGAACATTTTATTGAAACTTTTTCACGTAGAAAGTAGATCTCTGCCTAATACCCACGGGCTATTTGTACCCCAAAAAGAGATGAAATTTACATTGTATTCACGGTATGTATGGAGTTTAGATTTACTTTAAGCATACACGTGCACGTGTATCGTTTATATAATTATTTATTCTTTATTTTTAATCGTATTAATTAGTTTGATAAATGTTAATGCATAATGCAAACTTGGCTTACAAAGCAGGAACTCGAACTCGAAAATTCTCAAAAATTATGAAGCTTTGGGAACATGCATTAAGAAATTTTATTTTTCTGCTAATATTCAGTGGGTGAAATTAAATTTTGTAGTTTGGAAATTTTCCACTCTATGCATATAATTCGTTAATGGTAAGAGTGGTAGGTATCGGGAGGTAAGGAGGTAAGGTAAGTTTCGAGACAAAAATTCTTTGTTGTAATGAGTTTTATGCAGCAGTAATGCCAAAAAAAGAAAATTATGAACATATCGATATTGCTGCATACTCTATTTAACTGAAGTCGAAAGTAAAAATAATAGAATTTTCTTTCTGTTTTATGCATTACTGAAACCAGTTTCACTTGAGAAGAAGTTTTTTATATAATAACAACAGATATAACATAAAATAATTTGGTTGTTTTAAAGTGTTGTCAAGCAATATTAGCCAAAATATTCCATCATCTAAAAATATTTCCAACTGCAAAGCACTTGGGTCAACATTATTATATTTCAAATATTCTATTGCTGTATTTTAGTAATATATCATAGGTCTGAGACAATCACTCTGAAATTTCTTTTCTTGAAGGTATTAACAGCTGTTGGGTTTACTTCAAATGTTAGGTTTTGTTCATTATGCGCCATGCAAATTAGTTTGAACAGAACAAATACCAGAAGTTTAAAAAAATCAATTATCAATTTGTCAAAGTATCAAAGAGGAATCACTTTGAAAAACGATGGCTACTATCTGCTTTGTGACCTCCCCTCCCCCTCATGTTCACACAGTAAAACTACATGGTCGTAATATCAGGTCGATGAACATTCGCGATACCCAAAAACTGCAATCGTTACCAAAAACATTGGAAAAATTCACCAAGCAGTAGTAGACGACCAACAAATTAAGGTTAGAGAGATAACAGAGGCTGTAGAGATTTAGAAATAACATGTTTGTCATACATATATTGACTGAAGATTTGAATATGAAAAAGCTAACCGCCTGTTGGGTGCCGTGCTTGCTTGCTCAGGAACAAAAATGTATTCGAATGAACATTTCCAAAGCCCTGTTGGTGTGGTGTGGATGAATCTTGAATACACCAGTATGCTCCTAACGCCAAGACACAATCGAAACATTGAACTGCGAAAGATGAATCGAGTCCGAAAAAGAACCGTGAAAGTGATGGCAACTGTTCTTTGGAATAGTCATGGAGTTGTATTAATCGTCTATGTTAACAAAGGATAAACAGTAACGAGGCCTACTATACATCATTGCTTGACAAGCTGAAGACAGAAATTGACAGAAAGAACAGCGATATTGGAAGAAAAAAAAATTTTTCCACCAAGACAACGCACCACCCTACACTTCGGATTCTAATTGACAACCTAGACCCCAACAGCTTTTTTTTGTTTCCTAGGCTCAAAGCTTCACTCGGAAGGCAGAGATTTTTACATTCGTAAATGCCTATTTTACAGAACAAGATCCCAACTACTATTTAGACAGACTAAAAAGATGGGAGGATCGATAAAAAAAGTGTATAGACTTACAAGAAGACTATGTTGAGAAATAAAACTGAATTTAACAAAAAATGCTCATTTCTGCGTTAAGCTGGAAACTTTTCAGCATTTCTATACCATGCTTCTTACAAAAGCTAGTAATGGATCTGATATCGTATAAGTTAATTAATAAAAGTGGCAATAATTTTGAACATTTGGATTGAATCATGCGCTTCATGACAACATTTTTTAAATTTTGTCGATATTCGGGTAGACAATAACATTTATATAAATTATAAGACATTTTTTTAAACAATAAACACGTCAATTTTCTTTTGTCAGCAAACAAAATTCAAATAATTTCAGTATTTTCAGCAGAGCATTATTAATTCTTAGTTCCTTCCAACAGGATATATAAGAATGGTGTCAGGTTGGACGACGATAAAAAATTGAAGATGTGTATAAATTTAAAATGGCCAATCAAATTCATAACCCACGGATATCGCTCTAGCTGTGAGAGACCAGTCTGTTTGAAGATTAAAAATGCCTACTTAGGAAAAGGAGATTATAATGTTATCCTTGTCGACTGGAAATCGATGGCTACCATTTACACTAATGCAATATTTCAAATAAAGGGCATAGCTCAAGTAATTACATCACTTATCCAGAAGCTAATTGATCAAGGAGCTAATCCAGATGAAATACATCTCGTGGGCCACAGCTTAGGTGCACACGTCGTAGGTATAGCTGGACGACTTGTACAAAAAGTTAAAATTGGCAGGGTGACAGGTATTAGATAAGTTTTTGTTTTAATTTAGCTGTTGACCTCTGTCATTAATAGTTAAATCAGAAATTCATCAGAAAATTTGATGAATTTTCACAAAGTACTTTCTTCCTCTTTATATTTATCATTTCAAAGATTCTATGTTTTAACTACCATGAAATATTTCATTGCACACAAAAAATGTCCACTGTTAAATCATACCCATGTTAATAGCGTGTATAAGATTTAAGTACCATCATTAATGTTCAGTCTGCTAAAATTCACATCTGCTTCATGTGTACTTTCAACGAAATAACGATATTTATAAATGCCGACTTTTTCAAGAAAATCCTAATAATCGTAAAACCATTAATTTCAGGACTATAATGTCTTCGGAACCCGCGGATACAACTCATCCTGTATATCATCTTTAACACTACATGAGCACCAAACTATGTTGTCCACGTATTTTCGTGACCTGTTTTGTCTTGTCTAGTCAAAAATGAATTTTTCCAATTAATTTTCTAATTTTATTTGAAACTTTAGGCTTAGCTCAATTAATAATGTTATTGTAAGCGACTTCAATGCTCGTAGTTATAACTCTAATTTTAACTATTGGAAAGTACTGATAATTTGCAAGAATTTCATGGCTTAACTCAACACAATCACGTTTTAAACACAATCTTCTGAATCTAGTACTACCTAACATAAACTGTGTCGTTGGACGTGAAGAGATGCTGTGGCGGGTGGGCATATTCATAGTACCTGATGAATTTTATCTTTTATAAGATAGATAGCATAGAACCGCATGTCATTACAATCGATTTAGGAAAACTGAGAAAATTGACTGCGAAAATAATTGCATCGCGCACATAAAAACTATGTAACACTGAGAATTAAACGAGCAACATCTGGCAATAAATGTGATCATACTGAAACACCTGGGCCGATAAGTTACAACATGTGGTACTGGATGCATTCCAAGATATTGTGAAGACCTTTGTGAATTATTTTGATAGTGCGTTCTTGCAATCCGACGATAGTTATTGTAACATGCAAAAGTCGCTAGAATTTCGTTAACTAACGCGTACATGTCTTCTAAATTAGGTGTTATTCTGCGATACCTAAGATAGTCCAAAAACAGTTTCTTTAGTGGTATTGATGGTATTCCTAGCTCCATTAATCGGGATTATGCATAAGTACTTGTGTTGTCTACACCATCTTTTAATCTGATTTTAAGAACCTCTGCAAAACCAATGGTATGGAAAACTCTACTAATATGCCCAGTTTTAAAGGGAGGAAACACGAAAGAAGTTAAGAATTATAGTCTAATTTCTATTTTATGCAATTTTGGTTTCTCAATCCATAGTATGCAACTATATATACAACCTCGTCAGATTATATGTCGCACCAGCCTAACCTGGTTTCATAACTAAACGATCTGCAGCCACTAACCATACCTGCTTCACACGTATTTGTCTGAGTGTTTGGATGTACCAGAGGCAAATGGATACCATATGCACTGACTTCGAAAAGCTAGCAACAAAGTAGATCATTATATCCTTATTTGGAAGCTGCAAACCATGGTATTTTCATCATACTTACACGCTCTTCAAATCCTAAATTTTTGAAAGGAAGCAATTTATCTATATGATAATCAGTGGAATTTTATTTATTTTCTGCTTTTTATTAACGATATTACCAATGTAATTTTTGCAAACGCCGTAAAAGTATATTGTTTCATAACATCCAAAGATAACTGTCTCAGGTTGCAAAGTGATATAACAGCAATTGATTAGCGCGGAAGAAATCAGCTATTTTTAAATGTTGATAAGTAAAAGGCAGTTTTACACACTCCCATAGCGAACCTTTCTAATCAAGATTGATTGCATTTACCCAAATAGAAGATCTGACTGCATTTGTATGCATTCAAAATTTAACTTTGTGTCACTACATAAGAGACATGCTGTGTTAAATGTAAAATTTCTCTAGGATTTATTAAATAACGTCGACTGCTCTTAGTTACTAAACAGAATTGACTTCAGTATTCCTAGACTAGAATTTCGAGTCCAATTATTGCAACAAAAACACAGGTAATATGCTCACCCGTGTCAACTTTGTAAACGCATCTCCCACTTATGTGATATTCACTAGAATTCATTCCAATATCTTCACACAATTATTGCAGATATACAAAGGTCTTCTGATTTGATATGATATAGGTTGTTCCTATGAACTGGAGGGTCTTATATTAATATATAACTGTAATAATTTTGTTATTGATATAATTTGTGTATTAGTTTAGTTTATTGTATGTTTCCTACACTTGGATTCGTAACCTATTGGGAATAAATTGATTTTAATATAAATCACTAATCATTCGCTGAATTACCTATAATTTCTAGGATTAGATCCTGCTGGACCAATGTTCCAACTGGTAGAGAGTAATAAAATAATCGGAAATGATTCCGCAAAATTTGTAGATATAATTCATACTTCGCGTGGCGTATATGGACACGACGGCAGACTGGGAACGGTAGACTTTTACCCAAACGGTGGTATCACCCAACCAGGCTGTACTACTATCGTCGTGGTAAGATTTTTACAATATAGGTGGTACCATAAATTGTAATTTATTTTCAATTTCAGCCACAACCATCATGTGATCATGCGCGAAGTTGGAAATATTTTGCCGAGAGTATTCAAAACAATACAAAATTTCCTTCCAAAAAATGTGCTAGCTACTACCATTTCTATTTTAATGAGTGCAAATCAGGAACTGTATACATGGGAGAAGCTGTCGAAAAGTCTGCTAATGGTGATTATTACTTGCAAATTAAATTATAAGCTTCATTTATTATTATTAAAAAAAAAATTAAAATAATGTTGTTGTGCCTTCTGAATTATAATAATGTTAAAATAATATATTTTGTTTCTTAACTACAGAAAAATTCTTAATCCGGTTTGAAGAACATTTGGGAACATTATTTTTATTCTCTTACATTACTTGTGTAACATACACCTAAACAATGGTTCGCAAATTGTATTTAACACAACAAAATAGCAATTTTAAGCAATATTAAATGAGTCGACTGTTGATTTCGTTGTGTGGAAATTTACATTTGAAAGCATTACGAAATTTATAAATGTAGGCTTTTTTATGTTGTTGTCTAGGGTGTCTGGGGTGTCTTCTTTATAAATGATAACACTTTTATTTTAACGATAAAAATATATTAAAATACGGTAAATTAAATTAAACGAAATCACTACACTTTGACTGTTACTAAATCTGCGTTCAGAACGTCTAGTACCTATAAAACTTGCGTCTTAAAATATGCAACAAAGCAAGATTCGGTTAGCTGTATATGATCTGTAGTCGCTTACGTCGTTTTAGCGAATACCTCCATCAAACCACGCTAGCATCTGCGATATAATGCGATATAATGTAAACAAATCATATAGCGGTACTAGGAAAAATTAAACTAACTATGAGATAAAATTGAATACGACTAAAACTTATCTGACATAAATTTAACTAATTTCGATTAAGCGATGCTGACACAAATACGTATTCATAAAAGACGGTTTGAACCCCAGCTCACGGAATTAATTTTTAATTGCAGATAAACATCATACCTTCTTTTTTGATAAGAAGCAAAACTGTAGGTATAATATCTAAACAATGTTTAACACTTAAATAATAATCCTTCTCCTTTCGCTTTACATTCTTTCGCTTCACTCAGATAAATCATAAAGGAAATTGTAACAAGGAGAGGCTTCGATTCCCTCGTGTATTTCCGTTTAACATCGTGTATATTGTCCTTAGCAAAAAATTAGTAGTGACCACTTTAGTATTATCAGATTTCACGAGCCATGTGCAGAACCTTAAACTGAATTCCCAAAAAGCAAAATTAAATACAAGTAAGGCAAAGGCAAGGGCAGAATTAATAATTTGGTGAAGTAACATACGAAACTGCAGGAAATTCGGGCGTAACATCTAAGACAGTTTGTGAAAAATCTGCGGAAATATATATTCTTCGGCACAGTTACGTTTGCTTTCAAAAAAGAAAAAAAAAAACTTGTAACTCCTTTAAATAATTTGGACTTTGCAGTACTTACAGACCGAATTAACTTTAAACAACACATCACCCCAAAATATGACTGAACATACGAATTCATATCTACATAATCTTGTAGCCAATGACTGTGCAGCTGCTCTAGTGCAAATATCTCTATTGTTATCCTCCAGCAACTAAGCTATAGTAAACTTTTACTAGTTGATGTCTTAGTGGCACTGCGGCTTTAACATATTAACGGTTAGAGTGTTGAAAACGCAACATTGAAATAATTTTTTTATTACGATTTATGGCGCAAATTTGCCGCCGAAGTGTCGTTTTCGAAACATTGTTTTTAATATATTACGCTTATTAAACTTATTTATCTTATTATTTTTATCTTTCCATCTAGTAACACTTACAAACTTTAACACTAAATTAGAAACATGCTTCTTTAGCACATTCCGCGGCCACGGAGAGGATGAAAAATATCTTCAGTTCTTATAATGTTAAAATTTCAAAGTTTTTTGCAGCTTCATTTACGAGTAAGTTTAGTGTATGCGCAGCGCATGTTACAAATATCTCTCTGGAATTTCTATCTAAAATTCAACCTTCACCAGTCGTATTTCTCATTGGATAAAACCCCACAAAATGTTTAATAATAATAGCAAGGGCTGTGGGGTAGTATGGCAAAGAACACAAACTATCGGCAGACTCCGCGCCACATAAGTTTAATAAAACTTCGCACCACAGTGCGGAGTGTGCCAATACTTTTGTGTTGTTACCCACAAAATGTTCATAGACGTTCAATTTTTTGTCGTTAACATCCTCTAATACAAATCTGGAATAGGTTATTTGTCTAATGTAGCTTGTATCAGCTCTAAAATCTAAAATTATAAAATAATATTTGGCTTTTGAGCAAATTTCAAAATTTTTTCACGAGTGGCTTTTGTTAATAAAGAAATAACTTGATTTTTTTTATTATTTATTTAAATAACTGAATATTTTTGTGAAAGTGTTCGAAAATTATCGAATCAAACTTTGATACTGTTACATTTCAACTGTTTTCAGAAATTTTCCATTATTGGTTTCAAACAATACGCTACTTGTCCCTGAAAATTATAAATAGAGCCCTGCTAAAAATACAATTGCGACCATTCTCTCCACAACACTGTGCCAATACTTGCATAACATGCACTGTATACTTGTGGCAATAGTTGTCATGAAGAAATATCCCTTCCTTGGTGACAACCCCATATGGAATAATGGCCAAAGGAACAAAATAATAATGAATCTATGGTTTGGCGTCTTCAACAACTTTAGGACCTCACTGTATAAGTTACATATGCTTCGTATGTGGCATTTTTCGACAACTTTAAGAAATTATTCATGCTTTTAAACAGCAAGAAATTTTTAATGTATGATTTTCTCATTTTAACAGAAGAAAAATTATGTAGGCCAAGATCATTTGTTACTATTTAAAATTCTCTTTTTTTTACAATTAATTCTGATGATAATCAATATTAACGCCAATCATCAAGGTTTTACCACGAATGTAATACTATTTTGACGCAATTTCTTTCTTCCTTTTTTTCTATTTAAATTAAATTTTCATTAACAAAGAAGTCTATATAATAAGCTGTAAACCGTATAAAAATCATTTCGTAAGCTGCAGACTTCGAGCTGGTCCAGGTCTCCCTGCAAATAAACTATTGCCAAAACAGTGAATACCGTATCATTAATGTTTAAATCGCTGTTGCAACTTTGTAATTACCTCAATACGAAACTAATAGAAAACTAATAGTTTTTAACTGTTCTATATGTTTGCCTATTTAGAAGGGAATAAATTGTAAATTGTGAGCTCAGTACTTTTAAAAATGACGTATTGAGAAGGTAAAAATAAGTACAGTGTGTGTGAAATATTTTTGCGAATTTATATGGTATTTCTGGATTAACTTCCTAGGGAAACCAATTTAAATTTGAAGTGAAAGTGTCTGCAACATAAAGATGACAATTTTTAAAGCATCTTTATTTATTTTAATTATTTCAAGTATATTACCAGGTAAGTGTTGTATGAATAGAATATAATAAACTACTAAAACCTATTTTTGAAGTGACGTTCTATCACTTGCTACATTTTTGCTGTTATATTTTAATTTCCTGATAATTTTTAATTTTAAAAATTATTTTATCTCTTCCAAGAAAAATTTAAATTGCCGAAAGAGCGTTCTAGAGACTCTCCCGAATCTCACGGTTCTAAATCTGATCTAAATAGTTTCGAAAATTCCGCAATTTTCCTCTTCGCAAAACATTACAATACATACATTCTTAAGCCATTTTACCCATCTACAGGATGCCATCTAGAACTGGTCTTTTACAAATTTCTCCCCATAGCTTTATCTTGTGTACATTGTTGCATTTCCTTCCGTTTGACTCATCTCCTAACCGCTGATGCCAATAGTTCTTCCAACCACTTCGTGAGATATTTGGTTTCCTTTTACTTGTTTTAGCTTCGAACACCTGTTTAGATGTTTTTTCCACTGTAGACCTTATTTTCAAATTTGGCTAAAGGTTGTGCTTTTAATCTTAAGTTAACTCTTATTTTTATTTTATTTTCGATTCTTCTTAAAAATCTGATTTCTATGATTTTCTGTTCATGTCTCCGATCCACATGTCAGAATCGCTGTTATTACTTTTTTGAATATTTCTCTGATATCTTTAAATATTTCTTTCTTACTCAAAAATGAGTTCTTAATACCGTTAAATAATTTTCGTCCAGCTGTTACTCTTCCTTTTATTTCTTCATTTATTCTTCCATCTCCTGCCAATGTCAATCCCAAGTATCTGAATTTGTGTGCTTGTTCCGGTTTTTTATTTCGATATCCTTCGCTTTTCTCCGCCATTTTTTTTTATCAGAAAACAGCCTAATAACTTACTATTCCTTTCTTGAAAATACTTGTCTGGTTATCTTATTTTTAATTGTTTTTTCAAACAAAATTCTATTAGTGTTTCTGCGTTATTACTTCGCACTTCGTCTCCATATTTTCCCAAGCAGCATGCCATTCCTTCATTATGTTTTCTTACTCGTCCATTCAAATTACCCATTATTACTACGTTATTTTTTGCCCTCTCCGTTTCTTCCAGTAGATCCAGGAAAATTTTGTATTTTTTTCTTTCCTCGTATTATCATTAAGTTTATAGCATACAATTAACGTGCATTCTTCATCTTATCTTCCAGCGATTTTATATTTTATATATAAGTAATTCATCTAAACGGTGTAATGTTTGCAAATTATTTGGAATTGTTTTAAAAATCGTGTTTCACCAGAAAATCTTGAATCAAGATCATTTTTGCGGCCTCCCTCTTATACTTTTAGAAAAGAATCACAGATCTCAACCGTTTGTTTTTGGTAAAAGAAGAAACCATAAACTTTTCCGTACTTACATTCTTTGATAAAATACATTATCGTGAATCTATTGCCTACAGAAGACAGCGGATTTTCGCCAGAAAAGTAAATCGTCTGCTTAGATATTCCATCAATATCTCTCATGTTTTGGTACCCGTCCAGTCCCATTATTTGGCGAGGAGTTAGCCATTCTTGATCAAATTCTAATAATTCCGTGCCACGTAGCCGCTTTATAACCTCCACCAACAGTGCTATTGTCCATCATATCTTTGAAACATATCATCAAGTTTTCCCACAAAATCCTTTACAGAATTCCATTCAGGTTGTTGACTGAATCGACAGATGAATTTTGAATCACGTAATGACAAAGCAAATCTTCGGCGTCAGTTCTTACACTGATTTCTCACTACCGTGAGTAAATGGTTGTAATGTAACTGTTCCTATTTACACGATGTTTACTTTGTTTTCACTTTGGCAATCTATCACTTCCATTCTAACCTTTCTCTAAATTTAAATATCAATTATCATAATTAACTTTGATTTTCCTTGAAAATCTATATGATATTATACTAACCTTCACTTCTTTTAGCGCTTTTTTATTTGTATATTCTTGTTTTAGGAAATCTCAGCCAAATTATTAATGATCTTCCAGATAATATTTTAAGAACCGCTAATGAAGTTTCTGATTTACTGTTACCTTACGATGGTAGAATCGAATCATTTGTGAAAAGATACGTTTACAAGAGAATATATTTCTTCCTGTTCAATGAGTATGTATCCTAAATATTTGTTACTAGAACTGCTAAAATGTTCATTCTAGATACTACCCTAATGGTATAGAATTCCAACTCAATGATTACCAAACCATCAACATTAACCGTAACAAAACAATGAAAGTCTTAGTTCATGGTTGGACCAATAGTCGCAATTCGGCAATGCCAAGAACATTAAGAAGAGAATACGAAAAATTACGAAGGTATAACATACTGGTTGTAGATTGGAGCGTTATATCTAGAATAATTTTATATCCGTTACCTGCTAATGGGACGACAATCGTTGGAGAATGCGTCGGTGATCTATTAGGGGGAATTTACAGGAATTCTTCAACTAGTAACCTAAATGTACATTTACTTGGATTTAGTTTAGGTGCTCACGTTGTAGGATTTGCTGGAAGGAAATTAAGACAGCAAGGATTTACTGTAGATCGTATAACAGGTATGGAAAATATATTTTTAAAAGCTCCAGAAATGATTGTTTCCATACCCTTCTTGAATTTTCAATTTAAGTTTTTGTTACACAGGCCTAGAAAAACAAAATTAAAAAAAAATGTAGGTTCAACAATTTTCCAAAAACCCAGCTAAAAGTGGAAGTTTTTCTTGTGTTTATACAATACTTTATAATTATTAGCAGGAACAATGTCAACAGAACATTTCCTTACTGATCATATTACCACGTAATATTCAAATTTCAGGTTTGGATCCTGCTAGACCATTTATTGAGAATGGTCTATCATCCACGGATGCCAAATTCGTTGACGTTATACACACTACCTCTGGCACATCCGGCGAATTGAAACCCATAGGCCATGTTGACTTTTATCCAAATGGTGGTCGAGCTCCGCAGCCAGGTTGCTTGAGAGCATTTACGTCTACTCTTATTTGCAGTCATTATAGAAGTTGGACATATTATGCAGAAACAATAAGTAATCCCACAAAATACCTGGCTTATCGATGCGACTCCTACATCGATTTCTTGTCCGGTACATGCTATGGATTCGCGTACATGGGTGAAGGCGTGTCCAGAAGCGCCAGGGGTGTTTTCTACGTGAACACTAACGACGATATCTTCTGAGTGAATGTCTTAATTTTAAGCTAGAATATTGTTAGTAACTTATAAATTAATGTAGGTGATATAAAACTGGTTTCTAGCCAACAAATTAAGTATTAAATAAGTCTAAAAGCTTTCTCAGATTAGTTTCAAAGCTAACCTGGGAAAGCCATACTGACAAATTATGTACCAGTTTGATGAAAGTGCAATCCCATTCTGTTATGAGCTATGAAATTTTGCTGTGGGGTCATTTCAGCGTCATTCAGAGAGTTTTTAAAAGACAAAGGATGTATATGATTAATTGTGGGTCTTGAATACATAGCCGATTACAGAGATGCTTTTAAGCGCTTTTAGATATTAACTACACCCTGAGTAAACATCTTGGAATGTATTACTTTCATCAAATAAAATGTTTGTAATTGAAATTTAAATAGTGACTATCACAGTTATCCGACACGGCTAACATCCACATTAGAGTATCTGATCATCCTTTGAGCAGAAATAGAGATGGAGAAACGTTAAAAATTAACGATCCTCTCACTCAAACGAGTAACAAAAAAGCATTTAATTGCTGAGGCTTAATATTCTGTCCAGTAGTTTTTAGATAACAATTTTAAGGATCTACTTACTTTCATGTAGATCCACTTTATTTGTATCTTGCTCTAATAAAAATCTTTATTGTTATTATAATAATTATTGCTATTATAAGTGTCTGCGATTAAATTAATATAACTGTTTTCAATTTACTTAGAAATATTTACATAGTAGATATTACCTAATTCATCATGCCAAGTAAGAAAATCTAAAAAGTACGTCGCAGAATCTGACTTAGATATCAACATTTTTGCGATTTTTGATATAAGAAGAACATTATTCCAAAATTCCTCGCGGCACCTAATCCCAAATTCCTTCCGTTCCTTGATAGTTTAGTTATTAAAAACAACAAAAAAACAGAAACAGACATCTATAGAAAAGAAACCAACACTAATAGTTATGTTACACCTGCAAAGCGAATTCATCCGCTGAGCGAAGAAAAAAACAACCACAACGCATTGTGGACATATGCAGATGACTATAAAGCGAGTAGATTCTGGGATTTACAGATTAGATATACGTCCTTCTATTACAATATCTTTTGCAATGACACAAAAGATACCTTTGTTCGGGTGGAGAAATAAAACTTGATGCCTTTCGTAAATTCACCGGGAAAGTTGGTACGGCTGACTCCTTGATAATGTTAGGATAAACTTTTGTTCTTTATTGATAAAAGCCTGATTCAGTTTTCCTGATTATAACTGCTACGTTTCAAGGGGCAAAGCACCCCATGCTACTCTCTGTCGGGCATCCCAGAGTACCCAACAATTCAGCTTGCACTTGAAGTGTACTTCACTTTTCTACTGGCACGCCTTTGACTAATTAATTTCTGTTATGCACTCGCAGTTCATTTTTCACATTCGCACAGGATACCCTTCTTCTCATAAACTACATAAAGACTGTTTCGCTTTATGTGTTCTACCCCGCCGTGAGCTATCTCCGCCTCATTTTGGTCTCTCTCTAACTCAGTTTCATTAATTTAATTCAAGACGTTTTAAAATGCATCCTCAAAGTGTAGTTTCTCATAAACATATTTTGCGAGTGAAGAATTGGTTTGGCCAATTCTCTGTTTGCAACCAAACATCATCTCATATTGACTTTTTTTAATGCCTTCATGAAGTGAACAATTTTTTTCAGCTGAACAGACCTTAGGTTCTCTAACCACTTCCTTTTATTTTCGTTCATCATCCAGACAACCAACATGAATTTTAAATAACGTTGTTACAAAATTCCCGCCCATTATCGCTATGTAGAATAGACGGTGCTCCAAAAACACGAAATATATGCAGAGGACAACATGCCTCCGCTGAATTCGTTTAGAAATAACACATCATCTGCTTTACAATGATACCAAAATGGTTTCCTTCCGATGCTGATGCTTTTTTAATTAATTTTTTGTAGTCACCAATGTTCACAATCCCAACCTGTTTCTCGTCTGACCTTAAAGGTAATATACCGGTATCCACTGTTTTGACTCCCTTCACTGCAACTATAATTTGATTATAACGTTCACTTGCTGCCCTCCTTGGTGCTTCCAACAATTACTTTCGTTTTTTTTCCGTAAAAAGTCTTTTCATTGTAATCGGCGTAATTCACAACACTCTGGATAAACGAAATTGACAGTACATACCAGATTCAAATAACACCATAATGTTTGAATCTCGAACTATTTTGTAAATTACATTTTATATCTTTGGATGTTTTCTTTACTGACACACCTGTAAAGCGGGTTGTAGACGCCATTGCTTTTACTATTGGGAGGACAGCGCAGTCGCAATAGAGAACACACGCCCTAACATTCTCTCATCGAGCGAAGCGTCGTGTATGCACTCCAGCTAGTGCACCTGCATTTCATTTTTCATTATTAAGTTAGTTGTTAAGTTGTTACCGTTTTATTGAAATGTACACGTACTAATAATTGCAATCGTTGTGCTTTATATCCATTACTGAGGAACCGGCGCGCCAATTCCTACAAACATCATACAGTCACGCACACATAGCTTGCTACCGCTGTGGAAGAATTGAACTCCCAAGTGCAGCAGTGAAACGGGGCATAATATTAAACTACAAAAACAGATTAATTCAGAATTTATTAATGAAAAACCGCAACGACAACTTTATTCATCGTCGTTCAAAATATTCGTATTTAATGTAACTTCTTCCTACAAACACGTGAAAAATAAATATTTGGTCTTTATCATAATATTGCAAATTAATATAATATAATAATGCAATAAATCACCAAGAGCGGTAAGAAATGTTTGTATATTACGCCTCGCCAATGTTAAGGCATTAGATCGCGAACTCGCATGGCATATTAAAGGCTCTAATAGGGTATTTTTTTAGAAAAAAGATTTTGGTTGATTGAAATTTAATTTGTAAATATATACATTATTCTCTATTCGAAATTAGAATCGCAATTGGCCATGATTTTTTTATAAATGTTGCCCCGTTTAATTCCAATCACCTTTGAGTAGACATATAGGCCTAAGCGACAAAACAAATTGTAGTGTAGCGTAAAAGCTTTTCAACACCAAAGATTCAGCATTCATCTTTGCTTTTTGTTATTAATAACATTTTTTGCAGTCTTTAAATGAATTGTTCAAAGACTTCGTAATGTGATGTATTAAAATTTGATGGTACCATTTAGGAAATTAAATGGTCTATCAAAAAAGAACCGGTAGTAGACATCTAATAAGTTGTAGATGACGACGTTACTTGAAAACAAGAATTGGGAAAATGTTAATTAAAAAAAAAAGTGGGATGTCCAAGCATTTCTTCAAAAAATAAAGTGCTTCTAGTTTAAAGAATTTACTTCATACTTTTGCTTCAGACATATTTTTGTTTATTTATTCATCCATATTTTATTTATATTTTTCTACTCACTTCATTGTTTTTACATTAGACAATGTGAATGTTTGTATAAAGATGTACATTATCTCTCTATCTATCTATAAAGAAAAGAATAGTTTATCAAATTAATAACGTTATCAGTTTCTACGTATTTCAGGATGTACCTTGAGAAGCAAAACTAATTTGTTTCCACACCATTAATTTAATTAAATTGATGTTGTCTTTTGGTGGAGGAGTCGTTATTTGAGCACGTTCCTCGAACATTAACGGATAAGTTCATTGTAAACAAAGACGCACTGAAACACATCGGAACGATGCTCCCACTTTGTAGCGCTTAATGTCATTACGCCACATTTGTGTCGGACTGTATATATGTTTCCCAGCTAATAAGGTCACGTATTGTTGTGAACAAATAATAGTACCTTTACGGCGGGGATGCAAGAGGGTTGGACAAGTCCGGTAACAATAACATCGCCGCAGACATCTCCACCCCATTCTAATTCAACTTACAGCGTGGAGTACGCGCGCTCACCTCATTAAACTTAGCCAACACGTGTTTGTGTGTGGCACTTCTTCATCGATGGTGCGCTCTAAAAATATTACTTTGCATAATAGAATAAATTAACTGCCTATAATATCGATTGATGAGGGAATCGACGAAAAAACTTATAAATTAATGAATTGAAGAAGAATATCGACTGTCGTCTCACATGCTTTGATAACAATTTCATTCAAAAAAAGTACTATAATAGTTGGTGTTAATTAATATGTTGGTGGAACACGTAAACAATTATGCCAGTTCTAAGAAAACGCCTGGTGCACAATCAAGATAAACGAGTGCAAGTAAATGGCCTGTATGTTCATTCCAACCCTCCCAAAGGTAAGTACTGGAACTGCGTGCACTATAAAACATTTAGTAATATGCATGATTAAAATTAATACATTTATAATTATGGTTTGTTCAATTTATGAATATAAATTTGTGCAGTAAAAATTACAACAAATATTAGTTGATTAATTGATTTTAATAACCAGTCTAAAATGCGCTGTAAATTATAAACATCACAAACATAAACAATGCCAATAATTAAAATAATATCAAAGTTAGTATGCGGTTTCAATCAAATGCATTTTTGCTTGTATGGATACAAAAAATTACCTTTCAATTTTCATCGAACTATCGAAGGCCAAACTTAGGAAAAATTCCCTGTAAGAGATATTAATGATATAGTAAAAAATTTAAGCAAAACAATAACTTAACAAAACAAATTCCACAAAAATAACTGTTTTCAAAGTATTAATTTGCAAAACATCGGATTTGTACAGTTTTGTCATTGCGAAAATCCTTAGACTCCATTCTTTGGACTTTGCAGTCCTAGCACCTCCATAGATTTGAGCTTAATTTAACATACTCACCTAATAATGTTCTTGTAACATTTTACATTTTTAACAAATTGTTTACACAGAAATTAAATTGTTTACGTAGACATCGTTTGAAGTTGTTGGAAAGAAAGCTATAAACTATCTCATTAAAATGTTACCTTTAGTTGAAGCTGATTTTTTGCAGGTTAGTTAAAAATATTATCAGAAAGTTTGTATGCAAAAATAAAAGCAACTAAATAAACATTTTAGGTTCTACGTGAACAAAAGTTGCACGTGGTCAAGTTGGCGCTTAGTTAAGTGATGTATAACACGCCCCAGTTACAGTCTTACCTTTGCTGATGAAATTCAATCGAAATTTTCTAGAGTGCGAAGCAACACGGAAGTATCGGCACACTCTGCATCGCACAACTTTAATTAGTTAGTAAATAAGTATAGAGAACAGACGGCTGTCCTACTCAGGCCTTTTTTTATTTATGAAGGTAAGGCGGACACATATGTCTTACGTTTCGTTCTACTTCGTCTATTTTTCCGTTTTTTCACATCTCTGTTTTAGGGTGTATAGGCGGCAAAAGTAGATACTTGTAAACTTGCCCTTAGAGATTTTCTTCACATCATTCGGTCATACAGTTGATAATGGGGATCCACGTATCTTCCAACTAGCTGTTCCGAACTAATTAATTAAACGTGTGTGGTGCAGAGTGTGATAATACTTGTTTGTTGCTTGTTTGCTATACTACCCCACCCTCCTTGTTATCATTATTATTTCTAGGATATATTATTTATAGTATGTAGTATTATGTGTATACATATGTCTTGCAGCCGAAACAGTAAGAGCAGTATTTGTCAAATCTCGAATTTGACAATTTCATGGACGTTGTCCTACTATTCTAAAAACTCCACAGTCAGTTTTAATCTGATGACAACCAGATTGGATTTTCAACATTTTCATCCACTGCGATAGGTGATCTTACAACTTGCTATAAAGAAAGCTACTGCCCTCAAACCAAGTTAATTGAAATTACAAAAGCATCAAGTTGAAATTAATTTACAAATTATTCTCAATAACCAGCACCAAGTAGTAACAAATGCCATCACAGCACTACAAGGTTAAATTCTTGCAACGTATGTACAAAGAGGCCTAGGAACCTTGAATAGAATAAAGTTCAAATGCACTACAAAGAAATATAGACTTGACTAAATTAAGACTTTTACTTGTTTCAAACCCGACAACAATTATACAAAGATTGCATCATTTTATGTCGAAAAGTCGTTTTCTACAGATAAAAATAATTTTTTCACCACTCCAAGTAAAGCCTAACGGCAACGACGCCATAATTTGAATATTTACGTATGATGTACAGGCAGTTAAAATTTTCTTTCTTTTTTAGTGTTTGATCTACTTACGCTCTTATCAAACAAACCAAATCTGAATAGGTAGAGGTTTAAAAACCAATTGTTTATGTATGCAATAGATGTTTGGCATAATCTCCTTACATTTCCCGAAAAAAATTTATATCTTGTAAAAAGCAATTCAGCAATATTGCGGAAAATTCATGTTAAATAATTAACTCGGATTTTTAGAGGTTATTTCAATCCCTTTCCTTTTTGCTTATTTAATCGTATTTACACTCAACAAAAACCACTGACGAGAATGTGATATGCGAATGATTATTAATTTTGTTTGAATATATATGTTATAAATATCAATATTAATTAACTTGTTACTTCAACAATTAACGTAAAGCACTCGTTTATACATTTATATTTTGTACCAGAAAATTATAAATGTACTCTGTGTTATATAATTTTATCATACTCGTGAACCTTAGGTTCGCAGACCTGGTACCAGGCCACTGGCGTGTAGAGAGGGGGGTGATATACGGATAATACCATGTGTTGTGCAATAAAAACAATATCAGAATTCACACGTTACCGTACTTTATAACAAATATAAGTGAAAAAAATAAATATTTGCTTGGTGACCAATATTTGAAAGTTTATTTGAAAACATTCAAGACTTTAAATAGAACAGATCTGGCGAGAGGTGTTTTTTATGCAATAAAGATTTACTGATTTGGATCACGCGCGGTCGCAACCGTATTCTGAATTTGTCAAGGATTTAATATTTATGAATGCTTATAACATTCCATAATAACATCCAAAAAGAATAGTCTCGGATGTTTTGTGTACCAGGTGAACGCGAAATAGAACAGTGAATATAATTCAGCACGAAATGCGATAAATTTGGCAAACCGTAGATGAATCAATTGATTAAAACAAATACTCATCGGTATATAATTGTCAGCGGCGCTTTTTGTATTATTACAATTGTTCAATGACCTCCCAGATACATTTCCAAACAATTAATGAAATTGTGTAAAGAGTAAAAAGGATTTATATTTTATTTGAATATTTTATCAGTTGTTGGGAAATATTTTTAGTGGAGAAGCCACCTTTGCGTATTATAGTTCAAATATTGAAACAATTGGACGTACCTCCATATTTAATAGGCAATTAGTGAAATAATTAAAAACGTGATATTAGCCACTTTACAGAAACTCAACCTAAATGTTAAAGTTTGTTTCCTGTAGCAGATCGGCTATGATTCATAATGGTGGCTTGTTTAAACCGGCTTTCCCTAACAAGTATAAGTAACATATAATTTATTAAAACATAAATTCTTACTTAAAGAAAGTTACGCATTTCCCAGAAGGACGCCTATGATCGGGTACTGTGATTTGAATACCTTAGTTATCATTTATCCTTAAATCGACGATTTCTGGAGCCTCAAAACTTTACTACAGATCCCTCAGCCCTAAATGTAAGTTCTCTCTGTATATTTGAATTGGTTTTTTGTTGCATAGATAACGTTCGCCATTATTCTACATCCTTACAATACAGAGAAAATCCAACGCTTCGAACGCTTATAAAAGCGAAATCAATTAAATTTCTGAAGCTTTTTTTAGCTTTCGGTACTTAACTTTTACAAATGAAGGCTGCTAGAAACACGCCTGACTATTTAACATTCTTGCTATCTTTTATAGAGTAATTTATGGGACACGTTTACTATCACCAAATGCAAAAATTTAGATTTATATTTTATTTTTACACGAAAACGTCAAATGAAATTGCCAAATTAAGTATTAATGGTGGTTTGTCCTTTATCTGTTTGATTTAACATGATGTATGTATTGTGATGATTTATTTGGTGCTACTTGTCTTCTTCATAGTACAATTGCTTATTAATTACTTTATTTATTGTTAGACCATTTAGACCACAAATAAGTAATGAATAACAATATGATATCAGGCTAAAATATATAATACAAAGTTTAGAAATTATAGAGAACGACAAAGTCTTTCTAAACTATAATACTTTATGGTCAGTAATAACTGACTGGTAACTTAAACAAGTCGTGCTGCTTAATTTCTTGAATGTTACATCCGATAACTAGAAAAGTCATTCATTAGCACCAGGTGCACTAGATTTTCAATTTCAGTTTTATCATACATTTGCTTCCCCATTCCTTTTTCTAATTATAACATAGACCGACTCCAAATTTAATCAGCCTCCTCCCCTTTAAAATACATTATCTTTGATTATAAACTCTTCAATTTTTTATTTTATTTTTTTTTGATTAACAAAGTAAATGGCTCAGACCTTAGATACGCACATGACAAGTAATAAAAATTAATAAAGTCATAACCTAACTTGGATTAATTTTACAATTTAAAGTATGTACATACATAAATATGATTCGTAATGTAAACGTTTCCTACATTTTATGCGACTGTATATTTGTATTACCCATTATTGCACGACCGACGGTCATGAAATTATTGCATTAACCCTTGTTTCCTGATAAAATCTAAGTAAATACTTAAACGTTATTACGAAAGGGAGCTTTCAGTTAGTAAAGTATCAAGATTCTTAATGTGTAACCATACACTATGAAACTTCTAAATTCAATTTTTGTGCAACCCCTACTGAAAAAACATAGTAAATACGTATAAATGAATACTTGAGAAGCTTCATGCTTTAATTTAAATTTTAAAGATCGGTAATAATATAAATTTATTACAAAATATCTTTTTATACCATTCCAACTCAGCAGAAAATAATCGAATATTCTCTAATTGGTTTTCCACGATCCTTTTCGATATGCCCATCTCGGCACAAACCGTAAGAGGCAATTTTACTATGACTCGCTAGATATACACTGTAAACGTATGTGCTGAGTTGGGTCGTCGCTGGGCTATACTTAATCCGTATACCTATGCCGAATTAGATATTGTCCCACTCTGGTCCAAAAATATTAACTTGAAATCGAAAGATTTTATTACAAAAAGACAACATTGAATGTGTTACTGATATTTCACAGGGTATCTATTAGATTTTTTTTTCAATTTACATACAATGCTCTCTACTATGAACAGTGTCACATATACCTTTTATCGATTGAGATAATGTGAAAACAATGTCTGTTTAACAAACTCTGTTATTGATTTGAAATTACTGTGCTGTAATTATTTTCGCAGAAATGTGAAAAAATAAATGTTTGATAATATGTGGCTCCTGAAGATCGAGGAACAATATATTATGTAATGTTAAAAATCAATATTCTATCATCACTTGCCTCATTATCGTTTTTCTTTTCAATAGAAGTAGATAATTTTATTTTTTACTCCCACGCACGTATGTAATAAAAGAGAACAGGGTAAAGTTGGCTTGTCCTATTTTTATTCTTGTATAAACGAAGGAGAATAAAAATTTAATCCAACAAATATCTTTGCTGAATTACATTGGGCAACTTCAATTCTTAAAGAATTCAACTTCAAATTTGTATGTCACTTTTCTCACTCAACAAATTGTTTTGTATGTATTGCGATAATTGCATTTAAAGCTTTAGCTCTCACGAACATATTCAACTCAGATCGATTTGGTGGACAACGAGGTTGACAATAAGAGGTACCCAACTAGCACTTTCAGAATTTCCGTTGTCTAAGTAGTAAGTTACAATTGTATTCGCATATAACAACGATATACAAAATTAAACATTTTGAAATGTTACATGAACCAAACAATGTGTTTCTGATAGCATTTTTCCTGCTAATTCGCAGCACATAAGCTTTTTAAGTAAACCGCATTCAAAATTTCAGAAATTTTAGTTTTTTTACTGCTCCATTAGTATGCTTTCGTTCCATTTTCCCTTGTAGTGCGATTGAATTTGGCTGGTATTTTGGTGAAATCTCTCACCATGTTCATCACTCGCATTACCATGATTGCCTGGAAGAGAAACACAGATAGGAATGGACGAAATTAATATTCACTCCCAAATTTGTGTAATTTTGCATCACTTCATCGACCAGTTGTACACGGTTTTTATTTTAGCTATTTTAGCTTCGCTTATTCCGCACCATATTTGTGCATCGCCTTTACAAAGTTTTTCATCAATCCCAATTTGTTGTTTTTGGTCATTTCTTCTTTAATATAAGGATTTTTTCTACTATTTGTATAAATCCAGTGCTAGGATTATAATTTTCTCCTTCACGCTTTTGTAAGACTCCTCCATGTGGACACCATGAGTAATGCAAATTGCTTTAAAAATCGGTTTCGAGGAGTCTATAAAGAGTCTTCACTCAATGCTAGATCAATGGTTCTAGTAAAACGTCAATATCATTGCAGAATTTCAGTTCATCCTGATTTGAAAATAAATGGTATAGTTCTTGGTGTTTGCTGCGGAATGTGACTCTTGTCTCCTTGTTGAATAAATTATATCCTTTAAACTTTGAGGCTAAATATTCTGCTCGATTATTTGCCAAATTCAGATCATGGTCAAAGCAAGATATGCTAATTTGAGGGCAAAGCATTAAATTACAAAAAATGATGGGTGATGGACGAATTCTGATGACATCTTCGGATTCAGCAGATAAAATTACATGGGACTCGCTGAGAAATGTTACTGTAACAAC
The DNA here is from genome assembly GCA_902654985.2 of Oryctes borbonicus. NCBI lineage: Eukaryota > Metazoa > Arthropoda > Insecta > Coleoptera > Scarabaeidae > Oryctes > Oryctes borbonicus. Next base: position 1,585,462 of record LR736897.1, on the reverse strand, counting down.
AGCTTTGTATACCAGTATAATTAGAAAAATTTAGAGTAGAGACGCATCGTGTTGGAATTTAGAATAGCTTACAGTAACATTTTGTAAAATAAAAGCCAAGCCTGTTTAAAATTACATCTGTCGATGGCAACAAATAGCCATCGATTGTCGCTGTATAGTGTGGACACATCATCAATTCGCAGCACTTATTCAATTACAGCGTATTAGAAACTGTTACTCACAGCCGCGTTTAAGAACGTTTTTATGTTTCCTATTCTTATTAATAACTGCTTAAAGTTTCTGCCAGTCACGCTATTATCATTACGAATTTATTAATCGATGTCGGATGAGTGCAGCACGAGATCTCCATTTCTTTGCTTATCAAACAGCAAACAAAAGAAGCAGAATATATCGTGAAACTTCTTATTCGTAGCATATTTTCTTTATCCTCTTTATACGTATAAAAACAATCAAAAAGAATATATTAGCGAATAGAAAGTTTATTGTATTTCTAGGTATAAGCAGTATGGTTTAATAAAAAAAATAATGCTAATATTGCTCCCTCATGATATTAACGGAATCACTTGTGGCAAAGGCAATGATATGAGAAAAAAAGAACACTAACCGACGGACATGTTTCTGCCTACTTGGCGTCGTCACCGCTCTGAGCATGTTTTTCTCCAGCTAACACCGCTATTTGCCTCGCCGTTTATATCTTGCGAAACGACGAGCCAGGCACTTTTTGAGGTCATCTACTGCTAAAAAATACATATTTGGCTTGGGGAACAGTAAACGGTTTTTGTCGCTGCTTTCTAAATGGCAAGCATATATTTCTTGGCACTAGAGGGCATCAAGAAATGCTTGGCTCGTCGTTTCGAAGGAAATGACATAAACCCCGAGGCAAAATAAACGTAATAAATATAAATTTAGGACCCTTAAATTTCAGCCTTTACTTTTATCAGTCTTAACTTAATATAAATTGAATAAAATAATGTAGTTTTAGTTTAGTTTTACCACTAAAATTATAATTTAGCTGTTGAGGACGTGAGTCCACTACTAATGAAGTGTTATGATAAAAATTATAGCGATGTATCTCAGTAATTCTCTAATGTGAACACTGCAATATATGATTTAAATACACGTAAAATTTATATAAATGAAACAATTTTCCCAAATTCCCAAATTAGTTTCTGATACAAAGCTAAAAATTGTTGTGGTAATTCACAGTTGTATTTAATTCGTAAACCGAAATTGTGCGTTTACCATCCATAACCAACTTCGGCGAATGGTAGCATCAGAAATGACTAATACACTACTAAATCTTTCATACGCAAAAATTGACGGTATTTTCCAATTAACGTGCTTCGAAAGTTCACATTTACGTTAAATGTCAATCCTACGAACGTTATTGTACGTCAAAGAAGCAATTCCATGTGGGTTATAGGATGCATTATTTATTTTGGTTATTATTTGGAACACGATCAATATCCGATCAGAAATTTTCGCCGGAATAATTTATCAAAATTTGTTTTGATAGATGAATCCAGTTGTTTTTTATTGGTCGACATTGATCTTGAGAATAGAATAAGAGGCTACTATATATGGAAACTTATTACTGGCGTTATTTGAGCGTTCTAGATATAAGGTAGAAATTAAGTAAGAAGTATAGAGTAAATTAATTCGCAAATAAAGAAAATATTAAGGTTGCAAGGGTGCAATATTAAGAATTGCAAGAAGAATGCAAGAATTATATTAATGAACATTTGTAAGAGTTTATCAAGTAGTTACTATTCCTTACTAGTCGCTGTAATAACTAGAAGTGTTATTAAAGAACACATCGTTATATTGTGTACTTAATAATAAAGAAAATGGGGTCAAAGGTGAAGCTCGATGTATCGAAATTACTTTGGCAAACAGATATTTTATGAGAAAAAAAGTCAATTTATATCTGAAACAAGCATTTTCTTAGCGAATAGTTATGATGGTAAGTCAAATCGCTCTTACAACTGAAGAGAAGCATATTCGTCCAAAAGGACCAGCAACAATCTAATGCAGCTATTTGTATATTACAGACCACTGAATAGCGCACGTATAACTTCACATAATCATCTACGACATTTTATTGACTGTTATTGTTTACGCTAATAGCTAATTTGCTGTTTTAGTTATAAATATGAGAGTAGATCCTACGTATCTGATGTTGGTAGCCAACCCTGCCTCAAGTCACCATGCCAATTTTTTCACATAGGCATTTCAAAATGATTTTTTTTGATTTTCTGGAGGTATATCTTTAGTCCTTAGCTCACTATATTGGTTATTCACACAATAAAATGATAAAAAAAGCAAAAATTATAATAAATTGAACATATAAGTATTCTTAATTATTTTTATTATACCTAATGGTTCAAACGTAATTGAAATAAGGTAATGTAAAAGCTGAAGATGGGATTACTTGGATAAATGGAGCGCCGAAAAACAGCTTAAGAGTACCGAGGAATGCCTTAAAATATTCCGGGAGGAATAAGCAAGTTGTATGATTCACTACCAACATGTCTGCTAAACAGAAAGAAAAGTTCACATTACTTCGTCAAATGTATCAAAATGCTACTACAAATAGTTATACGATCTATGATGCATATAATTTGTAGCAACTAGAGAAACAAGATTAAATCAGGCAAAACCTATAAATTATAATAATATAATATATAATAATTATAATGAAAATTACAACCACTATTTGTATAATTAAAACATTCTGTATTAACAACTACCATTTTATGCGATGTATTTACGTAATGGATGAAAGAACAAGTAAATAACAATAATCTAACCATGTTTTCCCATTTTCAACAAATTTAAGCATTTACAGAGGGTATTGACCTATCAACACTTGCGATCGTAAAACGTAAGGTGTTCACCCCTCAAACGCATTTACCAGCATTTAAAGAAGTAGTAAGACCTTACTCTGAGAAAGTTGCGAGCTCGAGGCCGGAATTCGGAACTCTGAGACTGACGGCGGAGAGCACTAAGAATTACACTACCAGTGCCATTAATAATGAAAGTGATTTGACTACATAAACAGATTTTTCATTAAAAAAGAATTATTGTTTCGTTGCGATACCTGCTGATGAATAATGAATATTATTTGAGTCTGATCCTACGACAAGAGACATTTAATGCATGCATTGTATCTGTTCAGATAAATGATGACTTAAAATCTCAGGAAAATAAATCCACCATGCGGCGTAATGTGATTCAATACCATAACAACATTAATTTTTGTCCAATAAATGTGCCATCGTACAGGCACGTGATACAATAATGCTATTCTATTACTTCTATTACACATATCTTTATAAAATGTACAAGGAAGATATAATAATTCAGTCAATTTGTTTGATTCTTTAGCAATCGTTTGAATGGGTATAACAGGAAATAGCAAATTTCTTAATTTTTGTCATATAAATTTATTTAATTTTTCACTGTATTCTTGGTTTACGGGTTAAAACTGCGACGTTCTCGTAGCTACTGGCGACGTTTTATCCGCACTCTTATGGGTCATTTTCAGGGCTGTTATTGCACACTGACTGGGGAATATTCGTTCTGGAAGGCTCTATATAGGGCTTGGCGAACTAAACCCTATATAGAGCTTCCGATCCATTGATCCGAAGGTCAATGGAACGGAAAAATTGTGGATCAATGAACCGTGGCGGTTATTAGAAGGTTTAATCAGTTGGGTTATCCACGCAAGGAGCAAGGAGTTTGAAAGTTTGTAGATTTCTATAAATTCACGGATTTTTCTACTATAATAGTGAGGGTTACGAGAAAAGATGCAAGTAGAGTTAAATTCGATTTGGTAGCCAGTTTCCAGTATATGCTCAGCTAGTGTAGACCCGACTACACGCATTAACCGTGTACAACGCTCGTGTTCAGTAATACGAGTGCTGACCGATCGCTTTGTTTCACCGATGTACACACTGCCGCACGAACATGTAATCTGGTAGACGCCAGAGGCTTCCAGATGATTGAGATCTTTGAAAGGGAAATACACAGACAAAAGTACAGTGTCAGATCTATCATTTGGTTGTTCCCTCACATCTATTTGCACAAATGGTTACAATCGACAGAGTTAAACTTTTACGGTGTTGCCTCAATACTGACCAGTAATAAGCGGAGTTGAATAGGAACAATTATTTTCAGTGTTACATATGTTCCAATCCGGTGAAAATCTCTTCACTCCGGTGAAAAATCTTTCCGTTTCGGTGAAAAATATCTCCGTTTTGGTAAAAAAAAAATCTCTCCGTTTCGGTGAAAAATCCTCCGTTTTGCTTCCCACAATTACGTGAATTTTACATACAAAAACAATCCTACAACGTTGTTACAATTATCTTTAAATAATTTTTTCTGTGTGTGCTACAAGTGAAATACCACTGCGAATATAGAATTGTATTTATTTTACTATGGTTACTTGATCAAATTTTATATTTCCTACAAAAACTTTGGATGAAACTTAACAAATAGCGTTGTAAATACATTGACAAAAACGAATACAACTTACCAATAAAAACCATACAACTTCGTAACTCATAACTTAATCAACAGTATAGGAAGAACTAAGCCAAATTATAAAGGTTTCCGGTGTTACATCCGGCACGATTAACATTAACTATTTATATACCCTCTTTCCACACCAGGCGAAAAAACTGTCACTTAAGACCATTAGTTATGTCTACAGGTCTTCTAATTTTATAACATCGCGTTTCGCCCATGATAAACATATATAAAATTATCACCTATAAGAAGCATGCTGGCAAAGTGGCAGAAATACATCCACAACCGGAAAAATTGATCAAACAAATTTTATTGCTTATAATACTTTACCACACGAATATTTCGGAGTGTGGAAATTTCACGAAACGATCGGAGCATGAGAAGCTGAACACTTTTTGTCACGATAAGGTTTTTACTGTTCTAGCACCCAGTTAGACGCCACATTTCTTTCTTTCCACCTTTCAGTTTTGCACTGATTGTCAAACTACGAACACATTTTCGATAATCTTGAAATTGCGATGTTTCTTTTTATTTAGTTGAAGCAAATTTTGCAGTTAAAAGTGGTCGGAGTGCAAGTTTATACAATGTAATGAAGTATGTAAATAAAAGTTAAGGAGGTAAGTTTTGATGCTTTATTCCATATATACAATATAATTCCTTTCCTGAATAATTTGTACAAAAAATGGTCAAATAAAAACATTCACAGTATCCAAGTACAAGGGGAACCCAAAAAATTTCCGGAAAAAGGAAAAAACAGATATTTTATCGAAAAAAATATTAAAATAAAAATATTCGCCTAAGTTTTGAGCACTTTTACATTCGAAGAAACCAGTAGTTGAAACATTTATTCCAATCAGAAGTGGGTATGCCTTTTCAAATGCTTCAACAGCCTCTTTGGGCGTCGAAAGCCGCTCACCACGCAATTTGCTTTTGGCAAAAGGGAACAGGAAGAAGTCATTAGATGATAAGTCAGGCGAATACAGACAATGAGTCATTAATTCAATGTTCGAAGCTAGCGAAGAATGTTGCTCCGATGTCTGCTGCCTTTTTCTGATTTCATTGAAGACTTGAGTCAAACAAATTGTTGTATACCAATCACCGTTTACTATTTTCCGATTTTCAAGAGCAACGGTAGCAACATTTTACGGAAAAAAAAGCAATCATTTTTTTAAAGGCCTCATGAACAAACAACTGTTGTTGGTTTAGGTTCACTTTGGAACACCCAAACGAGGAATTGTTGCTTTGTTTCTGGTTCGTATGAATGTATCCCGGTTTCGTCAACTGTTACGATACTTTTACGTTGGCAGAAGCGATTGCGAAGCATTTTTTGCGCCAAATCATACGAGCTTTTTTTTGGAGCTTTGGCTACGTGTGCATTAGTCTCCTTTAAAGGAGACTAATTTAACTAATTTGGTAGACTTTTGTGAACTGCAGTTACCTTTTTCAAGCCTTTTTTAATAGCCTGAAGTATTACTGTTTTCAGTATTGATATTATTTCCAGTAATACCTAATTTCCAATATTTCTACGTAAATTTAAGCCGTAAAAATACCATTTTCGTTTCCTTCTAAATTTACTTATTAGAATTTCTCCCTATGTAGAGCAATATTTCGCACTAATGTACACCATGAACTAATCTTTAGAATACTTTATTAGACAATTATATATTTAGGTAACTACTATGTGGAAATACAAAATAAAGTTAGTGACAATGAATTTATCTATTAACACCTCCGCTTTAACATGACTAATTCCATTCTACGTATATGTTTCTTGTATTGTAACAATATTGATTCGTAATTTGTTAAAAATAGTATCTACGCGACAAAGTAAAAACATGATTTATTGATGAAAATGTAACTCACCACTGGTAATATGTGGGATTCTAGGTATCTACTGTATTTGAGTTTTCATCAAGTAAGCACTTATTACTTGAGCATTTAAATATCAAGCTCTATAATTTCGATGAATTTCTTCGAAACGGAATCCAATCGTATTTAATAATCCTTACTACTTATTTGTTGCATGTATACTTATACCAATTACTCTTGCTTTAATAATAGTAATAGGTTTGAAAAGAAGTACTATGACCACATAGTTAAGAAGCCGATGGCATGATTTCATGGCCATTACGGCACTAATTTTTTAAGCTCTCATTTGATATTGCAACAATATATTAAAGGCAAAAACTGGTCATATTTATTTTACTTAGTTCTTCGCTTTCATCGACTCCTGTCAAACGATGAAATCATTTAAAAATTATTACCATCAGCTAACCAACTAATACAAATAGGGAATCGGTCTGTGGTGTTTGAAGAAAAAGGGATTCTTCTTTATTTGCTAAGTCAATATTTCGTTCTTCTAGTTACAATAAAATAAATCTGTCAAAATTATTTTATCGCCGCTATAAGTAAAAACAATGTAAACCAACGAACAATGTAACCATGGCTGCTTGTGCAAAATACAATATTGCTCGTTCTTAAAAGCAAGGACCGCGCATATATAAAAATAAATTACACGGAAGGGTCATTCTGTTATGTTGACGATACACATTCCTCCAACTGTCTCTAGGTTAAATATCAAACATCAGCCGTATTATTTAATAATGTTTTTTTTTGACAACTTATGTATAACAAGATGCAAAGATAGATATCCTGAACGTGTATCATCCGTTCCTTCCTTCTGTCTTCATTCCAGTTGGTGAAAATGTTCTCGGATTACGTATCTATTATTTGTTCCATAGTTCTTCTATATGCCTATTTTAAGTATTTTTGAATTTCCTATAATTTAAGCTTCTTGGATCATTTAGTAACTTATTGTATTTTGGAATTGTATCAGGTGCTGAAGAATTTTCGTATTTGCTGTTTGTCGTTTTTCCTGCTCTTATCTGTGAGTGTTTTCGTGTTTCATGGTTGTGTATTTCTGTATTAGTTATTAGTTTGCAATCGGTTTCTATTAAGTTTTTGTCAATCTTATCACGACTTTGTAGTTTGTTTAAGTTTTTCTACTTAAATTGATGTATAATTTGGTTTTTGATCGCGATATTAAAAATGGAGTTATGCATTCTTCTTGCAAATACCATGCTCTCGTTTAGCGTTATAAGGTTGTTGTAGCACAAATCTTCTACTTTCTCCTATCTTCAGCAATATGTTGCTTTAGTGGTTCTTCGTTCTTGTTCGACCAAACGATGTATGTTATCCGCGTATGCATAAATTTTTCCGTGGGTTTTCAAGTTAAAGATGTCGTTTATGAAGAATATTGTATTGGGGGTATGTTCTCACTTTGAGGTTTATCCGTTTTTACAGTACAAAAAGTCTGCTTGTATCAACTCGGCTATCCTACACCATGATGTTGTAGGTCATAAAGTACTAAATTTGCATCAGCTATTGCGATTCCAAACAGTTCTTTAATTTTAGAATAACGTATGAGTTTTGAGATGACATGATAGATGTGATCGATCACTCCGCGAAAGTTTTGGGTCCATATATACACCAAGGCAATTGCTGCATTTCACCTGTCCATTTGTATCAACCGATTCGCTATCAACTTTATAGAAATTTATCCGATTAGTTTTGTCCCTATTTAGAATCAATCGGCTACTGCTACACCAGTCTTCTAGGACTTGTACTGTATTAGAGGCAAAGTTTTCGACATCTTGCGAATTATAACCGACCACAACAATAAAGACATCATCAGTGTAGCTCACTTTACACCTAATCACTCATGTCATTTATAAATAAAATGAAAATAAGTGGGGCCAGTATGAGTCCCTGTACCACGCCGAAATTTTGCATCATGGACATCAAATAGATCAACTCATTATTCAGAAACGATAGAACTAACATAAGCATGTTGCTTCTATATCAACAGTTTGCAACTTCTTTTCAACAAATCTGCCATTAATTGCACCAAATGCCACCGAAACGCATTCTTTCTTACCTGGGTTTTTAGTTATCTGTTCTACAAAGTCAACACAAGCTGTTTCTGTTGACCTCTGGCGACAAAATCCATGCTGACCACTATTATTATGATGTTATGCCCATAAAAGTACTGCGAAATTTGGTCATATCTTGCTATTTCAAATATTTTTGGGAATCTGTTTAATATTGAAATCGGCCTGTAAATAACATCTTCTTACAACCTCTCTTCAGTAGTCTCTTCAGTAATATGGATATATTTATCAAGTTATGATAAGCTTACAAAATGACTTATTTCCTTTAATACGAATACAGAGATGCCATCTAATATCTGGGTGACCGTTAAAAACTCTTGGTGTGACACGAGCACATTGTTCAGTACCATAAATGGAGACGAAGTTGAGGGGAAAACTATTGGCAATTTTAGCGATGAATCCTCTAAACCTTACTTAGTTTTATTGCACAGCCTACTTAAGTGTTCAGGAAATTATTGTTCGTATCGGGATGTAGATTTAACTTGAGCATTTTTTAAATGCGAAATAAAAAAATTGGAAACACACCTACATAGTCATAAGAAGATAAGCTTTTATTTGACGTACCAGACGATGGGTCATTCCATTTTGGAAATATTCCAAGTGGATGGTTTTCAAAAATCACAACATATCGTTGGCCTAGAGGAAAAAGCTCATAACTCCATTAAAAGGAAATTCGCAGGAGACCAAAGAAACTGTTTGGTTTTATAATGATCAAAATCTAAACTCTCGTTTCTTTTTTAGAGGCAAGGTAGAACAATTTTGATGATTTTTGGGAAAAAATAATTTGGAAGTCTCATTTTGGATAAAAAGATTTACTTTTCTTACCTAACTCTTACTAAACCAATGATTACGGGTTGACAGATAATGAGCACTTATAAATGAACTTTATTGTCATCATAATTTAGCATTGTTACTTCTTTTACAGTATTGCAAATCGACTCCTTACACTTGAAACAATTGATCAAAAGCGGAGACATCGAAAAATTGGAATATGTTTTGCTAGAGGGACAAGGAAGGAAATTAGTTGGCGAATATTCTGCCGATTACAGAACAAGATCGTTCTTAAAAAGTGTACCAGCCTTGATGGTAAGTTTTGCTTTTTTACCGGCGCTCCCACCAATATTGAATTTTAAAGGCATTAAGTATGCGTGAGTTAGAGTAGCGATTCCTAGTTTAGTGTTAATTATAGATTGTCACGTATAGATTATAGGCTATTTGTTACCTATTCACTAATCGTTAATCAATTACTTTAGCTTAATTCTTCCAATTCTATTAGCGATAAGAAAGCACATTAACCACGAATTAATGTGCAACAGTCCCGCCGACTCTAAAAGGCCGAATAAAATATTTATAGGTCATTGACATAACACAAACAACGCTTACATTTAGCACCATGAAAACAATATACGGACAATGTGGGTACGAATACCTGCCTCACTTCCGGTAATACACGCCCATATGTTGATATCATATTCCGCTGTGACAACGTGACATGTTGCCGGATATAATGTTTGAAATATGTATCATTTGATGAATGCATACATTTGTAAGTGTACGTCTATCGTAATTTACCTACAATAGGTGTATTCACCTTATTTTTCTAACCTGAATGTGCTCTTTTAACGGCGTCACTTTTCCGATGGACTTAATGCATACTTTTTCAGGTTATTTATTTATAAAGTTTGAATACCGTTCTATAGCGTGATCGGTATCATGTCTGGACATGCAACTGGTCACTATGGCTCGGATAAACGGTATTTTTTTAATAGAGTTTACCTCCGCTCAATACCCATAAGGGCAATTAAAGGATAATATAAACTTTGTTAAAAACCGTGCTTGCTAGAAGATCGTAAATTGCATCTATCATTAGCAGAATAATCCGGTTTAATTGTTTAGTTTGTCCTTTCGTGGGACAACACTGATATTTAAAAAATTCATAACTTACAAGGAAATGTACCCAGCTTTGGGTGATTTGTAGACCTTATAAGACTATATCAAATAGCAGTTTTCGTTTAGGCTGAGAAACGGCTCTGAAGGGCGAAATCAGGCTTTAAAAATCGAGAGTTTCTCCTTAATTATTTCCTACCTCAAAGTAACGTAATTACTGCGTCCCGATCGCCTTAAGTTGTGTACATATTCGAGTATCAGATGTGTAGGCTTTAATACCCTTTAGAACTGTTTAACTATCTCTGAATATATTTATAGTTACGCCAAGTCGAGATTCTTTATAGCGCACAGGTTCAAAGCAGAAGTCTCTGCTGGAAATATATTGTTATACTTGTTCCGACACCTCCCATTCTTGAGCCGTCCATATGTTATGTCAAGGTACCTCTTTCACTTTGAGGCTCACCTTATGCCTAGTCGGTACGACCTTCAATGATCATCTTATAAGGCTTATGCATAAGGACCGTGTCCTTTGCAAAGTGTATCAGATAATTTATGTTGGAATCCTCAATTCAGATATGCCCTATAAGACCCCCAAGCTTTAATCCCTTCATTATATCAAGAGTGAGACTGCTTCTGACTGAGGATGTGAAGCAGTCTTAATCCCAGAAGGACTTCCACTGCTGCTGTGGGCAGGTATGCATCATACCTGCGATGTTGAGACATACAAGACTAAATTTGTTGAAGCAAAAGGAACCTTATAGGTGATCATAGATCTGATTATTGATGCATATGACGAAAGCAGCCTATGGCTTACTAGTGACGCCGTAATGGTCTTTTTTTTTGTAAGTTGGACATGTTGGGAGTTCCATGTATCATCAAAAGCTCTTTGCATATGTTGCGGTATGATATTCTCATATTTCCCCGGATCATGATTACCAAGTCGTCAGCGTACCTTATATCCGTTAGAAGTTAAATTCTGTACCAGATCATCTACAACAAGATACAAGAAGAGGTATCCAAATTTACCCAATAGTGTTACAAAATCCATTCATCCACTGGACGTTGTTAGGATCACGGAATTTCCAGATTTTAAAAATATGACAGAATTTTCTTTGTGATTATAAAATAAACATGTAGTTTCCTAATAATTTTTTAAAAACTACTTGTATCATATTTTTGTGAGCGTAACCACTGGCCGGGAAGCATGTAACCCGGTATTCTGAATGTTGAGCGAATATGAAATGATGACCATGGCTAGCGTTATAGGCGCAAACTAATAATCAGAATAACAAAAAATAATAGAATTTTATTTCGAAACATAAATACTTATTCACCGTAAAATTAAACTGTTATCTGCAGTCAAAAATCAGTCTTCTTCACGATGCTGTCAACAGTGGAAGACTAGAAGAACTCCAGTCCCTTTTAGATGAGGAACCGGAGAAGAAGAAGAAATTGGTCTTAGCTAAAGATGAAGCAGGCGTTGGCCTTCTTCATAAGGCCGTATACTATGACCTGAAGGATATCGCCAAGTATCTGATTGAAAATTTCCCCCCAACAGTCCATTTGCGAGATGCAGTAAGTATGCGTCAATCATGAATGGAAATCGCTTGCTTACGTAAATGTTAAATTTTAGGAAGGACGCACCGCATACCATTACACGCCGATGTGTAAGGATAAAGCATATATACAAAAACTTTTGAAGTATGCAGGCGCAGATTCTGGTGTTACCGACTTCAGACAACATTCTCCTAAGTATTACAATGACCACCCGTCCGAGTTGGAACTACCTAGTCCACATAAGGCTGCAAATAATTCAAGGAAAGCTACAGCGGTGAAAGACAGTAAGTATTATCTTAAGTCCTTATATAAAATCTAAAATAGTCGCTGAGGATCATGTAAAGAGAATCCATATTCGAAAGACGTTATGCTTCCTTTGCGTTACTGACCATAGAGGGTATTTATCTTTGATTTACAAAAATACGTGTAACGTTAGTTCAGATATTTCATAAGGTTCTAATCTCGATTAATGTCTGTTCTTTTTTTCTTTCTTTTTAACGTCTTATGAAAACAGTTTGAATAGCAAACAACACTAAAGTGTCGGCACACTCCGCACCATGCAAGTTTTGTTAGTCTGGGACAGCTCTTTCGAGGATATGTGAATCCCTATTATCAACCGGATGATGCGAGAAAAACGGTAATTCTAACATGCCTGTTCTATCCTTACTCTCGAGAAAACATATTTATTTACAAGTATCTGCTTTTGCTGCCTATACACCCTAAAACTAAGACATGCGAAAAATACTGAAAAATAAACGAAAAAGTCTCTTGTTCATTGTAGCACAGAACACAAACGTGTGTTCACCTTACCCTAGCAAATCAAAGGGACTTGAGAAGGTTTTCCAGTATATTTCGGGAGCTGAAACATATGTTCATATCATTACCTTTCGGTATGCTGTGGAAGAAAAATTTTACAAATTTCTAACCACGAGTTTCTGGTGGGATTAAAGCCGTGGAATTTCTTACATAATGTTTATATTGTACTTTCATTCTAACAGTTTTACAGAATTACAGTTTTCTCTCACATCATCCATACGTTATTTACTTAGATTTCTACGATAACAGGACTAGACGAAAAACGTTGTAACATAGGTTACTAGAAAAATGAAAAATACACACATACGATTATACAAAACCCATACGTAACGAAATTAGATCATCATCAGTTCTAAAGTTACCACGAAAATCAGACACAATCTTTTACCTCTATACCTCCTCCAAAAATAGGAGAAATAAGAGACAGTAAACAGTCACCATTTGGTTGTGAGTAAATTGAAGGAGATTCACATGAATGTACTTAAGAAACAAGTACATTGGCAATGTCAGTAACATTGCTGAACTCTTTGCTTCAAGAATTTTATTTTATAGATTTTATTTTAGTCTTTTATGTAGGATGGAATAATACAAATTTACAATGCATTTTTAGTATCAAATGGTTTATTTTACAAATGGCTATTGATTTTGACAAAATAAACCATTTGGTATTAATTTCATTAATATTTTTCGTATGCATTTAGTCATGGTTGCGAAGCACTTAAAACTGCTGCAATAAAGAAGCTTTTTAGGTTTTCTCTATTTCCTTTTTGAAATTTGAAATTTTACGCCTTAACTGCGCCTTAACAAATACTTAGGTTAATGTGCTTATACATGCTTATAGAATACAGTATATAAAGTCTTAAAAGAGCTATCTACAACTCTATTAATCTCTATGTTATTAATTATATAAGGCAACAAAGTCTACTCTGTAGTGGATCGAGATTGCGGTTACTAAAAGTGATGTACGTAGATTATACCTACAACTGTATGTTAGTTACTTAGTTAGTTTATTTAAATAAGCCAACAAAGCCAGATTCAATATGTCAAGAAATGTCTATAAATGTAAATATAGATAAAACATAAACAAAATTATATATACACATAAGAAAGCAAATCAATTATAATTCATAAAGCGTGATGCAATTAGTTTGCAGATAAGTATAAAATAAAACAACAAAAAGAACTTCTTTTTGATGGAGTAGCATACTTTCTCCAATAAAAACTGCTTCACCTGTTTCTTAAATACTTTCTCACAATTAATGTTTTTTTATTGTATTTGGCAATCTATTGAATATCTGCAAACACGTGATCACGAGCGACTTTTTCGTCAATGCATAATCGTGATTTACATTATATTGATTAAAACATTCCAAACCGCAGCTTTATAAGTGAAAATACAGAGAAAAGTTAAAAAAACTTTATCTGTAAAACTTTCACGGCAACCGATATTAAAAATAAATCGTGAATTCACATTTGTGCTATGAAGACTCTGCCATTCGCCTACGATGCCCCACACAACGATACGAAAGCACCGAATGGGCTAGTGCATAATAAATTTCTACAAAATCGTTTTTTTGTAGAGAGTATTTTAGTTGTAAAATTACGTATTATATCATGGAACGATCAAGTGGAGAGTATTAGCAACAAATTAAATAAAGTATTTTAATTTGTTGCTGTATAGTTTTTTTAAGGATGGATTATTTAAAGGAATTTGCTGGGGTACATCAAGATTCTATTTTAGACCCGTTACTGTACGTCTCAATTATTTTTCCCTCACAACCTTTACTGTCCTTATCATTTATATGCAGGTGGCACGCAGTTGTACTCGTCCTCTTTCACTGAAAATGTAGAGAATACTATTCAAAAAATACTATTCAAGTCCATACATAAGGCAAAATCATGCTGCTTAGTGTTTGGTGGTGCCGGAGGTCGTTCGCGTGTTATTAATGATATTAAGTTGCATATTAACGGAGTTCAACTTGCCGTTAGGAATAACCTTCGAAATTTAGGATTATAATTTATGATTTAAATATCACATTGGTGCTGGATACACAAACCACTTACTGTAATTTAAAAAAATGTTATCCTCATTGTGCTTTGAAGTTAAGAGACAACTTTGTGTTGTCATACTTCAATTTTTATGATACAGTTTATGGAAGCTGCTTGGATCAGGTTGACATTCACAGAATTGCTTGCGATTTATATTTCGGATTCGCAGGAGACATAAAGTATCTTATATAATCAGGATTGGGGAGGCTCAATATGATTAGGTGCAGGAAATTGTATTTTGTCTGCCCTGTTTACAAAATTTTAAACAACAATGTTCCGCATATGTTACAAATAAAATCAAATTTAGAACTGATGTGGGCAATATCAATATCCCCAAAAAAGGTATTATTGATGTACCTGGACAAAGTACTTAGCAATTTAAAAGAGACTTCAAGTATTATTGGGCCCGTACGCTTAACCGTTGTATCGCCTTTAGACGCACTGTTTTAGACTAAGAAACGCTTATTACTTTTTAAACATTAATTAAATGTGATTTATTTATTTGACGCTGTCTACTCGTTTATTGTTTTTTTGTATCCTACATTTGAAGGGTTTTCATTAATAACAGGATATTAAAGAGTTATTGACGATGATTCTTTTGTTTTTTTTTTGTTATTTCGTATCTGCCATGTATATTATAGGTTTTACAACTTAGTGCAGTGCAACTCCATGTTAGGAAAAAATAATAATTTTAAATAAGAAATAAATGAAAGCAAAAGGTCGTCTGATTAAGTTCGACATTAAAAACTTTAATTTCTTCAAGTTCAAGGAATATTCGATTAGCTTCATGCGAAGGCTAGGTAATTTGCGTTATTGTCGAATACGCGATAGAATCTTGCAGAAGTTAATTTCTATGGCATGTCGACGCTATATCTACGGCACTCGAGATACGCATACGCTCGCAACTAATTTCCGCTTCTCTTAATTGTCATCAAAACGATTTAATTCTCGAAACAACGAAATATGGGTATGTACTAAAGGAATCGTGAAAATATTGTTCTCATAAATTGTTCGTTTGTTTTTTCTTAATAAATGTCTAAATTTAATTACGTCTATAAATTAGAACATGTCAGGTTATACATGGAATTATTGCTATATGTTAGTATAATGTATTCAGGCTATCACGGCTGCATGTACAACAAAAAGACTAAGTTAATAATAGTATCTTTTAACGTTTAAAAGGTTTTTTTCTCTGGTTCTCGGCTTTTTCAAGTGGGACTATAAAAAAAACAGTTCACACTGATAACGCACAAAACAACAGTCAACAAAATGTAGAAGTCGTACTGGGCTAATTTTAAATTCAAACCATTTATGCATGTAGACGATAGATATGGCATTTGATAACTTAAATATCCAATAATGATAGCAAGAACTTCAAAGTTGTATGGCAAACAATACTAAAGTATTGACACACTCCGCACCACATAAATTCAATTAATTAGTCTGGAACAGCTGTAAAGAGGATGCGTGGATGACCGTTGTATGCCCGAATAATATGAGAAAAAAATTCTAATTTTAACATGCCTGTTCTATCTCTTCTTTCGAGGAAGAATATTTATTTACAAGTATCAAATTCGTGTTCGTTTTTATGTAAATAGTTTTGTAAACGTCTAACTTCCGCGACGAAATTGCGTTCTTAACTAACTCAAGCTTTTCTCAGTTAATAATATGTCCGGTTTCGTTCACGTGTTGTACTGTACCTGACGACTCTATCCTTCCGGATCTGTAATCGCTCTCTTCGTTCGACTAATATAGGTTTTATCACAGTCACTATATCAAGATAGTTCAGCGAATAGAACAAGTTTTACAACTAATATTCTTAAGACAATTATAAAAATTGGATCATTTTATATTACTTATCAATTTACTGTTATATTATCCCATAAATATCAGTTACTTTAGGATAAAACTAGGTCAAATAACCTAGAGTAACTTCATGAAATAATAATTAAGGGTCACATCGATAAATCAATGGACTTGGTTATATAGTAAATTAATTTTAATGGGTGATACTTACGAAGAAAATCGTTTCTACCTTGGAAAAAAACATAGACAGTATTTTCCAGACGAGCAATTATTGTCAATCAATAACCATGTTTAGAACAAGGCGTTTCTCTGCTCTGTTAATATTTCATTACCTAGAAACTACTTTCTATTGTTGTTCAAATAGGTACATGAAAATAAATTTGGCTCCTTACTACGCACATTAATATCCTTAAAAACAATAGAAAATTGTAAATGAAAAAGGGTTACTTGACCTGAAATTTAATTATCCTCACCGCAACATTTAACCTAAAGTATCTAATTTATTACCATGCACTTTCCCATGCAAATAAAGTCCCTCATTACCGACAATACAACCTTCATTAATATTCAAATACCCTGGTATCCTACGGATCCCGCTAGTTTGTTTGAAATGTCGGATACGAGAGTGTACACTTCAAGTTTATACTTGCCATTGACCCACTCCTCTTCACCAAGTAGGTAACATAGCGTTATCAAACACGTGGGCTTATTGATTGATTATTCACCTTTTCCAATAAATTTGTCTGGAATGGATTTTATTAGTAGCGAATTAGCTAATACCTGCACAAGCGTAAAGTTTTTAAATTTGTAGAAACATGTGGGAATAAGAATACGTAAAAATACATTTATTGCAGAAGCCAGCAACATCTTGAAAGCCGCAATATCTTCAGTTATAAGGAAAATGTATTATTACTGTTATTAAATAAAGTAATCTAGAGAGTGTAAAAATATCTTTAAAATTCCAAATTCACTAAGAGGTGGTAAAAGTACCAGGATTATTAAAAGACTTATTGTTAGTTGGCTACGCACCTAAAAATAAAGGAAAGAGGAGATGCTGAGCAATATAAAATTAAAATTTTACCTAAATTAAATGAATGTAATTCTTAAACGGTTTCATCGTTTGGAGAAGTCGATGAAACTCTACAACTGAGTAAAATAAACGATATGAGCAGATTCTGCCTTTAATATATTGCAACAATATCAAGTGAGAGCTGGTGAGATATACTAAAAAAATAGTGCCGTAAATAATATAATCGCGTCTGCGTTGATATTATATTAATTTAGCCTAACTCCAAAAATAAGTTCATGCAAGTAGTAGAAAAAATCGGTGATGCAACTTTGTATCGAAATTCTAAAATATTTAAAATCAATATCACAAAAGTCATATACAAGCTCTCAGTTAGGAAAAAACGTATTTTATCATATTTAGAAAAGCAATCCTTAAAAGGATAAATTGGGGGTCGACAATTTTTCATGAGCAATTTCCGAAATTCGATAGTATTTCCTTGTTTTTAACCAAAAGTCCAACTACCAAGTTTCATCTTTCTAAATTAAATAATTACAAGACTCGCAAACGAAATTACTCTATTTTACACTATTGAGGACTAAATTTATTGCAAGCATTCGCGCAAAAGGAACGGATTATTTAAATTTCGTATTTAGTTTCCACTCTACGCTGATGAGTTAATCAGTCATGGCTTCCCTCTACAAAATTAGTATAGGTGAAAATAATTCCAATGTGTGAATGTCTAAGACAACAGATATAGTGAAGATAAAAGCGAAGGAGAGAGTTAGAGGACATCAACATCCTTGTCTGCCTTATACAACACATTATAAGTGTAGTCAAAAGTATAAATAAAAAAGAACAAATTGTTAAAAATAAAAACAAAAACAGACAAACCGAATTGGTAACATTGCATATCGAACAGCAATCAACAAATTTAACGTTAAATTCCTCGGCATTAATATCGCTATTAATTCTTTGGGAAAGCTTGTTAAGAAATTTGATGAAACTGGGTCTGTTGCTAGAAAGAAGAAAACAACCACTGGACGATGCGTTTAGATTAGAATTTAGTACTTAGGTTGGAGAAAATGTTATGGAGGATCAATTTTTCCATCATAAAATTTTGTTTTCGGATGAAGCTACTTTTACCACTAATGGTTATGTGTCATCCCAAAATTGCAGATATTGGGCAGAAGAGAATCCAAATTTTGGTATTAATCGGAAGAACCAGCGTTATAAGAAAGTAAATGTGTGGTGTGGAATTTTGTTCAATAAAATTATTGGCCCCTTTTTTTTCGAAAACAATTTAAGTCGGCATAATTATTTGGATGTGTTACAACATTTTGTTTTACCATCCTCGGAGGATATTAACAGAGATGCAGTCTACTTTCAGCAGGATGGATGCCCTGCACATTCAACTAATTTAATTAAAACGGCTTGATGACCACTTTCCTGAAAGATGGACCTATTCATTGGCCAGCTCGCTCGAATTTGGAAGCATTAAAGAAGACAAAATACGAACAGTAATTAGTGAGATTGATATAAGAACATTTACGAACGTTTACAGAGAATTTAGGTATAGGGTCGAAAAATGTGTGGAAGTAGGTGGGGGTTACGTTGAATAAATTATTTGTTCTTTTTTATCACATTCGAATTTATATATAGAAAATATTTCATAAAGTCTTATATTTATAATAAAGAATTTATTTTAGTTAACCAGAATATTATTAAATATTTTGTATCTAAAAATATGTATAAAAAAACTGAAACATGAAATGGCGATAAAATGTATCAACGTTCACTGTTGTGTAAGTTTGCACTAAATCCGTGGACATACTGTATAATCATGGCTGATGTTAAGATGATAATGAGGTATAACATCCATGTGCTCTGCTTCTTCTAAACTTCTTAAACTTGTTATTCGCTCATGTAGTCAATTTACAGATTTAAATATGATGGAAAAACTCCACTTTTATTATGAAAAATTATTTGAAAAAAAATTTGAGGTCCTAAAAGTAAACAAATATGGTATGAAACAAATTTGTGTTCAGTTAGTTCAGACCACCTTTTCCTTAGTAGCAGTTGATTGAATAAAATTAATTTTAATGTTAATTAGTTACAGTGCGAACTATTTAGTTTTAAGTTTATCTTTTGTTTGAACCTAATATAAATCAAAAAAATGTTTTGTTTTGCGGAGGTGGATCGTGGTGGCTAGGGCGTGGTTCATTCCTGGATACGCACGTGGGGATTTGCCGCGACTCGCGTCTCGCAAGAGAGACTCCGGGAATCATCCAGCGCCTAGTGCGAAATTGTATCTTCCGAATTAAGGCGGAGGCTTAGAGAAATACGCTAAAGTTTCAATAAACCCTCAAAAAAATATTAAGAAAGCGTTGGAAAATAGTAATTGAATAATAATAATAAATACTCAATTACTCATCACAAATTATTATTTTTATATTTCATGTTACAGGTGAACCAGCATGTTTCATTCTTTCTTTGGTTTATGTATATCAAGTAAACTTTAATAGTCATTAACTTCCAAAGTTTCAAAAGAAATAACATGTGTCTTCTGAAAAAACTAAAATAGAATTAAGATTCTCCAAGCCGAAAGCAACTCATTTCAGATACTAGAAAGAACTTTAAATAATATTCATATTCCAAATCGAATAGATTCACTAGCATTGTTCCTTATTTCTTCTTCTATACATAATACTAGAAGCATTAAAATTGATTATGTTAGAAATTCGAAACCTTCAAAGTTCTTAATGACCATCAATAGCGCAGCCAAGCTAAAAATGAACGTAGCGGTAGGTGCCATCTATTTATCCTAACTAGTTGATTGGTTTTAGAAAATCACACATGTTCAAACTCGAACGTCAAAAATAACCTTTTCCCGAATTCTTTCAGACGCAAATCGAATATCCAAATTTACATCCACATATGGTTGTTATACACGCTAACATTTTGAAATCGATAATCTTTTTATTTCTTCAACTCACAGTGAATTCTACCCTTACTGAATCCCGCGTTGCTTACGGCGTCTATATATTTTTTATACCCTAAAGAAAATTGCATGCTTAACAGAATATAACCAACAAACGTATTGTATGCGTACGCCAATTCGAAAAAGTCACATGTGTACGTATATTTTACGACCTGCGTTTCCTGCAAAAATCTATACTTAGGCGAAATATAACTAGCTATTATTTATGCAATCATAAAGCTTAATGTTGCCTACTGAACAATCAATTTTATTGTTGGGCTGCTAGACATGTTATCACCGTAACTTTTCAAAAACATAAATGTCATAACAGTTAATTCGTAACTATGTATATGTATGTAAATATCGCTTGTGAAGTTTATACATAAGAAATGTATAATATAAATAAATATAATTTATCTATGCGGCCCAACGTGGTTTATTATTATAGGCTATTATGCTTATGGAAACGTTGAAGTGAGTCAGATTACACAGCACACAAAACATTTGATTATACAGAGTGTTTCAGTCCACTCGTCCACTATTTTTTTCTCACGAGCCATTGCAGCCAGAATAATGCGGCGAAAAATTTAATGACAAAGCCCCGTCTAAAAAATCGTTTCCGAAAACGTTCCGTTATACTGGAAGTGGTATTCCACAAAAACTATAGCAGCATTGTTGCCGAAATGTTTTTAGAAATCGTAATTTGTTACTCCTAGATTGTTTTATTTCATTCACAAGCTTTTTATAAGCCGCTTTCTGGTTATTATACGCCATAAGAAGAATTGGATCTTTGTTAACTTTATATAAACTCACAATTCACAAAGTTTCTCTACTCTTTGACCTAAATCAACCGCATACTTTTCTACTTTATATTTAGTAGTGACCGTGCGTTTCATTAATGGAAACGCCGAATTAAAATGATATAAAAATGTGTTATAACATATGGCAAACTTGTTGCTATCTCTAGCAAGGACCTCTGGCCAATATCGTAGACTAAATAGAGACTCCTATTAAATTATAAAAAAAAAATGAAAAATTTACGTTTATATTCTACTATTGATGTAGATCTAAACGAAGTCATAATTTCTAATAGTTGAAATTTGTGATCTATAGACACCGAACGAAATAACAAAAAAGAAGTTTTTTCGAAAGATATCTAAAAACAAAAGGCTTATTCAATTTAACTCCTAAAACTACAATCCTTTCCTTATTTGATCGTATCTCTACCTCCGCTAGTTTCTGAGATCGTCATACTAAATATCGGAGAAAACTCACCCTGTATAAATTACCGACCTACTTGTCAATATTATAAGTCGACATTAAAGTATCAATTTAAAACTAACACACACGGTAGGTATTGTAAAACTTGGTCCCATAACATTCCCTATACCAATACACGCCGGCTAAAGATGTACACTACCGTTCATATATTTGGGAACGACTAAGAAAAACTCCGAAAAATAAGCAAAATTGAAATATTGACAATTGATTGTGTTTTATATGAAAGAGATTTCTATATGTATGAACATAATTTACAACAGTATTCTCTTCTATCCCATCAAATTTATACCGCATTTATATTCTACCGCAGCCTCAGGCAAAATTCCTCTTAATCCCTTTTATGGGGTTATAAACGTAAACTTGAAAATATTGTCGAATATTTCCACAAAGGAATAATGTGAGATTCATAGAACACATAGTACAACAAACAAAGCAGATATCGTCTTGTATTTAAAATAAAATCGATCTTGATAGTAGTTTAGTTTAAATTTAAGCATCATAATAAACGGGTGGTGCTGAAATGGCAAAACGAAAAGAAATTTCCATCGAAACGCGTTCTGCTATTATTACTTTACGTAATGAAGGATACTCAATGGCAGTTATTGCGAAAAAATTAAAAATATCGAAAAATGGTGTATTTACAACATTAAAACGGGTGACGGAAACGGGTTCTTTGGCTGATAAAAAACATTCTGGACGCAAAAAGAAGACAATAGCTGCTGAGGATCAGTTCATGGTTCTTGTTTCAAAAAGAAACAGATTCCTAACGGCTCCGGAAATAACACAGCAAGTCAATGTTTCACGAAGAAATCCTATTTCGCATTCGACCGTGAAACGAGGATTAATTGCGGCAGGCTTAAAGGGACGAGTAGCTGCCAGAAAACCGCATTTTAAAGTTCAAAATAAAAGAAAAAGATTGCAGTGGGCACAAGAACACAGACACTGGACATTCGAACAGTGGTGCAACGTGCTGTGGACAGATGAGTCCAAATTTGAAACATTTGGCTCCAAACGGAGGACGTTTGTTAGGCGACAGGTTGGTGAAAGAGTTAATGAACAGTGTATTTTACCTACAATGAAGCACGGTGGAAGTAACGTAATGGTTTCGGGCTGTTTTGCGGGAACAGCTGTAGGTGATTTAGTAAGAATACAGGGAATACTTCGTAAAGAGGGCTATCTCAAAATATTACAAGAGAATGCTGTACCAAGTGTAGAACGATTACGAGGTCGAAACTTTACGTTTCAAGAGGACAACGACCCTAAGCATTCTTCTCGTATATGCAGAAACTATCTAGCATCTCTGGAAAAAGAAGATCGTTTAAAAAGAATGATTTGGCCACCTCAGTCACCTAACCTGTCGCCTATCGAATTAATATGGAAGGATTCGTCAGAAAGGAGTAACTAGTTCACAAGATTTATGGAGAAAGCTCCAGCAAGCATGGACCGAGATCCCAGCAACATTTTTGAAATCTTTAATTCTAAGAATGCCACGAATATGTACCGCAGTAATTAAGTCAAAGGGTAGACATATAGACGAAAAATCCGTATAAACCTAATTATAATTAGTACAACATTTCTTTTTGGAATATTTTTAGTTTTGTATAGTATACTCAATGTACAGAAGTAAATTAAATTACAAATAATTTTTTGTTTTTATTCGAATTAAAAAAAACTGTATTTTTTAATCGTCCCCAAATATATGAACGGTAGTGTACGTAGATATTGTATTGTAGACGCTTCTAAAAGCAAAAACTTCCTTAAAGAAATTCTACGAGAATATACTCTAATGTGTTTTAAATGTTAATTATAAAATAATTCACCACAAGATTTTTTTTTTCTTTGCCAGTTACCACTCTAGCAAGAAATAATCTATTCCTCTCTGTAAACAACACATTAGAGGCTAAGGATGTACTTTCTTTAAACAGTCTGAAAAGTAATGTTACGGGTGTGGATGGCATAAATATTGAACTTCTATAATCTATATTCCACTTCTTATTGATTACATAGTGCTTATCTCCAACTTTTACATTGATAAATCGAATTTGGAAGTCTTCTTTGACAATAGCTATACCGAAAGCAGCTCAGGTTGGATTAGCACCCTTTGCCATTACTAGGTTAAAGTTTTTGAAAGAATAATTAAAGATAAACTTTGTCAACGATATAAATATTTTGCCTAAATACCAGCCTGGTTTTTGTTCCCATTACAGTTACACTGCTGCTTTACCATGCATAACAGACGATATCTTAAATGCAACAAAAGAAGGAAAAGTGACAGTTCTCGCTTTATTTGATTTTAGTAAAGCTTTCGATACGATTAACTGTGATATCCACCATTCAACTTTAACATCGATGGGCCTAACTAGTTCTGCGCTTTCTTTAATTATGCCTTATATGCCCCCTAGATCACAACAAGTTATGGGGACTATGCTCTAATGTTCTAAATATAACTAGTGGGGTGCCTCAGAGTACTATATTCAGTCCACTTTTGTTCACTGTTTACACATCTGGTATGCCTAAAGTTATTAAAAATGGTGTTTATCGTCTTTAGCCTGATAATACACAATTGCATCTGTCTTTCCCACCACCTAATGTTAAAATGGCGCAGTTACCAATCAACAAAGACTTCCTGTGAGATTTTGCGAATCTACACCAATATACAGTGTGTTCAAAACTCAGCATGTCCCATATGGAGAACAAGCGTCTGCTGCACTGTGCACTTTTTTACTGGAAAGTAGTTCGAACTAAGATGCTTGCAATTTCGCTACTGACATCAATATTATATTGGGCCTTCAATTACTTTTCCAATCGTCAACTGCAAAGCATGTAAGTTCTTATTTACTAGACTATTGGAAGAACTCCAAACTGGTTATTGCGGTATGAAATAGTCTTTTTGGTATTACGCTAATATGCTAATATTGTTCTTTCTTTTTTTTCTTGTAATTCTGTATGTTTATTATTAAGAATTGTATTTAAATGCTACTCAAGATTCGATAAGTCCAATTAGCACCCAAGCCAATATTATATACATATGTCAAAATCGCATCAATAAGAAAGCTAACGCCAAGATACCACGTTACATACCACCTACATGTAATGTCACAAACATCTACAACTTTTAATTGTATAAGTAGGAAAAATACGGGTACTCCACCAACACATAATGAAAGCGTTTCTAAGTGAGAATAACGTTACGGTGTTCGGAAAATATTTCCATCGATCGGTCTTTTACGTTAAATTATTAAACAATATAGTCACATGACCTTTAGATGTACGACGTGGTGTAGCAACCATGTGAGGGTAGCTACCCGGTTCAACAACGAAACTCATTATCACTTAGCGTCGGAACGTGATAAAATATGAACGTTCGTCGTGGTTAATACTCCCGAAGGTTTGTCGAATTAACCGAGATGCCTTCTCCAGGTCTTAACATCAAGAAATCCAATATCAGGATATGGATTCACCAACGCAATTTGGCGAATCTTCAGCAAGTCGTATGGGAAGGACACGGATCGAAATTGCTGGTCGAACACAGTACGAATTCGAAGGTGAAGAAGTTTTTGGAAGCTGTACCGCATATCATGGTATGTAACTTTTATGCAAATTTGTAGATTAGATGTAGTACTGTCTCATTTATTTCTGATTTTTTTTTACATTCAGATACTTATAATAAAATTATGAACTACGCATTAACTTTTAGTTATATTGATTACCTATAATATATGTAGCCAGCCACGTGTGCTGATGCGGGCACAACACAAACATGAAACAAGAAAAATGTATGTATAAAATATATTAAATCGTATCAAAGGAATTGCAAAAGTAAGAAATTTAATTCCGTTTTAAAAACTTGGATATTAATATTACTAATATAGCGTATGTATATATAGCGAGTTTTTATTCGCAAGAAAACAGTATTATACTTAACATGTAGAAAACACAAAGCAAGAGTAGAAGTAGGAAATTATTAAACATTTAACAAATAACAATTTATTCCAAAACAGTTTATATTAAATAGGTATTCTCTATTTTTATTTATTTTTTCTTAACTACACTGAAGTGATAAAAGGGTACAAATTTAGCCTCTACAAGTAATTTATTAAATAAGAAACGTACTGTATATTTGAAAAATTTGTGGAACTAACTTATTTTGTATGTGGGAGGCAATGGGAAAAACTCTCGTCTACTATTCATATTATGAAATGCGTTTCTTTCTTTGAATTTAATTCGATGATTATAAACAAAATAAAGTGATTCCAATGAATAGTGTATCCACATTGGTGGAAGATAATTTATGGCACCTTTGTGTATTCATCTTAATTTTTGAGATTTTTGCGAAATGCCGCTGTTCCTTTAACAGCCGATATCCTAAATGGCGTTCGCGTATCTATATGCGGGAAAATTTGAATTGATAACAGCACTGTATCGTTTTCAACAGCAATTTTTTGGACAGTCGAGTCCCGATCTTCCTTTCCTTTACTCCCACCTTTTTTTTACCATAAACACCGTATGTTTAATCAAATTTAAATCCGGGGAACTCCTTATAAACGAATGATCTTTTATTTTTGAAGTAATGCATACTTTATCAAATATGGTGAGTTTCCTTCTACAAAATTTGATATGCCTTCTTCTCAAAAAATGAAGTAGAAAATTCCCTACTAAAGGTTGGAACACCTCTGGATTCATCAAAATTCTAGTAGAATTGGCTAATAATTGTAGTAATTGGTGCCTAGAAGTACGAGAAGTATTCTATAACCCGACACAACAACGACGAACAAAATGTAATATTTCAGAAATTTTAATGTATCGATGATAAATTTTGAAAAATTTATTTAAACACTCTAATTAAAAAAATATATTGAAATGTGCGGTAGAATGCTGGCAGAGGGTTTTTTTACGTAGTTGCGCCAATCTGTAGATAATTATTTCGTTAATCTTATAAATATTTTTAGATTATGCACTGATAATTACTATTATTGTCCATGTATATTGAATTTTGAACTTTATCTTTATTGGAGAATAAATGGACTTTACCACACTGTTGTTTCACGCTATATAATTGATAAAGTAATCTTAACTCAAATTGCAAGATTGGGCAATTGTTTTAAGACAATCACTACAACAGTTTTCGTACAGATTAAGTCCACGTGAACAACAATCACAGATCGACTTAAAGAAACATTGGTAATTGCTGCCAAATCAAAATTTAAACAAGGTACACAAAACAGACCTCATTTGTATTGTAACTTTCGAAGAATGTGTGAAATTCCGTGAACTCTATACTATGAATCTGGAAAGATAGTTACCACGTTTATAATTTGGGAATTGTGAAGACGGCAAGGATAGGCAGATTATAGGTATCTCCCTTTTTAACTTAATCTCAAATGGAAATTTAATATATGCATCAGATATTGTTTATAAAATTATTGAGTTTTCAGATTTTATTCTAACATTTCAAAAATTAAAATTGGTTAAATATCTGAAAAAGTATCGCTACGGCAAGGAATCGAACCTGACCCCTCCCGCTTACTGGACGACACTTGAGAAAATTGTTAGTGAATGTTTAAAATGTATAATTTATAATTACACTAAACAAGAGCCTCAAAAATATATTGAAAAAGAAACCAGGATTAAGGAAAAAAATAATTTTGTTTAAAAATATGTGTGTAAACAAAGAATATATTTGAGAGGTTTCCATAAAAATCGTTTTCTGATTTACAAAACAAAATTTTAATTAATAAAATAACTAATTAGATGCTTTTCCATTTTATATGATTTTAGTACATTGTTTTCTCTTTAAATCAGTGAGATAGACAAGAAAGGAAATACTTACCTTATTGTCTACCCTATTGAGTTCACTTTTCGTCAATTTAACATCATTCCAATTACGTAGTATAGAGTTCACTGGTGAAATTCGATAAATCAACAATATTTCTCTAGAGCGGCAACTTAATACCTCTTTTACAAAATTGTCATCCTTTTTCTGAATCATGTATAACAAATTAGCTTGATTAGTAACAACGTACAATCTTTCCCTTTTATTTTAAAAATGTATGTACCGTTTCATTGTTTTAGAGGTCAACAAATGGTGCACCTTATAATTTAAAAGAATCGATTTTACTGCTTATGATAGTAAATTTAGTAATATAATATTTGTATTTCAGGTTGAGTAATTGATTGGTGCTTTTTTCCAAAGCTAATTTAAGAAAGTAGTCGCACTTCTAATAACGACATCTTCATTACGTTTTCTTTTTAACTTTCAAAATAAATTGGTTTGGATTCCTAGCAAATATTTTCAAAAATATAAGAAACCCTTTTAAAATAATTCCTGAAGTACACACTTATTGATTCTCTTTTACGTTTGTTTAAAGCATTAACCTTGACTGGTCGATTTCAACTGTTGTATATTGGTTATTCCACACCATTCAAAACAGTTCGTTAATGGTTTTCAAAATACGCAATTCATTCGTGTAGGAGTGTTTCGCGTTATTCTCGATTAAAATCAATTATTAACCTATGAAAGTATATAATAATAAACTTGCGTAAACGATTTATTAGGCTGTTTTCGACATATCGCCAAGCTTTCATTAATTTCACTTTCAGAATCTCATTAAGGATACCCATAGCGATGTTGTTAACAATGATTTGGATTCGCTGAAATCGCACATAAATGAAGTACCTCCAATAGTGCTATCGGGGAAGGATAGTAATGGACTGACTCCATTACACAAAGTGAGTCACTCGACAGGAATACAATCACAAGCTTAAAAATTTATGTCATTCTAGGCGGCTGGTCTTGGATATTACGATATCGCACATTATATAGTCGACCAATTTCCTAAAAGTGTACAAATCACTGATAATGAAGGAAGAACACCTCTACATTTTGCTGCCATCGTTAAGGATGGCGGTCAGATGTTCGAATACTTACTTTCCGCTGGAGCTGATGAATCAATATTAGATAATGTACGCTAAACCATTTTAAATTTTAGTTCCTTCAACGATTATTTTATTACAGAGACAAAAGACAGCCGCGTTTTATCGTAGCCGAAGCAATGAGATTGATGCCAAACTACTCCAAACGCTACCTGAGTGTCCTCGAATGTCGAAAGAGACCTTCCCCGCCAATTGGGATTGGGGTCTTATTGGAGCCGCGGTATCTACGGAGAACACACCCAAAACAGAAAAGAAAATCACTGAAATGTTTGGCAATAGAACCGAAGCGGAGTCGTTAAAACAAGAAAAGGAAGAATTGAAGAGTCAGAAATCAGAGGAAGAAAATCCAGAAAATGCAGAAAAGGAAAACACGGAAGAAATGCACGAACAAAACGAAGATGAAAATAAAGAAAATGCAGTTCAACATGATGTAATTAGCAACGATAGTGGTATAGAAAAAGAAAATGACGACAATGAAGTTCATACAGATGAAAATATACATGAAAAGGAAAAAGAAAGCGAAGAGGAAAATGTAATTAGTGCAGAAAATCATAATGATGAAGACGAACCCGCTAGTCATCATTCTGAAGTGTCAGAAGAACATGAAGCGAAAGAAACTAATGAAACCAATGAAGACACCCCATCAGAAAGTGCAGATAACAATGAACAACACGTCGATGAAGATGATAAAAATCACACTAATAGCTTGGAAGTTACAGACCACCATGAAGAAACAGAAACCACAGAAATAGAAGAAAAAAACGAAAGTAATTCAGAAATAGAGGAGCATCCCAATACCCCATCAACTTCTCCAAAGCACATATCCCCATCACCTAAAAATTCAAAAAACAACTCACCAGTAAATTCTAATCATTCCTCTCCATCAAAAACTAAAAATGAAGAGGAAGAAGAAAAACATCCAGAGTTAGTTGAAGCTGAGGGCGTTATAGAAGGTGTAGTAAACGGTGAGAATGAAATTGAATCAGTGAACGAGGAAGGTACATCTGCTAGTGTGACATCTATTGATCCAGAAGTATCAGCTTTAATCGAATCTGGCAACATGGAACAACTTGCCGCATTGGTTCTAAATGGACAAGGAGAGAAACTTGTCGGACAAAAATCTGATAATGTAGAGCTTCAAGCTTTTCTAGAAAATGTTCCCATTTACATGGTTGGTTAGGTATAAATCTTATGTTAGTTTTTTTTCATAACTTATTGATTTCAGGCAAAAATTAATCGGATACATTTAGCTGCGAGAAATGGTACCCTCAAAGAATTACAGGCAGCTCTGGACAGACGCAAATTTGCAATAGCGAAAGATGATATATCGCCAGACGGAGCTTCTCCATTACATGTTGCCATAATTTTTGGAAACACGAGTATCGTACGATACCTTGCGGGACGTTTCCCGGAAACCGTTTCCATTGTAGACAATAACGGTCGGACTCCATTACATTATGCAGCTACAGTTGCCGATAATAGTCACTACTATAATTTACTTGTGCATCTTGGTGCTGATATAAGAGCTCTAGATAACGTGAGTAAAGACATTACCTAAATTTTGCTTGATCATTTACTTCTTGATTTTAGTTTGAACATGTACCTGAGTACTATAAAAGCAATCAGGACGAGCTCTCCCATAAAATCCTGCTTCAAAGATTCGGCGCAGAAGAATCGGTGTTGGATGAAATGTTAAGCGATAAAGGTAAGGATTATATTTTTTGTATTCAAAACCTGACAATTGAGTTGCATCGTCTTATAGTAGCTTTATTTCATGTTGCCAATATTAAACATGTACAGTCACGAGTTTTTAGCAGTTATTGTCAATTTCACTTTCAAATGTATTTCGCCTGTCAAATGGTGAACGTAAAGTCTATATGTAACTATATATAACAAATATAAAAAATTATTTATTTTTTATCGCCGCAGTACCGAATGACATCTATTCGGCAAGAAAAGACCTAGATGACGAGGACATGATTAATGTTCTTGATAAGTGTTACAACGTCCTTCATGGCAGACGGAATTCCACCGCTGCTTCGTCTGCCGCTTCCACCAGAACCACAATTTCAACGGCATCCATATCTTCACAATTCCAACTCAACAGGCACATAAAAAGACATACATTTGAAATCTCTAAATTACGCGTAACGAGATTAGATCACAATTTATACGATATAATATGGCCTAGTGTAAAAAAGTTGCCGACGAATCCAACATTTCGACTTGCTCTTGAGCAAGATTTCCCTGCAGGCATCGTCACTCCGGATTCTTGTGTGTACATGGTGTTTAGGGAATTTTTAGAACCTATCATCAAGGATATTAACTGCATTGACATTCACATCGACTTAAGAGATCATCCTAAGTCTGTATACTCTTCGAGTTCCAATGACGGACCTGAACGAATTTTAAACTTGGAAACAGATTTAGATCCGCATTCTAAGCATATTCTAGCAGGCACATTGGATTGCACAAGAAACTTAGAGCATTTCGATTTCCCAAAATGTTTGGGTTTAGGTCAACTAGAAGATGTTGAAAGAATTTTGACAACGGTTCTTTTAAGTACCGATATGGCTAGTGCTTTATATCCGAATGCAACAAAGGAAGAAATTGTAGAGAAAGGTAGTGGTACCTACTACACCATGAATGAGGTTTTAGAAGATCCTTCAGAGGCTAAGTTAATTTTGGCGTCGAATGGTCTATTAATACCCTTGTGGAATATAGCCGAATCTGATCGTTTACATGGAAAATACTGGCCGTACGGCAGAGGTGTTTTTATAAGTAATGCAGGAAATTTCGTTGCTTGGATTAATGTACTGGATCACCTACGAATAGTGACTTCCACTCCTCAACAGAATCCCGGAAATGTTGGACGCGTTTTCTCAAGAATATATAGAGCAATGTCAATATTGGAAAAGAATCTGAATTTCAAAAGAGATGAACACTTCGGTTACTTATCAGCAAGACCAACAGCTTTAGGAAATACGCTACAATTTAATTTAAAAGTTTCATTCCCATATTTGATTAAAGAACCAGAAAATTTAAGCCATTTATGTTTTGTAAGAGGTTTACACTTCAACAGAAGCAACCATTCCAATGACATTGTCAAAATAGGAAACCAACAATGCCTTGCCGTTGACGAACTTCAAACCTTCGAGGATTTTACAACCGCAGTTGCAAATATTCTGCAACTAGAGAAAGACTTGGCTTTATCAAATTCAATGCACATAGCAGCTTTATTCGTCAATATATTTAGGCGGAAAAAGGCCAGTTTAAATGAATGAAACCAAATAAAAAATTATAATTATTAGTACTTAAATTTATATATTTATAGTACATAGATTTTAAGGAAATAATGTAAATAGTGCCAAATAACGTTTGTTGTTTAACTTTTATTCACTGGAGTGCAATACGAAGAGGAATTTTGACGTATTAGGTCAGTAAACTGTACAGAAAATTGCTTATTTGAACACCAAACTTTAAACAATTGTAACCTTAAAATAATTTCTTCATCCTGGAATCAATGTGGTGTTTTCGTTATGTATAATGCATTCACGACACAAGCCCACTTTCTGTTGTGTTCCTCGTCCATCGTGTGTGCGTTTTCTCCCCTTTATCGTTGTTCATATGAGCTTGTGAAATGTCTGCTTTTGGGTGGTCTAACACCGCAGATGTTTATATGTGTTCACTAAAATAATACATTTATTTGTTCATTACACTATTTGATTCACTTATTATATTATTTTGGTTTCAGATAGCCCTTCGAAAACCGCTCAAGTAGAAATGCCTTTTTTCTGCACTGAGGAGGGCCGTTATTTGGCATCTTGTAAGTTAATATAAAATTTGTTCCACTTTAATAGCAATTAAAACGCTTACAGCACTTGGTGATCCACTCATCAAAGGCCTCACAGAAGTTGCCAATAAACGACCCGAGGACCCCATCGCTTATCTTGCAACGTATCTTTATAATTTCGCTAACAACAATAGAGGCAAAAGTAGAGGAGGCACGCAGGTAAATCGACAATAATGCACGTAACAGTTGTCCGAGAGTTAATGCTTTGTCATATATAGGAAACCCAGCAAATTATCACTGGTCCACCAGTTGATCAAGAAAATAATGATGCTGTCCCTGCTACCATAGAAGTAGTTACTGTAGAGCCAGATAGTGGTGACGGAGCTGAGGATTCGGCTTTTAACGCTACTAGCCGAGTACGTAAACGAAAGAGTTAAAGAAATAATTATTTTTGGGGGGGATATGTTACAGGGAATCTATTTTAGGCAATAATAAACACAGTCAAATGGGGGTAAAGAGGATCAAAATATCACGTTTTTTTCTGCGCTTGCTTTAAAGAAATAATTGTGGCAGTAAATCTCTTTATTCTATTTTTTTTATTAAGATGTGATTTGTTTTACCCCTTAAGTTGGGCTAAAATGTATCATCATCTGTTTTAGATAAAAATCTACACTAGAATTGTTAAGGAGGGAAAGGATTATGAAACAACCAATTTTAATAGGAAATAATGAAAAACCAACAACAATAAAATAAAATACAGAAAATAAAAACATAAGAAGGAACTAAACGGTCACATTGTCCTTAACACTATTAATTTTAAATCTTTTTCCGTATTTATATAAAACCAAGATTACACACAGCTATTTTGGAGTTGAGGCTATAAATGTTACGTATCCTGTTCACACATAGCCCAAAAGTACTGCAACAACTCTATAAAACTGCGGGAGTGCAATGGTACATTGCCTCAGCATTCTTTTATAGTACGCCGCAGGATTCGCGTCTTTTATTGCAATACTGTATCTACTATAAATAGTCAATATAAAAATCGTAGATTTAGTGAAATATTGGCGCAATCAGTAAACAGATAATCCTGCGGAGACTTCACAGGGGTCTAACAATAAAAAGAAAAAGAATTTAGGCCAAAGACAATGGAGCTGTGGACAATTTTCTGCAGGAATGACGCGAAAGGAGTACTGTTACAAAAACCTCTTTCGAATGGCTGCCTATTTACATAAAAGACTGTTAAAGAACAACTGAATATCCAACATTGTTGAAATTAAAAGTATCTTTCAACGCATATGTAATTATATTATAAGAATATTTTTGACGAATAACGCCTTCTTTATGTTGAGTCTTTGAGGTTTTCAGACTATCCTCGTAAATATGATTCAATAGCTTGGTTGCAAAGTTTTTTTCAAAAAAAAATGCATGGGACTTGCACCTGATGCGGACTGCCTTCTCTATTATTGACCATGCAATGTATACAATTTCCTTTCAGGATGAACATGGACAAAGTATGGCTCACTTTGCTGCTGCTCGAGCACACGGGCGTAACGCCCTATTTCAATTACTCATTGAGACTGAGATTAACATAGGGTATAGAGATGAATTGTATAGGACAGCGAGAGATATAAGTATCCAAGCTAATTTAGCAGAAAACACTGCGCAAATCGATATGTACGTCATCCACATTGCCACTAAAGGTACAGGAAAGATTAAACTTGAAAACAGCACCATGAGACTAATGTTATTGTAGGAGATACCGATAAACTGGTTGAATTACTTCTAGATGGTTACGATCACATAATAGATATAGTAGACGAAGATAATATCCCAATTCTGGAAGTGGTCAGTCAAGCTAATCAATCAGAAACAGCAGCTTTCTTACAATCCATATTAGCATTTGAGGTGATATGATTACATTGATTAAAATAAACCTTAAATTTCACGCATTACGATTTATGACCAATTATCAACACCTTCTAGGAACGAAGGGAACGAGTCCATCACTGTATAAGAGAAGGGTCGTTATCTCTTATCAAGGAAATGCTAGCAGATGAAAATGAAACGGGAAGTGGAAAACTATTAGCTATCGGCAGAAACAGCTACGGCAGATGCTCATTACACATTGCTGTCTTATGTCAACAGGAGGAAATAGTGGATTACATAGTTAACACATTTCCAGATACTCTAAAAATTGGGGATAATGTAAGTACTTTAGCTGCCGTTATTATTTCAAAGATTTCTATTAAAAAAACATACTCTTTGCAGGTTGAAAGAACAGCATTACATTATGCAATGGGAGTAGAGAAGATGGAATCCATAAGCAGGGTTTTAATTAAAGCTGGTGCTATGCGAGTAGTAAAAGATTTAAAGGGACGACAACCTACATATTACTTCATGAACAAATCAGATATACTACGACTACAGGAAGAAGAGGAGATGTTTTAGAAAGAGTTTCCATGTCAGCGAGATTAAAGTAAATATAATGTTTCGCATTATTGAAGGGGTTGAGCATGATAGATTGGTCTTATTTGAATACAAAAATATTTCGTATTTCAAAAACAAACTTATATGGTGGTTATAATATTAAACAAACTACAGATTGGTAAAAAGAAAATTAAATTAGAAGCACAAGTTGCTTGTCAATCCATCAAATAATCAGTAACTTTGGCCAACTTCACATTTAATTTTCCGATAACTTCTAAAGTTCCTAACTCAACGAGATTATGCATTTCGGGCCAACAATAGAGCACCACCATGTACAAACCGCATCCATCAAACACCCCCATTATATTGTGTAATTTTCTTCAAACGCGATTTTCATTTTTGGCATCGATATTGAAAATGATTTATGTGACTATTGCAAAATTTGTCAATGCTATGGTATATTCTATATTTTTTTTATAGAATTTGCTTGTTGGCAATCGTTGGCAATGCCCTTAATTCATATTAAAAGATTAGCACTTCTAAGGACCTAAGGGATGAAGTAAATTTACCACTTCATTTTATTTATTATATCGAAACCTATTCGATATTTAATGCCTCCTTTCATGCAAAGCGCGTACGACCAAAAGCAAGGAGATGTAAGTAGTAATTAGTATCATTTGATTATTTTACATGTTTTGTGACAAACAATTAATAGAATGGAATGGAATTCAAAACAATGTTTGGCGTTTATCAAAAAGACTATTATGTTAAGCCTGTTTTATAGCGTTGGTCAGATGAAGACAAAGGAAAAAGTGATACTTTACAACAATTGGCCATATAATATTTAGTTGACACCAAAACTATTTCGATTAAAATTAAAAGTGTTAGTTAGTCATGACATTTTCTAGTTCTACCGTTTCAACATGATCTACCTGTTTATGCGTCGCTGCATGCAACATAGCATTGCATAGAATGAGGTACGACTTAAATGAGACATTAAGGGATGATTCAGATTTAGGTTTCCATAAAGCAACCATCACAACTTCTTTAGTACGTACAAAGAAGGTGACCTAGAAGAAGTAGGTCGAGATCTTAGTGGCCTTCTTCGATTACTATGTCTTGAAAGGATGTGATGAGTTCTTGTTGATGCAACAGTAAGAATCATCAACGTGCACACGTTCCGATTAATGGAATGAATTCTAGCAGCAATTTCCCCATTATGCGCTTCTAGATCGCTTCCTGTTATAGCTTTTTGACGATGGACCCTCTTTTCAATTTAACTTGAAACAATTTTCTTTGAAAATTGACCCACCAAAGGAACGCAAAAAATTTAGCTTCAATCGTCAGGATCTAGGAGCCCACACTGGGGATGTATTTCCCTCACGATCCCCATAGCAACCCCCAATTTTATTTTAATCAAATTACATCAAAACAAACAAAATGATAAAACAAAGTAGCAATACAAAGAGTTCAATAAATACCTGAACTTGGCAAGAAAAAAATATGTTTATGTGTAAGATTCATTTTATTTCTCAATATAATCTCTCCTTTGAAGTCACTTAAGCGTTGGAGCAAAATTTTTTCCGCCAAGTCATTTTTTCATATTCGGAAATAGGAAATAATTGCTGGAGGCTAAATCTGGCGAATATGGTGGGTGCGGAAGCAATCCGTATCCCGTATCCGTATCATTGGAATTTTGCCATGGCGACGATACAAGTATGTGGGCGTGCATTGTTTTGAGCGAAACGATAGAAAAAATGGAAAAGTAAAGCTAAAGACAGAAAAATGTAGGGAAGAATAACTAAGCCCTCTCACACACATTATACTTTACAAACAAAATAAACGGCTATCCACTGATTAAATAATGCCTCCAATTTAAACGTTTCCCTGCTTCTTTTTACCAGTAGTTGATATTTATTACATAGAATACATATAACAACGGACCCAGGATACCAGCCTGTAGTACTCCCGTATTACTTTATACTTTCACTCACACAGCATCCCGCCTTTACAACAAATCTTCTATTTGTCAGGTAATCTTGAAATCAGTCTAAGTATATAAATGTAAATCGTTTGTAAAAGGCCACATTCATCGGGAGCAATTGCTCGCTAGCGGTTGGCAACAATCCTGATGCAACGTGATGCGATTAGCGGTATTAACCATATTAGCAAGCCTGCGTCAATCAAATTTTCGTTTGAAGACATTTGAAAGTTATGATAGGTATTTATGTCTGCCAGGTGCCTGAAGCAAAACGACAGCGCCACATTCAATAAGCAGTTACACCAATCGTCAACTAATCGCAACCGTAATCATAAGCAGGCTTTGTAGCAATGCCAAATAATCCGCTTACTAAATCACCATTGTTTTCAATAATGTATCAATGTCGAAGTTAATTTTACCCACATCTGTAATGTGCAAAAATAATTTATTATTGAAAACCCAATCTGAATCGCCCATAAATGTTGCCATCGTAGAACGTAAAACGGAATGTTCTACAGATAAAACACTATATGCAGAAACAATTAAGTAAAGCAACAATATTTTCGTTAGCTTACAAACAAACGTAAATGCTTATAATAGTACTCCAAAGATTTATCACAATTAAAATATTTTTCTAGATGAAATACTAAATTACTTACCTCTAAGTACGCAGATTCTTGTAGCGAAATAATAACGATTGGACATGTTTCCACCACCCGAATGTATCTATTCATAAAAACGTGCGAATTTGTTAGGTACTTTTTCATGAAGTACCAAATAATTTAGCCCCAAATTTATATTTGTGTAGATAGATATATACACACAAGATTTTGGTTGCATGTTTTCAATATTAATGTTTTGTAAGATTGTTAAAGCAAATATGAATTAGATAATAAACACTTAAATGTATCAGAAATATTTTACTTTTTGCATTTATGTATTCTTAGTGAAACTTATGGCATACAGCCGTTGTTACAATATAATAGTGGTGTAATGTAATTACGCATTTATGTTAAAATTTAAAGTTTGTGTATGAAATTTATATAATAAATAAAACGTCTAGAATGAAGCATGTCTTTTACTTGCAATCTTTCTCGCGCAAATCCTAGAATATCATCTCTCGTTCAAATACTAAAATATCTGGGCTTGTAGTAATTTACGGAAGTTTAGCTTCAAAAGCACATCGCAAGATCAACTCATAAATATGATGTCGGCAGGGGAAGTATACCAGATCTCGTCTCCGTTTGGTCGGGCAACAAAATCCTCGCATAGCTCCCAGTTTTCTAGAGCCGCGTTGACTGTAGCAGCTTGTCCCCTTCCAGTTCAATTTTTAAGCGTTATAATACCAATGAACTATTCCATATTCTCGGCTGTAACTTCTCTTACGCTGATAACAAGTTTTTGTCCCAGTGAACTCTGTGTTCCATAGATTCTTTGAAACGATTTTGAATCAATAATGCATGTTCGGCCCTTAATTTCTTCCTATAACAATGAATTGACGAGCGATTGATGCTATGGCCGAGAGCTTCCGCAATTGCATCTATTACAAGCACGAAGTCTTATATATTTTATTTACACCTGTACTGCAACTAATTTTGGTTTGATGAAATGTTGTCTTCAGCGTCTCCTTTTAGCAGGATTACTAATAAACTAAACTAAACTTTAAACTTCAAATAGATCTCTAATGGTTTTAGTCGATCGATTAATAAAGTTCGGAGAAAATGCTAATACTTTGGTAATTAGAACTTTTTGTAGAACTATGATTACCAGAGATAGAAGTTATTAACTAAAGGTACGCTAAGTGTAATAGAGTATATTTAAATTCCCCCTACCCAATCTATCAATTTCTTTTGTTTTCGTAACAGTTTTCCTTTGGTGCTTTAGTTTCCGGGCCAGAATTGAAACGTATAGCTTACAATCGATATATTTATTAAAAATAAATGGTACATACATGTGACTATTCTTTTCTTAAGTTAAAAAAGTATACGTAAAAACAATAAAGATCGGTGTCACTGAGAAGCTGGCTTTGGTTTCAAATCTATATTAGGTACCCACGGCGTCGGATTAACGTATGTCACTGATACTGCTGATCGTAAGGCTATAACAAGAGCTTTTATTGAATATACAAACTAATCGAACTCGATAAATCCACTTACTCTGTAAACCCTGATTGAGAGGAATTGGTTTCGGTTTGTACTTTGCAAGCCTTAACCATTCTTCGTACGCTTTTACGCTTTCATGTAATCTTCTTTGCTTCTCTTCTTCCGCTTTCAACAGCTTCATGTGCTCTTGTATTTTTTGTTCTAAAATCAATGAATACTATATGTTCTCAAGGTTTTTTTAAAACGTCTGTACACTGATCTAACTATGTATTAGACCTCTTAGAAAAGCTCAGAATATCGACGCTGTTCAAGCTCTAAGTAAATAAGTTTCTTTTAAATATTTAAATAAAATTACAGTTAAACCTCTGTTAATGGATGCGTCTCAACAAGGAATAACTCTCTTTAAAAGGCAGTTTCTAAATTCTCTAATCCGTTATATGCAAAAGTACCAGGTGTGTCGGTAATTCCTTTCCGGTTTTTCCGGCAGATGTCACTGGCCATAAGTATGAAATGTTATGATTTGATACATATGTAATTTTATTCTACTGACATTAACCTTAAAACTACACAAGTTACGTTCCGCCAAAATAACAGCGTTATAGATTTATAATTTTTTGAAAATGTCGAGTTTTGTGCCTGAAAACGTGCATTTGCGGCACGCATTACTTTTCTTGTTTCATCAAAAGAAAAAAGCCGCTGAAAGTCATCGTTTGCTAGTAGAGACTTACGGTGAGCATGCTCCAACCATAAGAACATGTGAAACGTGGTTTCGACAATTCAAATGTGGTGATTTCAACGTTCAAGATAAAGAACGTCCTGGTAGGCCGAAAACGTTTGAAGACGCGGAATTGCAGGAGCTATTGGATGAAGACTCAACACAAACTCAAAAACAATTAGCAGAAAAGTTGAATGTGGGCCGAGTAGCAATTTGTGAACGATTACAAGCTATGGGAAAGATCCAAAAGATGGGGAGATGGGTGCCACATGAATTGAATGACAGACAAATGGAAAATCGAAAAATCGTTAGTGAAATTCTGCTTCAAAGGTATGAAAGGAAGTCATTTCTGCATCGAATAGTAACGGGTGATGAAAAATGGATTTATTTCGAAAATCCCAAGCGAAAAAAATCATGGTTATCACCTGGCGAAGCTGGCCCATCGACTGCAAGGCCAAATCGCTTTGGTCGCAAGACCATGCTCTGTGTCTGGTGGGACCAGATTGGTGTCGTATATTATGAACTGTTGAAACCGGGAGAAACAGTTAATAGTGATCGCTACCGACAACAAATGATCAATTTGAACTGTGCATTGATCGAAAAACGTCCACAATACGCTGAAAGACATGATAAAGTGATTTTGCAACATGACAACGCGCCGTCTCATACAGCAAAACCAGTCAAAGAAATGTTGAAATCACTTGGATGGGAAGTTTTATCGCACCCGCCGTACTCTCCAGACCTGGCTCCATCCGACTACCACCTTTTCGCATCGATGGGGCACGCGCTTGCAGAGCAGCACTTCGCCGATTTCGAAGAAGTTAAAAAATGGCTCGATGAATGGTTTAGCTCAAAGGAGGAACTGTTCTTTTGGAATGGCATTCATAAATTGCCTGAGAGATGGACAAAATGTATAGAATCAAATGGCCAATACTTTGAATAAATAAATTTTAACTATCCATTCTAAGTAACGTGTTTTCTTTAGCGAAAAAACCGGAAAAGAATTACCGACACACCTGGTACATGACAAGATAACGTACCCTGTCTAGAACGAAGCGACATTGAAATCAACAAATTTATCTCGTATTTGTTTCAAAACTTTCCGCTGCATAATAATTCTAAATTCGAATTTTGAGACTGATAACAAGAATAGAAATAAAAGCCATAAAAATGTTATTATACAGCATATATTTCAGAGGAAACTTGTTTCCACCTGATGCGGTCGCATAATACAGCACGACTCTGTCCGCTACAATCTACAATGGATTTTCCTAACGATTTACTGAACGCTGCAAGTGTAAAGCAAATAGGGATTTTATAATTTGATAACCGACAAAATATCTAATCTAATATGAACCTATTTAGTATAACAAATAGGCCCCCTTTTAAATTTCAATAATACACTACGAAAGCTCTTTCAGTTAGTGGAATAAAACAATAATAAAACGTCGGTGATTCAATAAACTAAGCAAGCTTATGCAGTACAATTTCAAATCTTATATCTTACACCTGTTACAGATATTCATTCTTAATCCTTTCCTTGAAAGATACATCATTCAAGAAAGAAGATACCTCAAATTAAAAGATAGTTTTTAACCCTAGAAGAAAAAAATCATCAAAATGGAACACTCCGAAAAAACAAATATACTTTTCGGAAGTTAGCAAAAAAATGTCAAGCAAGAAAAACGCAAACTAGATGTATATTCAAAAAATAAAACAGATATTCGAAAATTCCTCGTGGAAAGTGGAAATTAATTCCAAAAAAAAACGGTTTCCTAAAACTTAAATTGCTACTATAAATAAAGTGGTACACAACTGGTTTTGCTAAGTTCAGAACAGAAACAAAGCCTTACAAGCGGCGAAAAAGTTGGATGTGGAATTTAAAGCATCAAATGGATGACTAAAAAGATTCTAACAGAGGCAAAACATCTATTTGTCGAGAAGCAGCAAGTATCAGTGAGAACAAAGTATGTTTGTTATTCATCAAGAAACATATTTGATACCGATCTTTTTACCCTGTCCTTCAAAATAAGACTTTTGCGTTGAAAAGTGCTTTACACATGCAGTAAAACTCAAAAAGAACTTCTAACATTTTTGTTCTGTGCTAATATGGTACGTGAAATAGAAAAACACTTAGTAATTGAAAAGCAGAAGAATTATCAATGTTTTAAAGATTCCCAAGCATCATAAAAATTACCGACGGAGTGGTAGAGACTTCCCCATATTAGACTACTCATTTTATCATTCGAATAAAATCCTTGTAAATGAAGTTAACAAAAATTATTACACTGATGTACAACTAATTCTGTTGGATTTATTACAGACTTAAACTTCATTCAATAATAATAATAATAATCGCAAAATTATACGGCCGTTAAAAGATTATCGCAAAATCCTCATGGAGTTTCTAGCTGCGTGAGCTGTTGCTCTATTTTGTTGAATTAACGTACCATCATTTAGTAATCTACGTCTAATCGGTTGTGGGACTGTTATGGAATGGTTATTTTCATCCTCAAAAAAATAAGGGTTAATGATACCAAATGATTATACACCACACCAAACAACGACTTTTCGACTATGAGGATTTTTTGTAAACAATTCACGAGGATATTCAGTTCTCCAATATCTTAAATTATGTTTATTAACAACGCAATCAATATGAAAATTTGCTTAAATAATTTAATTGTTTTGAGACAGACACCTTACTCGATAATATGTAATTCCAAAGCATACTGAACTTGATGTACTAAACAAAAAATAACCACATACTTGGTTTAGATTCAAATCGCATTTCAAAATGGGTAGTCTAATGTAGAGAACCTTATATTACGACAAAAAAGCTTGGATGACTAGAGGGAAATTATGGCCAAGAGGCTACAAAAGCTTGGTTTAAAAATTAAAAACTGAAGGTAAAAACAATTTTATTTTTAGATAATGCCGCATCACTTCTGTTATGGTACATCTACAAAATATAATACTAGTATTCCTACTGCCAAATAAGACACTACGCTATTAAAGAATTTAAAAGCATTTACCGGAGTTTATTTAGCTTAGTGGGATTCATAAGAAAAAACGGCTTGCATGCGCCAAAAAATATGCATTTTGCAGCATGCTAAAAGAGCAGAATGTACTCGCAGGCCTACCAATTTTAAATCACTTCCAGTCATGCTAGCAGGTCCAATTGTACATGCAACGCCAAAGCACGCTTTTGTCTACCAGCACAGCGGAAACAACTGGTGGCTGCAATTGCTTATAGTCAGACATGATGGACCTCAACGCGCGTCGATCTTCCATAAACAGAGTTGATTATTCAAGCGCGAAGGTTTGAGAAACAGCGAGACAAATATTTGAAAAGAAATCGTTGACGTACTATGAGATATAGACAGCAAAATAACGCAGTGGTTCACTGACAAAAGCGTTCCCCTCCTGTACTCATTGAGCATTTGCGGTAAATTCTAAAACGGAACATTGCCCGACATCAATGTGACTTCAAAACTCAGTTAAAAGGAAAACTCGTGGAATCATGGAATTCAATTTCTGGTGAGTTATGAGATCATGCGACGTAGTGTTAATTATGCCG
Organism: Oryctes borbonicus; assembly: GCA_902654985.2. Taxonomy (NCBI): domain Eukaryota; kingdom Metazoa; phylum Arthropoda; class Insecta; order Coleoptera; family Scarabaeidae; genus Oryctes; species Oryctes borbonicus. The sequence continues at coordinate 1,542,066 of LR736897.1, read as the reverse complement.
GGAATGAAAGAACTACCATACTCTATTTCTTCGCGCAAAATCAAGATAGCTGGATACTTGTAGCCTTGGTGAGAAACTCACGAAGTTAACTCTAAGATTTGTAAACTTGCAACTCGAAAATAAATACTATCTTGTCTTCAAACTATGAACTAAAGTTTTCCAATTTGTTGTAAATAAAGAAATACATACAGCTGCCTTTGATAGAGATAATGCGAATTAAATCAAAATTGGAAATCGTCAAACATTTTTACTCGGGAAAACTTCCATACTGCGTTAGGAAAACTATTAAGAGATATTATTTCAACTTTCTCAAATAACATTACCTAAATACAACTCCTCTTTTTTCTTTAGCCAGAGATGATAATTTAACTCGTTCTCCTGTAGTCTCTTTTCTTTCAGTTCCTGCTTCATTTTTTCGTCCTCAAATTCTTTTTCCTTCTCTTTTTTTCTCTTTTCTTCTTCCTTCTTTTTTCTTGATAACCAACGCTTAAAATTCTCCCGTTCCTGCTGCAGTTGCAACTCCCTCTCTCTTTGTTTTATTTCTTTCATTAGCAATTCTTTTTCCTCCTTCAACTTCCTTTCCTGATCCTTTCTCGCGCACCAACTTTTGTAAACTTCCTCCCTTTGATTATCATCCGCATAACGTAAGGTTGACGTAGAGGTAGATGGCAACGACAACTTCAACTCATCCTGGTACTTCTTATAGTTCTTTACGGTAATTTTGCTGTCGGTATCACTACTTAAAGATACCTGGCTAGATAAAGAACGCGCTTTCGTTTCCTTGTAAAAAGTCTTCTCCTCATTACATTCGTAATCAATATCTCCTAAATCGGATTGTAAAGGATGACAAGGGCAGTGATTTGGATTCGTAAAACAAACACACTTCTTAACCTTAACGACTTTATGGATATACTCGTCGTCACTGGAATAATTTAAGAAAACAGGGCTTCGTCTAAATGGTGCCATGTCATAAACTGAAGATTCTACATAAACTGCCGGATTTATATATTGCCTAACTATTCGAAGAGGTTCACAGCTTTTACTGTCGATACACCCATTTATATTTAAATTGTTTGTGCTATTTTGTATTCCACCACTGTTAATTGAAGATTCAGCAGCATTCATCAGTATACAATCCAAAATTATAGATGCAAGATGACGGTATGTCAGCAAATACCAATCAACGGAATATAGCGTGAGAATGCGATTGATACAATGATCGTGTACTCACTACAGTCTCCCAACTTAAAATGATTATTTGTAATTTTCAATGGAAGTGAATCCAGTTTCAAATAATAAAAAAATACACACGTTTACAGAAGATGATGCCGAATGTTATAAATTCCGAAATGACACACATGACACAAAAATGTAAAAACAAAACAATCAGCGCTTTCTCTAATAATGTCTGACAGCTTGAATTAATCACCAAAAAAACTAGCATTTTGTTAACACTGGCTAACAGGATTAAAGATAATCAATTTATTAGCCACAACATAAACAGAATAAAAAAGAAATTAAGATAAGGCGTCAATATCTTGTACACGGTATCCAAAACAAGGTGAATAAGAAATTGATAGTATGATTCTAAACAAGAATTAAAGTAAACCATTTCTTCATATATAATTCTATAGGTGGTAGAAGAGTTATAAGATAATCGGTGGCTTATTGGAAAGAAAGCCTTCTCCTGGTCAAATGGCAAATTTTTACTAGTTCCGATACAATCCTGATTTACTATTCGGGGATGCTAGGACGAGGGGAATCCTAAACATCCCAGGAAAGAGAAAAAAACATATTTTATCGAAAAAAAAAAAACACTTTATTGTTTCTCAAAATGTTCGCCTTTAAGTACATTTGCATTCGAAGAAACCAATTGTCGAAACATAACATGTCTTTTAAATACTTCAACGGACTCTTCAAGTGACGGAAACCGCTCACCGCGCAATTTGTGTTTCTGGGGAACAGAAACGTAGGGTGATAAGTACAGTTCGCCATTTTCAGTGCGCTTCAGGAAATTAGCAGAGACTAGACAAACTCGTATTTATTCGTCTAATGAGAATAGGTACGTTACCTACTGGTTTTCCCGAGAGAGTCGACAAAATACGAGTCTGTCTAGCCGCTGCTAATTCCGCGAATTCAGTGCTATTCTCCTTTAAACAATCGACTGTTCGACGTGCTGTGTGAGAGCTGGCGTTGTCGTGGTGAAGGATCATACGCCGTCGTTTGCTGTTTTTCTGATTTCATCGTAGACTTAAGGCAAACAAATTATTGTATACACAATTAGCGTTTACTGTTTTTCGATCCTCAAGAGAAACGGTAGCAACAGGCGCAGTTTTATGGAAGAAAAAAGCAATCGTTCTTTTTGAAGCACTTCGTACACGAGATGATCTTCGTTCACTTTGAAACAACCAATCAACGGATTGTTTTGTTTCTGGTTCGTATGACTATCCAGGTTTCGTCATCTGTTACGATACTGTTTTTCACTAAATTGATTTTTTTGAAACGCTATTAACACTAAACTACGCGGCCGACTGTTTCTCTGTCAATGGTGTTTTTCTTACTAAATGTCAAGGTTTAAAACAATCAAATTGAAATGTACGGCAAGTACCATCTAGTGGTCAATTCTGGAAATTTTTAGGGTTTCTCTCGTAACAACAGAACCGTAGAACGCACCATCTACACACTAAGAGGCTCCTGGGGATATAAGAAGCTCCAAAGTTCATATACCCACCACGCAAGAGAAAAGCTAAATTAATAATAATTCTATATTTATAATGGTTAACAATAACAACAACTTTTAGTATTTAGCAAACAATATTAATTAATTATTAAATAAAAATACGCAGCTATCCATTTCATTAATTCGTTTACGAAATCTATAGGTTTGTTCCACCAGCTCGCCAGTGTATAAAATGTACACTGGCACAAAAGCAAACCTGGACGATAGGCAGTAAACCTTTATTTACGCCGTCGAAGTTTGCTTCTGTCCCATCGTACATGCGCAAAGCACATTTCGCGTTCTAATAACTCTAAACTGACTGACTGACACGTGTACAAATATTGGGATGTTCCAACATAAAATTTGACGTCGTTCACTGAACGGCCGAATCGATCCGCTGATCCTTGTGGCAGAAGGCATGCGCAGAATGTATTTTGCAGTGCTTGCGCACAGTTCAAAAAAGCAGGCAGATGACATTAGCTATAGGCAGTAATATATTTTTAACTGATACGTAGAGAACTATGAAAAAGGGACGTTTATTAAGAAGCAATTAGTATCTAATATAACTTCTAGTAACCTGCATCAAAATTAATACGAGAATTAATCAGACATTTATAAAATTAATGTTATAAAAATTAACTGTATTATAATGATACTAATTCTAGTGATAAACTGTAATTTTTATTAATAAAAGCTTATTTTCGTTTAAAACTTGTCCTATTTAGCTTTAACTAGCTACAAATCTACTGAATTTTTCTGAAATCGTGACCGTTACCGTAAAGTATGTATGACATCTACCGAAATATGTTTCAACTATCTAGCAGCACAGCCTACTACTTACCTTCTACGAATAGTTTAGGTTAAGTTTCATATTTTATCAAACATTACATTTACCACATTGGTTTTATATTAACTTGATATTAATAATGGTCGATACAACAAAGAGAGTAAGTATTTTAGCCTTTATTTAGCAATTGTAATTTTGAAAACTCGTTAAAACAAAGAATAATACATGAGTCACACGCGCTGTCGCATTCGCGGTTGCTAATAAGTGTCCGCTTGACATATAAATCTATACGTCATTTTTGGGAAAACTTTTAAAATTTTGACATGGCAATAAGCTACGAACATGTACTGCAGTATAACAAATTCGTACCTTTGCAACATAATAAGGTTCATAGATTGTTGGGAATCTCTATAATTGCATGCACATGTGTGTTTTTGATTATAGGTGCAAGAGTACAAAGAGTCCTTGAAAAGCAAAGCAGAAGAACTGGTCTTTAAAGGTTTTCCAGAAACAATAGTACGGCTTAATGAAATACTGGAGACTCCAAGCTTTAAGAATCGAGCTTTCGTCGATGTCCATCAGGATCTAAATATTCCCGTACCTGATCCAATCTTAGTTAATAGTCATGATGATCTGCCACCTGCCAAGAAAACTAAGTATGACAACAGTATATCGCAAGAGGGCACGAAGGTTATGGCTCTTCCCAACGGTACATCTCCGAGTAACAAACACTTACAAGATCTAGTTGGAATTGTCAAACCTCACATAAGGAAGTTAGTAGAAGATTCAAATTTGGTAAGTATAAGGTTACATCCAGGAAACGGATTAGAATATATGACAAATGTATGTATTGTTTTTTCTCATCAGGGTGGGGCAGGTTAGAAAAATATTTTATTGACAATTATTTACTTTAATCTCATTTCTTGTACATTTGCTAGGTAATCCTGCACTTTACAGCTCCTATTTCTTACCATCATTGTTCATATATGAAAACCAACAAATTTGTTGTTGCTTAAATTGTCATTCGAGAATACGTTACAGTCTTACTTAAAGGAATATGCTGAAAGCAATATATTTTTATTTAAAGAACAGCATTATTATTTATAACTTTTATTTTATACATTTCTTGTACGAAAAGATGGGACCAGCAAAAATCAAGCTCAATTGTAACAAAAATGTCCCTCTTGGAGGATAGTAGGAGAGTCAAGGGCAAAGTGGCCAGACTAGCGGTGTTTTCTATTGGGCGCCCTGGTCTAGAGTGAGGATATGTCATTTTTAAGATTGTAATGAAAAAAGATACATACAGGCGAACTTTTGTTTAAAGAGCTCGCTAAATCCTGTGTGAAGGTTCGTTATAAAGAAATTTCGTTCAATAAATGAACGTTTTGGATATACATAATACATATTTATTCTACTTAATACATTTGTATTTTTTTGACGTAATATACTATAATCTATACTATACATACATTAATTAGTAACAAAACTTACTAGTTTTAACGTTTGTCTTTTCCTCATAATATACTTCGCATTTGTTCAAAGCGCTATTTGCAGGGACATTTTCATAATATTGTAGCCCGTGACGAATTGTTCCGGAAGCTTTGATCATGTTGTCGCGTGTAGCTATTACGACTCCCTGGATGCAAATAACAGTCTACAAACTGTTCTCAACGATCAGTTAGATTGTATTCAGCTGTAACATCTTCATTAACAACAGGGCAATCTTCAAATGCAATGTTGCTATCAATATGTCTAGATGTTATCCAAGAATTTCGTATGTCAGAAAGTGACAATCCATTTTCTTGATCCCAATCTTCAAAGAACTCAGATTTTGCGAAGTAATGCTTAATAGTAGATTCACTAACTTCATGGGTCCATACTTTTACCAACTCAGAAATGCACTCTCCCATTATCTAATTAATAACGGTAGAGTTATTATTTTCAATTGCATTTATAATTTTCGCCAACACCCGTTTACATTGATTGAAATTTTTATTCCCTGGTTCATGGGCTGAAGTTTCGACGTCATGTTTGGAGGAAAATAAAAAAAAGATGTGTACTTTTCAATCTGTTTTTCCAGGACAATTGTCAATAAAAACTATCTTTCTATGGTGCATACTCATCCATTTGTCTAATTTTACTAGCTAGTCTTCAGAAATCTCGCTCAGCATCCATACTTTTTGTTAAAATGATAATCTACTTACAACAATTTTATTCCATTGAAGCATCTTGAATTTTTAGATTTTCCGGTAACCAAAGGTTTCAATTTTTCGTCTCGTGTCATATTCCCTTGAATCATTACTGTAATTCTCTCTTTGCTTTGTTTTCTTCCGAAACATTTATTACTTGTAAAACCAAGTTTCTATTGGGTAGACATTTGAAAAAACAGACTCGATTCGTCTGCGTTAAAAATAGCCTTAGCATTGTATTCTTTTAAAATTGTGGCCTTTTTCGTAGAATTAATTCTACTGGAAATTCGATATTTGGAAGTTCGCAATATGGAAGTTTTACTTATGCACTTACTCTATCCCAGGACAGCCAATGGAACACACACAAATTAATGTCTATGTACCTCAACTATTCTAGTACGTAATAGAAATTTTCAATCGCCTTAGGATTAATTTCTGAAGGAAGTTTTTACATTATCTACCTGTCTATGAAAACAACCAGTTAGAAAAAGAAAGCATAACAAACCAGACTTTTTTTGCTCCTCAAATAGATGGTACGAATCTCGAAGACGTGTGATTCCAACAAGACGGGTTCCACTCGCCACGCATCACATGAAACGATGGCATTATTGCCCAGCCGTGTATTCTTCTTTCTCAGGTCTAGGTCAACAAGTCCACGACCATCTAGGTCTTGAGGGAGGAGATTAACGGGCTATATCACTGGAATCCATCCAGTTATCCGTGATTGAAAATTCGTCAAAAGAACACGAATGTGGTAACAAAGTGGTTTGCCGGTTTATCAGATATGTTGTTCCATGTCTACCTTATGATAGAATCAAAATGTTGATATTTTCTTCTTAATTCTTGTCGGGAGATACTTTATATAGTACACTATTTTTTTTTTGTTACATATTTACATTTCATGTCAGAATTCTGTTAAATATCAGTGTTTAATAGGGGTTGAAAACCTTTTCTGTACTTCTAAGTTTTATTTTGTCATTTCTAATCGCAACTCGTCGTTTTTTGTTTACAACTATTTAGTTGTAAACAAACGCATAAAAGTAAACAAAAGCAAATTGATTCCAGCTGAAAATGTGGATTTCGTTCATGATTCCGAAAATTGAAGACGGCAACAATTTTGGAGTCTCCATACAGGAAGATACTCTCGCCGAAGTCCAATCCGTCGAATCAGAAGCCGCAGCCTTCTTCGATCAGATATCAAGATACTTTATTTCGAGAGGCAAGCTCATATCGAAGGTGGCGAAATATCCTCACATAGACGATTACCGACAAGCGGTCGTAGAACTTGACGAGAAGGAGTACCTCAGTCTTTGGTTAGTGATGGCGGAGATACGTAATCGCTATTGCTCGTTGCACGATATTGTAATTAAAAATCTCGACAAGATTAAAAAGCCACGCTCAACAAATGCTGCAGAATCTTTGTACTAAGTTTAAATAAAGAGTATTATTTTATTGAATGTTTTTTGTCTGTTCGCGATTCGTGTATGGAAGATTGTAGTTAATAGTAAAAAAATAAATGTACTTTTGACTTGTATACTTTTTATACGTATTCCATAAGACAAATTCAATAGCGAATGTACTTTAGATTTATTTAAAACATCATCACTCTCTAAAAATGTACATCAAAATTTTTGTAATACATATTTAGAAATCTTATTAATATTTTAGAATACTACATGGTTAATTAAACAGTTCTATTAATTATTTGTACTTTATTTACAATTGCATGCATAATTTCTTTAACAACTGGCACTAGATTTTAAATTTACATCTAGTGCTTTTAATGCTATTTTAATCTGTCAAATAATTGTCAATTTTGGTAATTTTCAAAAACGAAATTATATAAAAAATGGCTACGGGCTTTCAAACTTCTTGTAAAAATTATAAATTGCCAGCGCTCGGAGCCGGCAAGGTAAAAACGTCATACCAAAAGAAATTTGAAGTACCCAAATCCTTTCTTGTAGCTTCAAGAATACATAGAATCTTTAAAAATTAAGGCCGAAGAGCTGATCATTATTGGACTCCCAGAAAAAATATTGGAATTGAACAGTATCATAGAAACTGAAAATTTCACGAACAAACTTGATATCGATGTATATCAAGATTTAAACATACCCGTACCTATGCCAGCATCATTAAGTAACAGTGATGGGTTGCCTCCTGCTAAGAAATTAAAGTATACAAACAGTAAGATATCAGCTGAAAATAGTCTAGAAAGTGCTGTCGATAGAAAGCTTGTGTTTGGTCTTGTTCCTACAAATAGACATATCATGGATTTAGTGGCAGCAGTGAAGCCACATATACGAAGTTTAATTGAGGATGCAAATTTGGTATATACATTTTTTTATAATAACTCCAGACATGAAGCTTTTATGTTATGTCCGTTTGTTTCGTACACATATACATATTTTTTAGTTATTTAACAACATTTCAAGTAAAAGTAAATCAAAACACTTGCAAAAGCAATTAAATTGTAAAAAGAAAGCATAACAAGTAACAGCGTTTCAAAAATAATGTGAAAAAAAGAAGAGTACGACCAATACTATATGAAAGCAAAGAGAAGCTAACAGATAGGTTTGAGAATGTCGACGAAAATGGTACAACGAAACGTTGCAAAATAAGGTAAATCCAAAGAAAAGAAACTTTGTTTTCTTTACCAAAAACCTAAAAACCCAAAGAAAATAAAACATTGGAAAATACGAATTTAAAGTAAAAACTAAAAAAAAAACAATCCAGATATAGCGGAAATTTTGCCTTTGACTTGAACTTGATTTACATTTATCATTTTGGTTAATAATCAATTCCCAGTTTTGAAGAAGGAGCTTTACAATCATTCTGCGCCTATTAGCAAATTGAAGAAAGTCACCTTTAAATGCACATGAAATACTATAAACTTTTGAGTAATCGATAGTGACTGGAGTTAATCATCAAAAAGTTTTTGTCAAATATCTCAAACTTCTAATCTAATAAATTTTATGTTGTGCAGAACTTGCTTTTAAATCGCCATTCTCCCATGCACTAAGTGGACACGCTAGCTCTCAAGCAATTTTACTGAATATTTATCGTAGTATACAATTTTTGTTCTTAAGTAGCCTTAAATTTGGAAATAACTATTAGAATATGGAATTCTATTTTTAACTTTCGCATAATGTCTTTTTTTTATAATTTACTTTTAGTTAAAAATGTGGGTTACTGTGATGATTCCAAAGATAGAAGACGGTAACAACTTTGGGGTTTCAATACAAGCTGGTACTCTAGCTGAAATTCAATTAGTAGAAACTGGTATATCGGCATTTCTCGATCAAATATCAAAATATTACATAGCCAGAGGAAAACTAGTATCCAAAGTTCGAAAATATCTCCATGTAGGTGACTATAGACACGCCGTTAAAGAACTGGACGAAAGGGAATACTTGAATCTTTGCTTAATGATGGTGGAAATAAGAAATCATTATTGTTCATTGCACGACATCGTGACCAAGAATTACGACAAAATCAAAAAACCACGTATTACTAACGCATCGGAATCATTTTGTTAAATCGTACAGATATGACTGGAAGAAACAAGATGCAAATTACTTTTATATATCTTTTCGTTTTTATTTGTACAATTTTATATTTGATAACAAATATAACCTGATATTTTAATAAATTTACTCATATTTCTAAATGTAACAATAAAAATTTTACAAGAAATATCTCCAATTTAATCATAAAGTGTTCGAGATTTACATGTATCTGGTGGACAAGGAGGAGCTTTTGGTTTGTCGCCACAAGGGTTGCATTGGTCGGGCGTCGTAACTCCCAAAAACTTTTCCGCTCTGGCTACATCTCTTTGAATGTCTAAAATCGCTGCTTCTAACAGACATTTTTCATATTCTGAAAGATCTGGAATTCCTAAATTCCTCTGAACGCCACCTACAATAACTCATTATTTAACTGCTTCTAATTCGGAGAAAAAATGTATGTATATCATACCTGGTCCAAATTGCAAAGCTGTCGCTAAATACTTTGTGTGTGGGTGCACGATCGATTTTACGAATGCGTATTCTACTATGTTGGGTTTACCTATAAGTCCTTTGATTACAGATACGACAAATCTACTAATGGCGAAAGCTGCGGCTAAAGTTGATGCTTCTGTTCTCTTTATATTGATTATATCACGATGTGCAGTTTGAATATTACTTGTTAGTAATTGCAATTCTGCCTGTCGGTTGAAAAATTTCATACAGTTCATTCATTACCTAGTAAAAAAACTAACTCACCAAAGAAAATTCTGCACAAGGCTTAGCTAGTGATAGGATAGGAACAATAGTTCTGTCCGAGCTTCCACCCAACACTGGAACTGTCACACATTCTGGTTCTAATCCCAAAATATTTCCAACGAATGTATTACTGCGCACAACGTGTAATGTCGTTACGCCAAGTATTTTGCTAGGATTATACGCTCCATTCGACTTCATCACTTCGCTTACTATTGGTACCATCGAATTTATTGGTTCAGTTACAATAGCCAATACTGCCTACATTAAAAAATATTAATTAGATATATTTTTTTTTAATTGCTGCGAACAGTTTCAAAACGCAGCTCCCATTTTACTCTGTTTGCAAAAAATGCATTTGTACTGCTCGAGCTGTGTGGACAATTAAAAAAGCCGTCCAATATTAATGTGCTATCGTTCTTTTAAGATCGCGGAACGGAGAGGTTGGCGGAATAGTAAGGCGTTTTCTTGCACAATTCATAATTAGTACACAAATTCTTACCGTAATTGAATTAGTTTAGAGATATCGCTGAGAAATATTTAGCAAAACGTGGAATACAGAACGTCAAATACATCGCTATCATAAGACTTCTAAACAAGAAAAACTTCTACAAACCATTTTGGAAGAGATGTGTAGACGTATTTCTGGTGTCATGGTCGAAAATGTAATAGGGTCAAGAGTATTCGTTTTCAATATATATTTATATTGAAAAAGAACACCTGTATTTACTCTCCTTCCCCTCGCCATTCCACAAACTAAAAGATGTACCCCGGTACATTATACTACCCAATACGTTTGTGCATAAAGAGCAAAGATTTTCACGAGATTAGTATGAAGACTAAGTCTGCATTCATCATACTACTGTCAATCTCACGTTACTACTTTAATAATTATGTAAGCACCAATTCTGGGGGAAAAACAACAGTCAAAAGGACTAACTGATACACATTTGTGGCAAGAGTTAAGATAAGTATGAAAGAAAATTTTTCATCAACTGATAGCAAAATATATTATTAACTGTTATTTAACTTGCAAACCCCAATTTGGTGTTCACCCTACAAACTTACTCCTGGACAATGTTTCGCAAATTCCTTAGCCATGTCTCTCACTAAATGGCAGTTCATTTTAAACATATCTTCATAACACTTGCAATTACTTCCAGGTGCTGCGGCTAACAAGACAACCACTTTTGCTCCCTACAAAAAGTAATCTGTAATATTTTGCGTTACCAACAGAAAGCATTGTATTACAGCTAAGGATTCTGGAAGGCTATCTAAAGATGAATAAGCAGAAACTTTGCATTTTGTGTCTATGTGCGATAATTCAATTCCAAAACCGCATGCACCAGACGTGTCTACTAGCGCTAACTCATCGACAAGTGTTGATTGCTTCAACATCAGCGATAATGGTTGACCAGTCCTTCCTGTTTTTGATTTTGTGGTTGAAAAAAAAGATGTTTGCTTACATGCTTTAATTGTAAAAAAGAACGTACCTGCCGCACCAATTACGGCAACCTTCATTTGTGGATGTCCGCCTTGTTTATGATTATATCTAAACGCAAATTTCGAGGTTTCATGGTAAACGTTTTTGAATAATCTAGAGGGTGATCTGATAAATTTAAGAAAGCCAGACATTTTGAGTAGGTATATTACCCCATGAATTTTGACAAAATACAATGTTGAACGTCAAAAAAATGTCGTGTGATTGTCACTCAATCATGGCACTTTTCTCAATCATTGAATTTATGAACCTCATGAGTAAAGCGATAATTATTGCCTCTTTTCAGAAGTACATATGCTAAAAAAAAGCATATTTCACGATAAACCTGAGAAGTACATTGAAATAAAAGAAACAATGTAAGCAATAAATGTATATTATTAATTAGCATACACATCAATATTAAATAAATCTACAATTATCGCAAGAACGAGAAAGATCATTTTAAATGGTAAAACATACAGACTACATCAATTAGGTAGAGAAAAAATGAAATGTGTGAGACCAGGAACCAGTGGGAATGCAGATTTTCATATATAAGTATGTGAAATACTGTGACTGTTTAACGTACTTGTTCTTGGCAAATACTTATACATTCTGCTTCCGTGTAAATTACTATTGACATATATGTTAATTACTAAAACAAAGGGTACAACCTCTATACTTTGCATTAAATAAATGCCCTTTTCCTGAATAAATGGCAGGGCACTTGCACACTTAAGTATAACGATTATTATTAATTACTTCAATAATTCTTGTATGCACAAAGATTTTAGCATAATACACTATCATAGTGCCTATTCTAACGCTAAAGGCTAACCATTTATACAATAAAGTCAGACATCGATATCTTTCAAAAACTATACCAAGTAACTTAAATTTTGGATTACAAAGATGAATTTTAATAGGCAAATGAAGATCATTCGATAAAGTATATGACACCTTTACTTGTTAAGACATCTAAATTTCTCTATATATTATACTTACTTCGCAGAGAAGTACAATATCATGTATTGGAAAGTAACAATGTCTAACCAAAGACCCATGCTCATATGCTACACCAAATCAATTTCAGTTTCAGTAAATTCTCTATTCTTGTAACCCAAATTTTAAGTTATTTACTACTTGAAGTCATCATGATGAAAGAAGTTGTTATATACACGATTCTTAATACTTAATATTATAAAAAAAAACTAATACTTAATAACATTCTCGAAAAAAACCACTAATTCTATGCAAAGTATAGCTTGTATATTTATTTAGATATCGTGCATTCCATCTTCATATTATTAATTGGACCATTTTCATTATTAACCACTTTTCAAAATATAAAAGACAGTAAATAGCGTAAAACTAACCAAATTATCCTGAAAATTCATAGGAACACAAACAAGTGGTTTCAAATAAATAGTTTTTCCAGTTTTCGAATAAATTAACTATTAAAAAAAGCGTCTAACAATGAGAATGGTCCAAAGCTCTGATGCTTGGTAGTATCTAACCTAATGTTGTCACGTGGTTTTTCATTTAACACAGACCACAATTATATTTTATTTCGATACGAGAATGAGAATGACACATACCATCAAAAAATGTTATCGACGATCGCAAAATGTTTCCAATTTACAAGCAATGCGTCTTGTATGGTACAAGTATTTCATCGATTTTGTTTTGCAAGAAATGCTGATGTTGCGATAGTACAGAAATTGATTTCAATGATCAGCTCATTTTCTAGTGGCAATCCTTAAATATTCAAGAGCATTAAATGCTGCCGACATTTGAGCATCTTTGGGTGAATTCCCTGTACCAAAACAAACTGCAAGTGGTACAGTAGATATCTGCAAGAGACATTGATATTTTCCTGTAACAGATTTCTCATCGATATCCACATAAGTTGTTTCGAATTGTAGTTCGGTGGCAAGTTCTTGTAAGAATTGGACACAGTTGAAATCCTTTGTGGAAATAGAAGTCGTCTGAAATTTATAAAGAGGAACAATAAGATAACAAATCTTTTCTAGTCAGAGAAAAATAATATCAAAAATTAAATAAATATTTGTATGTTGGTGTTGGACATGAAGTGAAACATCTAATTTTAAAACAAAGAGTGTTATTTTGTTTAAGTGTTTAAAAACTAACAACGATAAGACAGAGAGAAAACTCCATTGCAAGCACAAGTATACAACGATCAACATATAATTACCTGTAGCTCGGTAACTTTAGGTCCATTTGCTTGTTTCAAATATTTATGGAATTGGCTGACTTTATGAGAATGTGAATCGTTGGAAGCGAATGTGTTAATTTTACTATCTTTCAAACTGGCATAACGGGCTTGCAGGTTACCAGCGCGAGTGGTTAACTACAAAAATACGACAAATTGACACAATAGAACAGGTATAAATTATTTTTACTTTCTTTCATTAACACTTGTCTTCAGAAGATATAACAATTACAACCAAACTAGATTAAAACATATAATTCGCGATGCGGACCCAGCAAATTTCTTTGGGAAATTATGACATGATATTTTTTTAAACATCAAAAACATCACGCCACCGCCCAAAAGAAACACTGCCAGTGGAAAACTTTCAGAATAGGTCTGAAAGATAGTAAAAATAATAATACAGCAATAGATCATAATTAGAAAATGTTAATATCGCCTCAGAAAATACTATACATACAATACTATTTCCGGAAGTTTGGTCAAGGGAGAAAGTATACTTTAACTTAAGTTTTATATCATAATCTTAATAAATATTTGCATTTAATACACCTGCAACTTAAATAACCAAAATATTACAAACAATGAAGAATTGTAATTACACATTTTATGACCCGGAGGAATACCCAATTCTATTTGCATCCAATTATTGTCCTCTACCTATTAGTCATGTCTTGCCGATGAGTCCAAGCAGGCGAAGATTTTAAGCAATGCCCTCTCTCTTAGATGCTGGTCCTTACCCGGCTTGACCACTTAGAATGTTTACTGCAATTGTAGTTATTGTTTGAATATTATCGTCATAAGCGGTACTACAAGGTAATAACAGTGTTGATTAATTGTTTGATAAACGATCCAGCGTCATAACGAAGCCTGCAGAAAGGGATACACTTTCCGTGCACTTCACGAAATTAGCAGAGACTAGACAGACTCGTCTTTTATCGACTCTCGGGGGAACCAATAAGCAACACGAACCCATTCTCATGAGACGAATAACACGTCTGTCTAGTCTCTGCTAACTTCGCTCAACATAACTCGTTTCTACGGGCTTAGTCATAACTTTGCATGAAGGAAGTAATTCCAGCAGACAAGTCAGTGAAAAATTAAACCTAGCATCGTTGACGATAAAATATACCATCTCTGTCAACGAACTGGCGATTTGGAAGACCGGGACTGTCCATCACGAATAACTACCCCGGTAGATAATCGTCTACTACAATAAACAAGTAAAAGAAATCCGAGAAAAACTGCACCAGAAATACCGAGTGAATCCAATCGCGGATGTCAGTATTCGATTTCAGTTAACTACAGTCAAACGGCGGTTACCGGAAGGAAATTTACACAATTGCGTAGCAGCCCGTAAACCATTGCTATGCGGGGTAACTGATTAAGAAGGCTACAATGGGCGCGAGAAAATTGGAACTGAACGGTAGAAAAGTGTAAACATATTTTCTAGACCAATGAGTCAATATTTAAAGTGCTTGGTCAAAGTAGGAAGATGTTTGCGAGACAGTCTGCTAATAAGAGAAAGTTTTCCCACCCCACCCTTGAATGAGCAAAAAAAAGCACACACAAGTTGTGCATGCTCACCGCAGAGTCCTGATCTCAAACCTATCGAGTTACTTTGGGATGAGCTCGATAGAAGAGTAGAAGTTGTTGGTCCTACTTTCAAGGAACAGCTCTGGAATGTTCTTCAACACGAATGGAACATCAGAGGCAGTACACTAAGAAAATTAATCGAAAGGATGCCGCAAGTTGTCAAGCAGTTCTCAATGCAAAGGGTAGATTTTTTGACGAGAAAAATATTTAAGAACTTCCTTAAAAATAATAAAAAAAAATAATTTTGCGTATATATACTTTTTTTTTAATTTTTCCAAGTTTTATTACTTGGCCAAACTTCAATGGACGGCAGTGTATATTGCAATATTTCTCTAACGACGTGGGAAATAATTTGTAAAAATAAGATTCCAATTGGTTTTCTGAGATGATATTTTACTACAATATAATTCAAGTAATAATTATACTGATTCGCATATATTTTATCGCAAGGCAACTAAAGCAATTTTCGTGCGTGCACTTTCTCCATTGATTTCAGTAATGGTCTCGGTTCTTTTTGTTACACTCTATTTATTATCTAAATTACAGAATATAATACTGTTGAATCGGCGAAACAATAATTCTCTATGCGCCCTTTAACAACAACCGTCTGTCTAGACCGGGTGTCCCATTTTCATTTTAATTCTACGAAAAAGGTCGTCACACTATTGTTTGTAATGACGACTTCAGTTTCAACGTGGATGGTAGGTTTATTACGTCAAGGCTGGTAACAATTTTCAGCACCTCTGGTAGTTGAACCGATGCTAATTAATGTGTTATCGATAACACAGGGGAATTGGTTTATCGACAGTGAAAGATATCATCACTTCTTTTTGTTGTGTTTCATCGTTTCAGGAAGGAATTGTAAAGAGAGGCGGCCTTGTATGCATAAGTGAAACGGAGGCAGGGTTCAACATGTAGGGGGCGCGTCAAGTCTAATAGGATCCGAGAATCTGGAATGCGTTCGAAAATAGAAAACATGGAGTGACAGTGACATTTGCGACTTAAAATAACGCTCGAAATTGTGGGTTAACCTTTCGAACGCGCTATAAAAATCTACAGTTTTTCGGCCAGCTAATAGATATAGTTGTACAGATTACTCATGTTTACAGAGATTAAACTGTTGGTGTACTGCATAGGCAACAATACAGTTGAACGATTATTCAAAGTCAATTATGTTTATCTCACGAGAGAATAGAAAACGTTGCACATATTCCGAATTCTTCCATTTAGTTGCATCTCTTGACAATTTCTTCATCCAGTTTCATCGTTGTAGTACCTATTTCATGAGTTAATTATTACAATTAATAATTTTAGCTGCTACAGACGAGGTGTTATCAATTCCATCTACCAGTTGTGACATACAAAAGCCTTGAAGAAGAGATAGATATTCAAGATAGAATTTTTGTAATTACATTATATTAAATGTTATTTCAGAAAGATGTAATCCACTTCATAAATCGAATGTTACCAAAACCCAACTAAACAATATTTCTTGCACTAGCCATATATATATATATATTGAAGATAAACTTATGAAACTGTTAATTTATGTTATAGTTTATACTTAGATGATATTAACAAAGTATTACAAGAGGGAGATTTTAAGTTTCAAACAAAAAGAGACTGTAGCCTACAACTAACGATCAACACATAAATATCTGCGGTTACTACATTAGTATTGTAGCATGCAACAGGTTTATCATTTCTATCTGCAATACAGCGAAAGCCCTCGAAAGTGGACACTCACGGTTCCAGCTTTCTTGTCCACTCATGAGAAATATATAACAAAATAGACAAAATAACTCTTAAATTTTCAAACAAAATATTCAAAACTACCCCTACAAGTTTTATTTTTACACATTGGGGAACATGGTTACAAGCAGCATTTTATTATCATAAATATTTGATATATTATAAATATTTTGAGAGTATAAAGAAGCTGGTTCTATGATTCAATCTGAAAGAATGCAGCTATCGAAACAAGTCAGAAAAAATTTGAAGATAGGTTAAAAGTGATTTACAAACTATTAAGCAATAGAAAAATTACAAAATTCTTCACTGTCGTTAGAAGAATCACTGCAAATTGTGAAAGATGTACATGCGCAAGTTCGGTAGAAGACGGAAAAAATGACCGTGTTCTAATTAAGTTTGTTTGTAAGTGTTTTAGACAAAGAATCAGATTTTGCCATACTTACGACAAATTTGTGAAGACTTGTCTACACATGCGTTAAATTGTTTCAAAAATTTTGTTTATTATGCAAATATAACATCACTAGGTGTAGAGCGATCGTTTTCTTTATACAAGAAAATATTTTCCTCACGGCGGACGCGTTCTGCAGAAATAACTTTGGAAACGCACCTTATGTTAAAAATATTTAATCTCGCTTCTCCAATTTTTCAAGTCACGGAAGACGCTTAAGACGGTAAGTTTTTTTTTAATCATCGAATTACATACACTCTCGATTTTATTTTTGATACATATGACTAGAGATGGCAATTTCCCGTGTTCATTCAGTAACATTGAGATAATTTATCGAGATCAGTTCATAATCTACAAAAACCATCTTAAAAACTTTTTTCTATCCAGCACCGGAACGGCACCGTTCGCGATTATGTATCTCTGCATACTGACTCCCTTCGCATGCAAGACTCCATTCGTTAGCTATGCCGATGGTGTACACCCGATTTGCCCACTCTATACATAACACGTACAAAAATTATTTCAAATAATTCGGAAATAACAACTAAAATAATCAACGAAAAATTAATAAAAATCATAGGAGCCGTACACTGCAAAATTACCCCAGTATCACAAATAATTATTACATCATTATTATAACTTTAATGACTCGACTAATAAAACTCTTTTAATCAAACATAAATTCATACCTCTTCATCTTCATCAAACATTTGATTAACACTAGTATTTTCCAACGACATATCTTGAAGGGCTTGCCACATTTTATGAGCAGCCATTCGTTTTGCTAACTTCTTCGATTTACCTGTTCCAACTTCACGGAACTTTAATACTTTACACGCTATTGTAAATTGCCTCTCATGTGGTAAGCCTTCTTCATTCTCCATCTCATATGAAGGTGGTGGCCATCGTCGAGACATGCACATCTCTTGCAACCAGCCTATCGGATTACCCATTACCTTATCATCGAATGGAGATACAACCTGATTTGTGCTACGAATAATAGTACCGAGTTACAAAAAAGAAGATCTTTATGTAAATGCTGTTATAATATATATATTTACAGCAATAGACTTCTTCTTTACAAAATCGCTATATTTTTTTGGGTAAAATGCATGGTAAATGTAACCAAAAATTTTTGTATATACACATACTTACTTCAGTTGCAGGTTGAGAATATCACGAATAACTTTAAAATAATCTCTAGACATTGTTCTATCAAAATACATTGCTTAATTCTTTATTTCAAGTTACCAGGAGAAAACGATAAGACTGTATAATTCAATAAGCTCAAACGTAAAACGCAATTATATATAAAAAATAGCTTGCCAATAAAAAGGTGGAAAAAAAAATTAGACGTACGTTATTGGTCTTTCGAGGAATCGCTACGAACAATAAAATATGTTGAGAAGCTTAAAGTTATCGTAAAATATTTTTATACTCTATTATTTTATCACAAAATCATACTAAGATAGCTTAATAGGTATTTATTACAGAGAAACTAATCTCTTTTCAAGTCATAAATAACGCACAACGGACATTTTAAATTTTTAAGTTGGCGCTTCGATTATCACACCATTGCGCATGCGTGTTTAGATTTAATGATAAAAATCTATTATTTTATTCAAACGTTTTGATGAGAAAAATTACTTGTAAAAAAATGATTTTACAAAGAATGATTATCGAGACTGTTTCAAACTAATCCAATAAATTCGCTGTTTATTTGAAGTATTAAGTAATGGTAAGTTTGTTATTGTTTTCTTTTAATATTCGCATCTTTTCCATTATGAAACTTCCTTTTAAGTTTAAGACATATTTTACCTCTTCATTACTATTAGAACATAAAAAATTAATTATTGATTATGCACATTTATCGATATTTTTATTGAGTGACGAATTGATATATGATTATTGCAATATATAATATGTTTTGCTACTTACATGTCAGTGAGATTTGCTGTTCCGTTAGTTGGATTTGCTTGTTCAGCTGTTGTTTTACCAACTAAAAGATCTAACAAATTCTTAGCAGCGGCATGTTTAGCTTCTTTTTTAGATCGACCAGTTCCGGTTGCAATGTATTCATTACTCAAGAATACCCGGTATCTGAATATGGGCTCGTGAATTGCCCCTTCTATTTGAACCAATTCGTATTTAGGGGTAATACCACGGCGACTTAATAATTCTTGTAAAACAGACACCGGAGTTTTCGTGGGTAATGATGCCATTTCCTTGTAATCACAAATGACATTGTCAAGCAAGCAGTTTTATTTTTAAAACTTTCAAGAATTTACCAATTTAGCAGCATCTCCTAACGTCATCTGTTCCGACAACATGGAATGTATCGTTACCCGTTTATGACTTCTTCGAACATGCATGTTCGGATGTTGATTTATTACTTGCATCGGTTGATCCATCTGCAAAAACATATAAGTTGATTTCTGCACTGATTTCCTATTGTATCTTATATTATTTAAATATTTCCGGAAAATACGTACTTTTTTAACACGTGGTTTATAGTTTTTGCATAATAAAATAAATGGATATGTAAAACACTTATAGTCAATTCTAATAGAGTACCGTAGTATTTTGAAACCGCGAATTAACAATGATTTCCATTCTAGCTTTGAAATCAGCAATGTAAATATTCTTAAATATAAAATAAACACTAGATACACAGCTTGTATTGCAATTAAAATCATGGTAAAATAAATAACTTCAAGTACAATAGATTAAAATACAGTTACAACAAAAAGCCGGTTAGTATGACTATTGCTGTGCACAATATACCGCATACCAAATATTTCCTTGGCAAAAACCAGAGTACTAAAAATATTAACGAAAAAATAGTAGGGCTAAAAAACATTACATTCAAAAATGTTGAACACACCTGGACGCTGGTTTGACCGTTTTTTTTAAATAGGTATACACTCCGTTAATATACAAAATATTCAGCTGTAATGGAGGGCAAAACACAAAACCCTGCCAATACACATGTACCTGGAAAGTGCGCGCAGTGGAGTCTGCGCTTAACACAGAAACCTGACATCAATAGAAGTGGATCAGTGGCGTAGGCAGGTATGCAGTATTGTATTCTGGGTACTAGAAACACCCTTGATTTGATGGGGCATAACTTGTATAATGTTGATTTACTAATTAAATCAAAATCATCAAAGCGACAAAACCAATGACGCTTGCTAACGTATTTGCGGACCGCACCCGCAAAATCACGAAAATTTTTTAACAAGAAACTAATTAATCTTTACCAATCGCATATTCCTTGGACTATTTTAATTAACACCTAAATCCTAACATAAAAAAGGTCGTAATTGCGTCAATTATTTTTCTAGTTCGTATATTCCGATGTATTATTTACAGAATTTTAATGTACGATAATGCAATAAACCCCGATTATTGATTTTGCTAACCATAATTTTTTGTTATATTCAGCTTCTATAAAGTAACTTTTATCTACATAATCAAAGTTTCACATCATAATCACAATTTATTAAATAAATAAAATTTTCATTCATCCATTTCTTATAAATACAAAAGTAACAAAAGAGACAACACAGCTGACGTTACAAATATCAAGCAGGTGGTGCTCAAAAAGATACACTGCAGTGGCAGAGGGAAAGACGTAAAACCTATTTTGCCCTCCAAACACTTTTGTAATTATTATAAAAATTAGTGATGAGCACTATCGATATTGACTATCGAATACTGATAACTATGGATAGTACATACCGATAGTCCTGCGCTGCATATAGTATTCTCCATAGTGCAAGCGATAAGACTATGTAAACGTAAGAATTAGTAGGATGATTTCTTTGGTTAAATTACTTTTGTAATGAAACGATTAAAATAACGATAAGCCAAGTTGGACTTACGCAAATTACAATTTGTTCCATAAAATTGAAACTTACATAGATTTTGCTTATTTACTTCTATCTTGCGTTACTTGTTTTCTTTTTTCATGAGATGTAGTTTGAAGTACTATGTTCCATAACGTAAAAATAAGCCGAAAATCGGTAAAAATTTGATTTAAAAATTGAAAAAAATGTGATGTAATGTGCAGATTAGATCAGAAACGGCTAACAGGTATTTTAAGTAGTGTACAGTGACATTTTTATGCTGTCTCCCCCTGAGACACACTGTCTATCACTCGTTAGCCGTGTGCTCGGATTATTGTAGGATTCGCAGCTTGATTTTCTCAATAAACGTGATTTTGTGCTTTTATATGCTGAACCTGAATACTTGGCATTGCCACGCGGAAGTATCGATGTTTAGTCGCTGGAAGGGGAGGGACAAAACATAATCTGGCTACTGTACATATGTATGCAGGTTGCGGATAACACAAACAGTATGCAGTTAGACAGGCTCGTGTTTTGTCGACTCTTGGGGAAACCAGTGGGCAATACGAATCCATTCTCATGAGACGAATAAACACGACTCTGTCTAGTCTCTGCTAATTTCATGAAGTGCACGGAAAGTGGCGAACTTTGAATAATGAAATAAGTATGGATAGTGCGACTATCAAATAAGTTAAAACAATTGCTAAAACAAAATATGGAAATCTCTGACGTTTTTCTTTGTGCGTTGGTACTATCGATAGTGTTTACACGGGTAGTGTACTATCAGTACACTATGGGTGGTACAACTATTAATAGCAAAAATACCGACAATGCCCAACACTAATAAAAATTGTAACAAAAATTATTGGGAAGCGATGTTGAAAATAAGATGGGAATGAATTAAAAATTTTATAAAAGGAAATGTTTTAAGCGACATCTGTTTAGGAGAGAGCAAAATATAAATGCCGATGAATTAATAATTAACGAAATCTAAAATGATCCTGGTAATAAAGGGATCTGTAAAATTAATTTACAAATTTAAAATAAATTATGGAATCTTAAAAAATTAAAATAAATTCGTTTACTTTATTGATCGAAAAATCTTAGAAGTAATATTAAATGAATGCAAAACATATTTGGAAAAAATTATTACCTTTATTCTGTAAGATTTACAACATAACCTATACATTCCCTAAGACTGCCATTAGAAGTGCACGCGTTTAGTGTTATTAGTTGTGAAATACGGCAAGGAATAATGGCAGGGCCCACAAAACGGCGTGCAGTTGGAAAAGAATCCGAATCATCCGAAAATAACAGCGATGAGGGAAGCTATACTGGTCAAGAGGTAAAATAAATTTTAAATTTCTTTCTTTTATAATGTGGTTTTCGTGTTAAAAGATGATCCAAGCAGACTTTGAAGGAAGAAACCTTGAAGGACAAGATTTCCACGGAATAAAACAATTATTACAGCAATTGTTTTTGAAGGCACATATTGATGTTTCACAAATGACGGACATGCTTATTGCACAAAGTGGGATAGGCAGTGTTTTAAAACAAAGTAGCGATGACAGTGCTGACGAAGAAGATAATGATATGTCTGATTCGTTAGCTGTTTTTGGAGTTACAAGTGTTTTAAATTTATCATCTCATAAGGTAAAGCTAAAATGTTCTTTTGTCCGAAATGTTCATGTTGCTTTCTTTAGGAAACACCATGTGTGCAACAATTCTTTTCTTTAGTTAATGATTTATCTAAAAAACATGCTGGTACAGAAATACAAGATAAAATTAGTAAGATATCCGGCTGTACTAAACTGGGATTATTAATCAATGAACGAATTGTTAATATACCTGCTAAAATATCAGATCCTCTTTTAACGGCCTTGATAGCAGAAGTTGATAGAATGAGAAAGAAAGATTCTTCGTATGCCTTTGATTATTTGATTATGATATGTAAATTACATAAATCAAAAGGAGATAAAGGTATGTCAGCTTACTAGGTAAATAAGTAAATTCTTGAAAATTAATATTGCAGGTGAAATAATTTTTGCAAATGGCGAAGAGGAAATATTTGCAAAAGAGGCTGAAGTAAGTTTTGAATTCAACGTTTCGGCTGAATCCGATACATCTGTTGGTGGTAAATGGTCTGATGGAGATATAGAAATGATACCTTATAGAAGAATATTATTCATTGAAGGAGACAAATTTAATAATATTGTGCAACAAGTTAAAATATATGTTTCTTAAATTCAAAGGCTTTTCACTTACCCTTTTCCTGTATAATTTGTTGCAGTAGCATCTATGTTACAGCATCACAATAGCACAAAATGAAAATTATAATGTAAAAAATAACTGTTGTCCCTTATATTTATTTTTCAATGAACAAAGAACATATGTAGTGAGTTGAATCAACTCCCAAAATAAAATTGGAAATATATCAAAATGAGACGGAGTTTTTAACTACTAGGAAATACCACTACAGTTCATGTTTACTACCTACTTAAGCTAATATTTCTTTTTAAAAGCATGCATTATAGGTAAGCGATTCTCGAAGTGTGTTCTGGAGTTCCGGCGAACGTAAAATGGAACTCAAAATTTTCTAATTTCCATTTGACGTTCAAGCGACACCCACATTCAAGAAAGAGGAAGATAGATTTTTTTCTAAACATTCACTTACCTAACACGCACATCAGAATACGTTTGCTTATTTTAACAATAACCAGACGATTTTTTAATAGGTGACGGTTAAGCGATAATAGTGTACCTGGCCTAAGCCAGTCCATTAGATCCATTAGATTTAATATCTTCGGATTTCTTACGTAAAAACAATTGAAAACCAAAATCAATTTCTCTCGTAGGTATATAAAAGTTATTCTTTCAATACATGTAGGAGAGTTAAGATTCTGGAATTCCCCTAAATTAAATAAAATTCAGATCGGGCAAGCATAGTGGTTGAATGAATGAATGAAACCCATGCGCTTAAAATAATTTATTACTAGTTCAAGAATGCTGAAGTTTCTCTGTTGGAACAATTCTATATAAAAAGGGCTCGTTTAATAATTTAGACAACTTTAGGCCCATAGCGTTAGATACTTTGTTTAATAAGATATTTCAAAGAGCCCCAATGTCAAAAATTACTAAATATTCTGATGAACTTAATTAACTCGGTAAATACCAGTATCGTTTCAGTAAGTCGGCAACTTGTGATGCCTTGAATAGTCTCATTTTACTTAATATTCCTGTTTGTAGCTCCGATACAATTCTTTTAATAACGAAAACCACTGACTTACCTTCCTTGGATTTAGTGCTGAGGGAGGCATAGTCGAAGGTTAATGGCTGGCTAATGGTCTTTCATTAAACTAATAAAAAACACGTACACGAGTCATTTCACATTGAAAAATACGGACTGTCTAAAAGAAGATGCAATCTGTTTCTTCGGTATGACCATGGATACTAAATTGTTATGGTGACTCTATATTGATAGCATTGCTGCTTCTATGTGTTCAGCTAACATACTTAATACGTCATCTCTCCCGCTCTAAGAATGTCTTAAATTCACGATCAACCTATGGTATCCTTAGCTAAGGTTAGCTGCAGCTAATGGGTATTTTTCTCTACAATGACATGTTATTAGAATTATAGAAGGTTTCAGTTATAGAGAAAAGTACAGAGTGGCGTTCATTAAGTTTGGAACACTTACCTTTCCATGTTTACACGCTTTTCAATGTTTATTACATGCTACACATAATATTAACTCCTACCAAACATCTAATCACCATGGTAGCAGGCGCACATACAATAATATTTCTATAGACTATAAAGGAGGGTCCAAAACACACACTAGATGCCAAAATGTTTAATAAGCTTCCCGGAACCGTTAGAAATTTAAATTACAACAAATTCTTGTTGGAGGAAACATTATAACTTAAATGAATATTTTATCCATTTAAATAGTTTAATTGAGATATGGAAATTGTACCTTATTGAAGGGCATTATATTAAAGGAGACTAATTTAATAACGTCGTGAAACAAGTTAAAATGTACCTACGTTTCATAAATTCAAAGCCTTTTGGTTTACCCCATTTGCTTATATAATTTACCGCAGTAGGGCGGTATGTTGTAAGCTGTTAAATTTGTTCTTCTCTTGACTGTACAAACATTATTGTACGCATACGCACCACTAAATTATTATTATAATTGAAAAATAAAATCATTATTCCTTTTATGTTTTATTAAATACTATTTTTTTTTTCTGTCTGTTGAGGACCTTTCCATTGGTTATAAGCGTACTGACGCACAAGCAATTGAAGTATTTAACCAAGCTTTGGATTGGGCTGAAGAAAAGAAGTATCGTACACAAATGTTTTAGTTGTCAGAACATGTTTCGTTTTTTATTATATTATTAAACGTTTCTTTCTACAATTTGCTTATTAATAAAATCACGTTCGCTAATATAAACATTTTGATGTAAACACTTTGTGAGAAAACAAAAACCCATTTACTAAAGCTTTCCCATTTATCAATTAATTATTTATGATTTGTATTAGTTCCCGTTATCAAGCTCGTGTTGTATTCAATAGCGTGCAAAAACGAGTTGCGCTTCACGAAATTAGACAAGACAGACTCGTGTTTATTCGTCTCATGAGGATGGGTTCGTGTTTCCTACTGCTTTCCTCGAGAATCGACAAAACACGAGTCTGTCTAGTCTCTGCTAATTTCGTGAAGCGCACGGAAAGTGTACTCATTTCTGTAGGCTTATTCAGTAACTGTGGGTGATGACGTAAACGGACAATGTCCTAGTTTATTTTCGTCGTGTAGTACAATATGCGCGAAAAATACGCGAGGGAATCGGATCGCGTTCTTCCCGTTTACACCATCACCTACCGCTATTGGTCCCACTTTAAATTCGATTTTACTCGAACATTTTATGGACCAGAAAATTACACAAATTATATCGAAAAAAAGAGATCAAACTAACAAGTTCTAGAAAATATCTTACCATACATTTTTCATGTGAAGAGCGTTCAGTAGATTATAAGTGCCATTTAATTACTCTTACTTCTAATACATTTTCTTCGAACGCAATTGTAAATATTTGACCATTTTTGTATCTATTATTTTGTAGTAATTAGTGACAATTTTTAGTTTCATAAAAACTCTTTCAAAGGATTGTTCGGCTATAAAGGTTTTAAGAACGGCTGTTGTGGGTTGATTATACAATATTGCTTCAAAGTCTACCGTAGAAAATTAATTCTTAGCGAAAACATGATTTATTTTTGAACATATGTGTATATACAATATTTAAAACTTAAACGTAATTATAATAATTTATCAACCAACAGTGTTCTTTTTTTATTCAAGTAATATCGAGTGTATACAATATATAAAGTAGTAAAAATAAACTTTTATATTTTCACAGAAAATATCCAGCTTAACTTTCTTGTTTAAGCGTTGCCAATTCCTCCATTAATTCTTGCATTCCGTCAGGTACCCGTCCTTCGTCCAGTTCTTTGGCCCAGTCTAGATACTAGAATTAAAGAAATTAACACATTTTTACATACTCTGCACGTCGACGAGACTACCTTTTCTAATTCCTTTCTAAGAGCGAAGACGGCTTTTTCTCTGTCGGCTACAAGCTCTTCTAGATATTGATATCTCAGTTTCTTTCTAGCTCTACATTCTCGAGCACTTTGTCTACTGCGCTCTGTAAAAAAAATAAAATTCTTCAATTGAATCCGCATTAAATAAAAACTATGATATTGAATATGAATATAACCATTTTATTCCAATTCAGAAGAAGTGTTTAAAAAAGTCGCAGCAAATAAGATACGGGAGTAGATCAAAGTTTCAAGCCTCAACATAAAGATGGCATTGCTAATCAACAATATTCTGGTAATATAATTGCGCATACATGAATGATATTTTTGAAAATTTCAGCCATGTTAAACGTAAAACAATAATGCTTGAATCTTTCTGGTGGAGGTCTATGATCAAGATAGGAGTTTTCCATCTCCTTGCTATTACTCAATTTCGAAACGTTTTTCGTATTTCAATACCGGGTTCTTTAGAAAACGTGTCTGCGCTTATTTCGTGAAATTTAGAAGTTACTTACCCAATTTTGCTTTCATGTCCACTTTTTCAGCGGATTTTCGTCCTGGCTTACGTCCTCGCTTTCCCGACTCCTTACGATGAGGACCTTCCTACAAAACAATAAGAAAGAATAGAGGATACATCATTTTACCTTCAAAACGAATTGTTTTGACCTTCGATGCAGCGACAACGCATTATTTATCTGCGTTTTGACGTGCACGAACGAGCGATGAGCATGATTTTGCAATTGCCAGCACTCTCAAGCGTAAATTTTAACGTGCACGTATACACAAATGCACACGACAAGTCGCTTCGGATGACTGATGTTTCAATAGTTAACGCACTATCCAAGACTGAATATATTTTACGAATTGGGTGTATTGTAAACAAGTAGAAGGTTACAAGTTACATAGTATATCCTCATGCGTGTAAGGACAGTGACCTTAATGTACACATAATGACAATAATGATTCTATTATTTTGTTTAGAGTTTATGTACGATGCATTTGAATTGCATCAATAACGAGAATTATCGAAGAACAAAACGCAGCATAGCTTGTAAACCGTGAATGCATCACAAAGAGTTAAGCTGTTATTTTCCATTAATAACGTCTATATGAATGTAGTGTGTAGGTCGGTGACTTAATTTGATCAGAATTATAAGGGATCACAGCCAAAAATTATATACGTGTTCGTATCTCAAACCAAAACAAGAGAAATTTTCCACGCGTACATAAATATGATTAATAATATGGTAATCTGACATAGTTATCAAAACAAACCCAAGCAAATATATTTGATTCTACATCTTTTATAATAATTCTGTAAAATTGTACTGAAAACATTGATACCAGAATTAGTATATCAATCCCGTCAACAAACGAACGTATTTGTTAGACACGAACAACAAAGATTATTTTGACGCTTATTGCGAAATCCTCTACTTTAATTTTTGTAGCAAATAAATTCATGGTAATGTTTTAATTTTTTTCATGCCTTTATCATTAAGTTTCGATCTTATACCTATTAGTCAGTTTAAATCAATACGCATGCTCTGTTTTGGAATTCTGAGAAATTAGGAACTAAGTTTGCGGAGTTCTAATTAGAGAACTATATGTTACGTCATATAAGAACCATTCAGTCAAAGATCAACATAAAGCAAAATTCAGTTGCACATTTTTCTTGTCATTATTTTCCACAGAAACAACGCATCAAATATAAATTATCCGTGCAAACAACACATAAGTGTCGGCAACCTCCGCACCACACAAGTTTAATTTATTATATAGTAATATAATAATTAGTCCGGGACGGCCGTTTCGGGGACACGAATGGTCCTCACGATCAGCCGGTGACCGAATGATGTGAGAAAAAACTTTTTCTAAAACTAAACATGCATGTACTATCCCTACTTCTTAGAACAGATATTCTTTACAAGTGCCTATTTCTACCTCCTGCACGCCTTGAAGTTACGACGTGCGAAAAAATAACATGCATAAACTATCCCTTCTTCCGAGAAGAAATATTGTTTTACAAGTGCCTATTCTACCCTCTACGAGTCTTAAGCTACGACATGCGAAAAACACAGCCAGATAGACGGGAAGATCTCTTTTATAACCCAAAATATAAACAAGTGCCAGCCTACTGCAAAAGGTCAAAAAGGGCAAAGTACGACAACGGTCCGTTTTCTCTGTTCATCAGATTTTTATTACTTTTTATGTAAACTGTCTCGTACGTATCTAATTCTCGCGGCGACGTTACGTTTTTAATCAATTTTAAGTATTCTAATTTAATACTATGCCCGGTTTTCATTTATATGTTGTGCCACACTCGACGCGTCCAATCTGCCGTAGCGATAATTTCTTATATGTTCTTTGAATCTAGTATCTATCGCTCTTTCCGTTTGACCAATATAGGCTTTATTACAGTGACTACATTCAATTTTATAAATACCCGACCTTTCTCCCATTTTCGGTTTATATTGAGGATTACCGAAAAGGTTTTTAAGTGTGTTGCGCGAACCGAAGCATACGTTCATGTCCTGACTCTTCAAAACCTTACTCACGCCTTTCGATATGCTTTGAAGGCGGAGTTTCACGAATTTCTTACTATTTCTACTATTAGTATGTAGTATAATCCCGGTAGAAACTAATAGTAAGAAATTCGTGGAACTCACCTTTCACAGCATGTCGAATATAGGTAGAATAGGCACTAGTAAAACAATATTTTTTCTTCTCGGAAAAATAACATGCATGTATGTTATTTTTTCGCACGTCGTAGCTTCAAGGCGTGCAGGAGGTAGAAATAGGCACTTGTAAAAAATATCTTTTCTAGGAAGTAGGGATAGTACATGCATGTTTAGTTTTAGAAAAAGTTTTTTCTCACATCATTCGGTCACCGGTTGATGATGAGGACCATTCGTGTCCTCGAAACGGCCGTCCCGGACTAATTATTATATTACTATATAATAAATTAAACTTGTGTGGTTGCCGATACTTATGTGTTGTTTACCATACTACGCCACAGTCCTTGCTATCATTATTCATTATTTATCCGTGCAAAACTTAACATATCCATATACACATACACTTGGATTAAAATGTACCGGACACCGAAGAAAGAGAGAAAAGGACGCCCTCGGCCATTTGGTGTCTAGGGAGAGCGCGCCGTTTTGTTGTCTCTTTCTTGGGTGTCCGGGTACTTTTTATTGCAAGTGTACCAAAACTAAACATCTTCAGTAGTATAGGTATCACAAAGCGGAATCTTTCCTGCAAAACGGAACATATCTACAGCTGAGGTAGGGATTTACAGTTTACTTTTGTGAAACAGTATCAGCTTGTATGCAAAAGCAAAACTACCACATCGTTCCACAGCCCATCTCTAAACATAACTTGCACGCACATTGGTAAAAATATGTATGTGACCGATTTTATCGACTCGATTTTTTTTTGAAAGAAGATCTATCAAATTTGTACAAAAATATTTTAGACAGTGTTGCAAACAGGAATACAGTGCAGAAGGAAATTGAGAAACATGGTATTTTGTGACTATTGTGAAGATGTCTATGGTCTTCGTATTTAAAACTTATTATTTCATAAATCTTTTTATTTGAATAATTAGTATTTTTTGGTTGTATTACCAAAATTGTTCATTTAATTTTTTTCTTATTTTTTGAATTCATAAAAATAGATTTTATATTTTGTCCAATCATCTCCTTTAATTTATGCAAAACTAAACAAATCCATCGGTTTCAGCCAAAATTTAAATTTCTTCTTTTTAATTTTTGGGCACCCTACTCTATTCAGAATATCTACGGCAATGGCAAAGTTTGTATATGCAGATAATGATGACGTAATGTGTATTTCTCCAATTAAGATTGCTAAACTGTATTACCTTTAGGAAATTAGTTGGCAGTCCTGCTTTTTAATTTGATCAGAGTTGTCAGATTTGACCCTTTGGCGCCATTTTGGCTATTTTTCCATTATGTTTGACGTACTTTTTTTGATTTAACGTTTTAATTGTTATTAATTTTAAGTCTTTAGCTAATGGAACCACTCCATAAAATTACTTAAGGAAAACATAGTGCGATATTCTTCGATAGCAGCTTTACTATCGGTAATAGGGAAAATCTTTTATACAAAAATCAAAGATGCTATGCTGAGTGTAGGCTTTCACGACCGTAATCCATAGTAGAAATGTCTTTCGGGTGATGTCGTGTAGTTAATATTTTACTTGACGTTTCGCTGACCATCCTGTCAGCTTCTTCAGAAGATTTCTAAAGACTGGTTGTTGTCTTTTGCTCCTCGTTTGCTGATCAGCAAAGCAGAACAGAGATAGGATATATAACGAGGAGCAAAAGACAACAACAGCAGTCTTTAGAAATCTTCTGAAGAAGCTGACAGGATGGTCAGCGAAACGTCAAGTAAAATATTAACTACACGACATCACCCGAAAGACATTTCTACTAAAGATGCTATGCGTTGGTGACATTAAAGCCGTGCCTCAAAGTCGACAAATAGGCTGGGATCCGAAACGACAACAATTAGAGTCAACAGAGGCTGCCCCCAAGGAAGGGGTCCTGCCACTTATATTCGGATGTATTGTTATAGATGATGGCGTCAACATCTAAATTTCCGCATAAATACTTGCAAGTTACGTTAGATAAAAAACTACCATGGAACTCGCACATTTCCAATATAAAGAAACAAGCCATTACGACATCACTCGTATGCCGAAGGCTGTTTGGCGGTTGCTAGAGTCTTAGGCCTTAAAAGACCTGGTTATATACAGCAGTTATCACGTCCACGATGACCTACAACTCTTTGGTTTGGTGACCAAAAACAATTCAGAAGACTGTGCAACGGTAGCTTTAATATATTCAAAGATTCGCATGTCTTAGCATCAGGTGTGATGTGTACCAGTTCCACAGCAATGCTGGAGATCGTGCTGGGAATAACGCCGCTTAACATCCATATTCAGAAGGAGGCTATATCGAGTGCCCTCACCTTAGGAGAATGAAGGGAGCTTGGGGATCTTAGAGGACATCTCAAAATCCTTGAAAATCCCAACATAAACTATCTGATACACAATTTTAATCAACCTTATAAAGTGATCATTGAAAACCGTACTGAGTGAACACCTGGCAAGCTTTAATACCCTGGCGAGGTACACGGTCAGCTTAAGAATAAGGACATAGGCACTACTGCTCCCAACTGCTACTTGAAAACGCTAATTGGACTCCGCGTCATCATACTTCAAGCAGAGGTTTCTGTTTTAAACCTGTGCGTTATAAAGAACCTCAAGAAAGAGATGCGAGACGCAACTGTAAATATATTCAGCGATAATCAGGTAGTTCTAAAGGTTATTAAGACCTACTACCAATAACAATAGTACTACTCATATGGTTTCTACTAGAGAATTTAGGGTCACTTTGATTACCTATACCTGTAGTGAAATAACTATTATTTCACTACCTAACATACAGAGCTAACAATGAGAACGGCGATTAAAAAAACTAAAATCTCTAGCACATAAGATATGGCCTATAATAAACATGTTGCTGTATTCCAAATGAAAATACCGTAGCTCTGTAGGTTCTGTTAATAACGAAAATGAAATGAATTAATGGAATATTATGCAAATTACAGTTATTGCTGCAAAAAGCACTGCAGAAACCGTTTTTCGCAAATATTTTTGAAAACAGTTGATTATAGTTATAGACAATTATACACAAAGTGACTAGATTAGGCATTAGTAACAACACAAAAATATTCAAATTTACTGCAATAATTGCGTCGCCACGTTTGCCACGTGTTTATTACAATTTTAAAGTTCGAAATTCTCAATTAATTTCATAAAAGGACGTAATATTTGCCAAAAACTAAAAAAAAAAATTATCATAATTAATCCACATAGCTAGGAACTACTTCAACGGAATAGAATTACAAAGGAACATTTTCATATATATGGAGTTGATTAATATGTTTAAATGCCGCTTTAAGATACGACAGCATATTCTTGTTGCTATGCGACAAAGTTACTAGAAGATCAACTCTTTTCAGAAAAAAAGAGAAAGTGCGACTGAACAATTGCGTATAAAATCGTGTAATGTAGATGCCGATATATACGATGACATAGGAAAAATATAAATTTGCTAATTGGATCTTTATAATGGAAAGATAAAGGTCGTATCAGGATCTATGCACATCGATGATTAGATGTGTTTTCCAGGAATGTTTACATGATTATTTTGGGAGATGCATGTATATAATCTACAGTTACGTTAATGTGAAACAAAAAAAAAATATAAAAAAAAAACGGAACGTTTGGGGACATCATTGTAATGTACAGAGTGCCGAATAATATATGTATGATCTCTCAGTCTTAATTATCCTAAGATTGACGACGTAATATCTACAAGCTCATTCTTGTTGATGCTCGTCTTTCTAGAATGTTTATATGATTATTTTAAAAGATGCATTTGAGACAAAAAAATCTGTATGTTAATTCTTTGGTAAAATATGCGAACATGAAAATTATGGTTTTCTACATGAAAGATACATAAAATCAAATTGGTCGAGGAAGTTGTATTGAGTGATCAACGGTTGAAATCTAAGACGATCGGAGAAAAGAGATTTGAAGATCATGAGCATCTGGATATAACAAAAATTAACGCAGATGTGTCCCAAAATTATCCGGAAAGACCTGTCGAATGCAGTTTCTTGATCTGCCGATAACACGACTAACATGATTTTTTGTATAAAAGAGAGACGATGGAGCGGCATCGTAAAACCGAAACCAAGGTGACAAAAAGCACAAAAGGTGGTGGCTACAATTGGCCGAATACCCAGGGCATTTGTTAATTGATTTTAAAGAATGCAACACTGCAATATATACAATACATTATGTCGACTTGCTGTGCCAGTTCAGACAAGCCATCATTGTGGGAAACCTGAGACGAGGTGTCTGGCTCCTGCTTGGTCCACACAGTTGCAATTTTGAAGGCTACTATGCGCCAGTGCTGGTTCAAGGAACTCAATTACTCACTGTACACAAATTAAAATCTGAACCAAGAAGGAGAAAATTTAATACCGATAAAGAGATTCATGGGGCAGTTTTAAGCATTTTGTGGACAAGCAGACGTCGTATTTTTATAGCAAGAAACTTTACTGGATTATTGTCGATCTCACGTAGTGCCAACACTTGAGCTTGCATTTGGAAATTAATCATACTTAATTTGTTGGCTAGAAACCAGTTTTCACGGTATTAACGCTAGAATATAAGCTCACCAGTGAGCAATTTATCATAGTTGTGTCATCCGCAAATAGCATACAATGCCTACATAAGTGACAATATTCGAGACAATTTATGACAACCAGTGCATGGTTGGTCATCAACCGACAATTCACCTTCTTCATAGCACAATTTCCACAAGCTATTTTGCACATCTCATTCATTTCTGCGGTTCTTTCGCCGAACAGGAAATAAAATTTCACGGCTGTTCTCGTAACTCTACTATGATCACAGGCGAAACAGCTGGTACAGAAAAAGTTCACAGATGCCAAACACAATCTCCACAAGCAACGCCGCTTGGCGCACTTGATTAGCAGATATAGCTTTACCCACGATAGGTACTTTTGGGAACCTCGTACATACGAAAGTGTGTGTTCGTCGATATAATAAACAGTTATTTGTTGAAATGATTAAAACTCGTTTGTTGGACCAAATTTGGTTACAAAATTGAGCTTTTCTATTGTATTTATACCTTTTTCGTTGAGTGCAGGATGCTTTATTTTAAATAAAAAAGTTGATATTCGTCTGTGACGTGATCATGAAAGTGAACATACTTTTAGAATCAGAGAATTTGGCAAATATATTGTTGTGAACGCAAAATTTGATATTAAAATAATGGATTTTATATCATTATATTTATTTGGTGATGAAAGCTGCCAGAAATTATCTGGTCATGATTTCTATGTCTCTATGAGCCAAGCTTTTGTTGTTCAAATTATGTTATAATACCAAAAAGATAATAAATCTATAATCGATAACTAAATGATTTGAAGCTCGCGATTTGTAAATAATTCAACAGCGACTTAACAAACCAAGTTCACAGTACTAAACGTATGGTTTATTGCAAAATTTACAAAATGGCTAACGAGAATATGAATTTAATTCAATCTCGTAAACTTCCTTGGGAAATACATTGAAATTAAAGATATTCTTTTTATTAGTGCATATAGTAGTTATTATAGTAATGATTACGTAAACGACTTCTTAAATATTTTCTAAAAATCTTTAAAAATTCTCAAGAAATTCCATGTTAATCCTAGCTAAGCAATAATTTTTTCCCTTTCTTTATATATCACAATACCACTAAATTCGGTGCTATTGGCCTACTCCTAATTAATTTGTTTAATTTCAAATTGCAAATGTAGATCTCTTAAATAATATTGAGTAATGTAAAAAGTTCAAGTTCAGTTTCACGATGTAAACAAAGTTATATTTATCTGGGTTACTATACGAATACGTACGCAAAATACAAAATTTATCTACAATGATGGTACGCATGCGAGAAAATAATAAAGACTTAAATAGCTTAATTTGTTCTACATGCTTGGATAAAAATAACTACTTTGTTATGGAATTAGTCGTATAAACAGCGGTCTATAAGGAATCGTTTACTGTTGCATGAAAAATTGGTAGTTTTATGAAGGGTATTTGTTAGGGGACTGATTTAAAACTGTTAAGAATAACACGCGCGAGTACATGTAATATTCACGGATCGGCAGCCAGGGGTACATCGGACTGAAATGAATAAAGTAATTCGAAATTGGACACAGTAATATTATTTGTCCCCGATGCACGATGAAATTCAGACAATTGTCAGTGACATAAACGATAAACATATTTCTGTGTTGGTTTATGATGCTAAAGGACGCCATATTGCAAATCTTTTGGTTGGGGCGATGGACAATGGTTACACATCTACTTGCATCTAAGGTAGTCGAAACAAGCAATGCAGAATCTATATTACATTACGTAACTTTGTGCTTCAAATCGCTATAGGGTGAAAATAAACAAGGTTATTGTAACAGGTGCATATATGAAGGCAGTTGTAGTACGTGTGACGCACTCTACATGTTTAGCCCATGCCGTTTAACGAGTATCAGAGGAAGTCGGAAAATGCTATCCGAATGCAGATAAATTGATATCTTCAGTTAAGAGTTTTTGTGAAGGCACCTACACGCAGGAGCTTGAATCTATTGTCACGTGCTAGGGCACACGAATAGAAGCAGCATCCTATTATTACAATAATTTTGACGACGTTAAAATTATAATACAGCAACTGAATCCGAATGACGCTGCTTCTATTTTACAAGCTCAATAAATATTTATAGACCCAACTATTCAGATAGATTTGTATATGAGCTTCGTCAGTTCCTTTCCCAATTATCTGGAGCTGCCAGTGATAATGTCAAACAAAAATTTAAAGCAGTTCTAAATAACAATCCAGGATTTGCTACTGTACGCCGAATTGTAGACTACTTCGCTGTCAATTAGTAATACTTGAGCATGCAGAACAATTATTGGTAATTTACTTTGAAGTGCAAAACACCACGGACGCTTATGATAGTTTTACCTTAACCGTATATATCATATATTCCTTAGTATCCAGGGTAATAAGTACAAGGAATAAAATCTTTATCGATAAAAATGATTTTTAGTATGCACTGCACTTTTTCTTAGAATTCATCTGTAATATTATAATGAAAACAAACGGTTCTCCTGGAGTTGTCTACTACATATACTTCAATGTCCAATTAAACTTTATTTAACAAAAAAGCAATTAATTCAAACATTTGTCTGCCTAAATATCGCCTACAACTATGCCTGAAAAAATTCTATGCAATACTTGACAACTTGTAATTTCTTTCAGAAATAGGTGTTTGATGAAAGAGATATAGTCTATCTAATAAATACGCGAACTATGGTTGTAACCGTTTTACTCTATAAACCTTATTCCCTTCAAAATGCTCCTCATTTGTAGCAATACTCTTGTCCCACTTCCATGTCCCTTATTAAGAAATGAGGCTCTTCAGCTGCCCCGTTCGCCTCCACATCGCCCTCATATAACCATTTTTGCATTTCGAGAACAAAAAGAAATCGTAAGGGACTAAGTCTGGAATTATCTCCCTAAGCAGCCTAAGCTTCACAAAAAAAATTGCTATTGAGACTTGTTCGATCTGTTTATCGCCGACAAAAGCCAAAAAGGATGCCAAAAGCCGAATTGATAGACACCCCACCTTATTTATCAGATTTAGCCCCCAACGACTTGTTTCTGTTTCCCAGGTTCAAGATTCAGAAGACAGAGATTTTCATTAAATAAGGATGGCATCACATTTACGTAACAGGATGTCCACTACTATTTGAGATTTGACAGAAACAAATACTAATATGCCTGTGTTAAGTTGAAAATTGTTCAGGCATAAACTAGGAAGAGTGTAATATTAATTCTATCGTTTATGCCAAAAAGATTGCTATTAGTGCTAAGGTGAAGGAAGAAGACCGCAAAGTAATAGGTAAAATAATCCGTCAAAAGCCTCCAATTATACCAATATACATGAAGACGTAATAATAATAATAATCTAAGAACTTGTTTTCGTTAAGTACAATACTTTGTTTCTAATAAAACTAATACGATTTCTTTTGAAAAGAATGCTTTACACATTAAACAAGAAAATTGTTTTACTTGTTTTTCCTTTACTTTTCCTTTTATAAATTGATTTTGGTAATTTCAGATAATATCGAAATATCGAAATATATAAGTACGGGGTTGTGAATCAGAACCACGCTACAATACTTCACTACACTTCAACATTACTTTAATGGCATTTAATCAATGCTCATTTTAAAGGTATCAATAAACAATATAATATTTACAAAAAAGTACTTGCAGGTATTACATGCACGTAAACACAAAGTTCCAAATAGAAAATATGTGCGTGATAATTGACGTCATTCTTAGCATCAACAACGTGGTGTAGATACAATATGTATAATATAAACTGCGTTATATCATTAATATTAAAGCATACTATTTTCGGCTTGTAAGTTTTATTGCTTAGTTATTATTCTTACATGTGATATTCACGTGTCACTACGTATGGTAAGGTGTTGTCTTAAAAAAAAAATCTTAATACCTACCATACATAATCGTATGTCTTTGACGTTATTAGTGCCATTGCTACTAGATATATGCTGTAAATAATGTTCTTTAATAATACACGATGCAGTTATATTATCAGTCTATTAGTCATTGGTTATAAATAGCAGAAAACCCTTCTATCAATGCATGTTTTATAGGACAAGGTTTAATAATCTAATCCAATTCAAGTTTGTGTGGTGTGGATTTTGAAATAAACAACTTCAAACAGGACAACCAAAATGTACTCTTAGTGCCATGATATTATCACAGTCCAATTTATTACTTTAAAGTTAGCATGCAGAATATTATGAAAATTCTATCCAAATGATATACTTAATTAAGAAAAACTTAATTATTTTAAATAACTCGCCGTGAATTTAGGTGTAGGAAATCAAATATGTTTTTACATTTGTAAGAGGTAACCTGGCATGGTACCCAGACGGCTCGAAAATAGGCGTTGGAACACTTATAGGCTTTAGAGGGTCAACTGCCATCTAAAAATGCCTGCAGAACACTATTATCTATTATCACCATATTTCAAGTAAAAATTTAGGGTTTAAACCTGTGCGCCGTAAAAAACCTAGAGGCAGGGATACGAGGCGCAGGAATGTGTAGACAATTAAACGTTACTTAAGGATCTAAATCAAACTGCAGATAAGCTGGCCAAAGAATCAGCGAACATGCCTTTCATTGATCCTAACACCTTTTATGACTTCCAAAACAAGCAATATTTTGCACTTGCATAAGGGTATGCAGCGTATAGAGTTGTTTCTTTGACGAATAGTTAAAATCGGATATATCCTATAATGCCGATAGCTTTGTAATTTACATCGTTTTCGTATTATCATTAGTGCAATGATTGCTTCCATGTCGGAGTCCAAGGTTAAACTACGAAAGTTACTTCTACAAGACGGAATTTGGAAAACAAATACTGGCGATCATTGGCGGTTGGTTTTAAAGACCGCTGTCGCCTGTGTGTGGCGGTTGTGAGTGGCTCTCACTAACCACATGTGGCCACCATCGGTAGCGTCCAAAACTGGATGCGTTTACGAGCGCCTATATCGTTCAGAAATCATCTTCGAGAATTGGTCGAGATTATTGCATATCACAAACGCGAAAAATCCATCAGAGAAATTCGGCGTTTCTTACAATTAAAAGGTACCAGCAAATCTACAGTCAAGGAAGCTTATAATTACAAGTATTGCAGAAAATTTAAGAGTTACTGTAATTTGGAATAGAAATGTCCGATCAAGAGCATTTAAAATCCGTGCCGAATGCAACATATAGCGTCAAAATCCGATTTTTTTCATGGCTTGTGAGAGAGGCGGAACTTGTGCGATGTGTAGAAGCTTGCAAGCCGCGTTAATGCATGCCAAATGAGAGAAAACGATTGGAGTGGTGCAAAACACCAATGCCAATGGACATGTGCATGGGGCTGGGAGAAAAAGCTACAGTTTCTTAAATTACAAACATTGTATCGATAGAACCAGCTAATAAAAGGCTTTGCCTTCTTCTTAGAGACCCTTATCTCTTGTCGATAATCACATTTTAGCCAGTTTTCCTAGTTCTTCAGTTTCAGTATGAAAGTTCATTTCAATAGCAAGAAACGGCTGAATTGGAGCTTTTAGAACCGTCAGAAATAATAAGTTTGGCAGATGATCGTTTATTCTAATTAACAAGCAAACGGAGAACGCAAGCGAATTCACCGAAGGTAAAATTCGATTTCGGTCGGCCCTGTAAAACGTCAGTAACGAGAACGTAATTTACACAGTCGTTTAGCAGCTCGTAAACCATTATTGCGTCGTAGTAATCGACTAAAGAGGTTGAAGCGCGCACGAGAACTTCAAAATTGGGCCGTAGAACAATGGAAGAATGTTATGTGTACTGGTGAATCGATATTTCAAGTGTTCGGCTAAAGAAGAATGGTGTAGTAAATTAGAGGATGTTTCTAACACTCAAATATGGTAGTGGTTCAATTACGATGTGCGATTGCTTTTTGTACTGTAATGCAGAAAACGTAATACTATAGAATTCTAGAAGCCATGTAATTTTTTTTTCTAGTTTGTGACTTATTGGTCAGAAATTCATTTTTATGGAGGGCAATAATTTAAAAGATACCGGTCGAATTTCCTTCTAAGCAGTGCTTTTCTCACCGGTCAGTAGCCACTTTGTACATCAGAAGTCGCAAAAAATCACCAAGATTAAGAGAGAGAACGTAAAACAATATAGAGTTAATACAAAGTCCTGACACGGTAGAAGAAGTTTGTTGTTTGAGAAGTACTTTCTTGAAATTTAGTACGGATGTATAGTTAAAAATATCTAATGTATAAATATATTTTCATTTTTTCTTGCTTCTGGCTTAACAGGAAAAGCTACACTTGACCTACCACCGGAAGAACAACTCCACTCTGGATAACGGGTTGGCCTTACAATTATTTCTATATATCCGATCCAGAAATATTTTCCTTCGGATGATTAAGTTTATTTGGGTTTGGTACAAGGTCATTCTTGGATAAATTTAAATTTCCTCTTATGAAAAATGAACCTATTGTGTTGTATCCAAGTAGACCGGTCCGCATACTCACTGTTTGAGAATACTGTGTATGGAATACCTCCATCCAATGATGGGTTTCAGTTAACCAGTAGCCTGTTAACAGTACCATTAAAACAAACCGTTGCTTCGTCAAAAAAGACTATTCTGATTCCCAAAGTTAGACGTTTCCCTGATAAATTCTTCACTAATTTGCAAAATGTGATTTGCGATCTGCAATCTGGATCACCTACAGTTTACTCCCAAACGATAGGCATTTTGAAGAGGTTCAGTTTTACAAATTTTAGAGTTTGTGGACAGACTTTTGAGGGCATTGGTAGCTGTCATCATATCCACGAATCATCAAGATGCTTAAATTGTGCAAGCTTTACTGCAATGATAACTAATCAATAAACGAAAATTTAGTGGCACCAGTGACGTAACTCCAGCTTCTGACGACAATCTGACTACTTACAATAAAATGCCGGTCAAAGATACATATCTTATTATCAGGGTTATTATTGTAGAGAGTAGTGCTAGTAGTGTTTTAACACCGATTATATTATATTATGGATAAATCAGAAATAACTGGAATGTGGTGTGTAATTAATAAAGATTACTTTAATAATGGACATTAGAGCATCTAAAAGAGTAGA
The DNA here is from genome assembly GCA_902654985.2 of Oryctes borbonicus. NCBI lineage: Eukaryota > Metazoa > Arthropoda > Insecta > Coleoptera > Scarabaeidae > Oryctes > Oryctes borbonicus. The sequence goes on along the minus strand of LR736897.1, from coordinate 1,500,770 downwards.
GCCGCTAAACTTGAAAGTATAACATGTAGAAGACAAGGGTAATGCGGTTATCATTAAAATTCATGACTGCAAAATGCACACTTAGTGGATCAGATATATCTCACATTACGTTGTATCGAAAATTTAAATTATTTCAAAGATGTAGATTTTTCATTAGACCCATTGATGGTAAATGTGCCAATTAAGTAGTTGGTATTAATAAAAAAGAGAAGTTTCACATAGAATATGAAAGTGGTAAATAATCCTGTTCTAATAGGTGTTGAATTTTTTGCAAATGAAACAACGGAAAAGAAGCTGTTCTTCGAAGATTTGTTTAACTGATTCGCAGTTAACGTTCCCTAGAGATGAGCTAATTTTTCCGACACTTATTCTCTGATTACTTTCTACTATTTGGAAAACAGCTTCTTCGTTTAAAATTGTGCGATGAGTTCTGTAATCCCACTATTACTTTTTGCTTTTTTGAAACAGCTATCTTCTATGTTGAAACATTAGGACCATGCCATAGATATGTTGAGCTTCGGAAGAATTTGATCCAACTTCGCCATAACACATAAGCATGTCTGTATTCTTCACGCAGAGAATCATTTTTAAAAGCAATTTTAAAAAACGACGTAATCAGGAACACGACGAACTTGAATTTAATATCTTGTGTTTTGAAAACAAAAGGCTTATGAACATAGTGTATAAGCCCTTTTCTTTATTACTTTATTGTCTCTCTATGGCGTAGTACTATGCCACCCGCTGTATTAAATAGTTTCTATTCCCCACGATAATAAATTTATATTCCCATACTTTAAATCAATCTATATATATTTTTTTAATTTCTGAACGTTTCCCATTTGACCAAAGTTCCATAACCGGTAGTGTGTGTATACGTTGTATTAAAAAACCAAATTAAATGCGCAATATCTACTTCAAGGAGTATCCCTCAATGTGACGCACATTTTATTCCGAATATTAAACGAACGTAAACCTCAAAATCTATCGCGGCAATGCCAAGGACGTTGTCGTAACGTCGTATTGTTTCGGAAAACGCACTTCAGCTAAGTTTACATTTCATACATCAAATCCCTCCAGATATCCAACTACGTATTTGCCATATTTCTGTCCTGCGAAATTAGCGAAAAAGGTATACATTCAGACACGAAACAAGATATCTATAAATCAATAGGAAGCAGTGCATTACACATCACTAATAAATTTATTGCGTAGATACAGAAATATCAATTTAGTAGGGTCAGGTACCGTTAGAATTAAAATTGAACCACAAATATTGTAATTTGCTGTATAGAAAATGAATTTCAAATGTCAATGAACGTTAGGAAATTTGAATTTAATTCATATAATTTGTATGTAAAATAAGTAAGCACGTAACGCGATACAAGATGGAATAGATAATGTACTGAGAATACTTTTTTGCGCTGCAGCTACTGCCAATGAAATGAAATTTGTGTTTACCTCGATGCATGGCCCTGAAAATAGTAATTTGCTATCGCTGCAGTTCTATTAGAATTCGGTGTTGATGTGAAACGATTAAGAATCGAATAAATATGATATTCAATTTATATTTAATGACGCACTTATTATCTTATTAAAGCTCCTTTGTACATTCATCCAAAAATTGATCAACTTGAATACGTATTTTATGTTATCGAAAAATTGATCAAGTAACTTGAATAGCATGTTTTACGTTCATGGATTGATCAAGATTAAATCAGTCTCGGCATTATGCAGGGTTAATGATAATCTCTTGCTGAGTTTTTTTAAATTACGTAGCCAACGAAAAGGGATCATCTGTTCCAGTATCATTTCAGCAATAAATATAAAGTTTGTTCTGGGAATTAAGTTTTTTTTTATTTACTTTGTGATTACATCTCTTTGTCCAAATATCAAATTTTGAAATTCGATACGGATTTCATGTTTAATTTTGAATTTAAATATTTTACGTTACTGAATTTCAATTTAAACGTTACGCAAAGCTATTGACTGAACCAATAGGAAGACATCAACACTGCTTCGCCTAATCATAAGGAACTAAACATGATAAAGAAAATACGAAAGCAATACCTATTAATACAGGGACTTATTATTGCCCCGAACGAGAAAATCCCGGAAAACTGGAACATATAACAACTCTACATACACGATAAAAATAACATGGCAGGACATGAATGCAATCTGTTTATAAAACAAAACAAACACAATTTTATCAGCAAAACCACACATTTACCTCAATACGGAAATAGGTATTTGCAGTTGCACTTAATTGATGTTAAGCTATGTATGTGAAGCGGCCTATTTAAAACGAAAATTTGTTTATTTGGAAAAAACGTTGCAAAAATTAATGCAATAATTATTCCTACCTTAGCTTTAAATGCTAGAAATAATAATACACTTTTTAGACTGATGCAACTTAGTTGCAGATCACCGGAAGATAACGCAATAAAATGTACAAAACAAATTTGTTCTACCCTTGGCTAGTCAGCAACATACCTTTTGTTACTAAAAAAAAAAAGTTAGTATGTCAATGGTTATAATATAGCAACCTAGATTAGGTTAATATTTCTTACGAGGGTAGTCTATAAAGCTTCAAGCCTCAAAATGAACTCGCCAAAAATATTCTGATAATATATTTGCGCATGCGTCGAAAGATACCTTTGATACCTCGGTTATTGTTTAACACTCGTTTGCGTTTGAGTCCATGTTAGTGTTTCTGTAAAAATGGAAAAAATCGAATATCGAGCCGTCATTAAATTTTTGCATTTCAAAGGCAATACGCCTACGCAAATTAAAATCTAGGGTACTCCGCACCATCATTCGACACAGTGAAATTTTGAGCAGCTGAATTTAAACATGTTGATTGATGATGAACGTTGGGAACGGCCAAAAATTGAAACCATAACCGATAACATCGGAAAAGTTCAGGAGATGGTGCTAGACGGCCGCCGATAAGATTCGAGAGATTGCCGAGGCTGTAAGTATCTTAAAAGAATGCGTTTGTTGACTGAAGATTTGGGCACGAAACACCTAACCGCGCTTGTTCACTTAGGTCTAAAAACGGATTCGAATGAACATTTCCATAGCTCTGTTGTAGCAGTTTAAGCGAAGTAAGTTGGAGTTTTGGCGTGGATTCTGAACTGTAAATGAAACACGGGTACATCGGTACATTTCTAAAGCCAAGGTATAGTCGGAGCAGTAGACTGCGAACGGTGAATTCACTCCGAAAAAGGCAAAGAGTGTTCCATCAGACGGTAATAAAATGGGCAAATGTGTTTTGAAATAATCATGGAGTTATTTTTAATCGACAATCTTGAAAAAGGAAAAGCAATAGCGGTGACACACTACGGATTATTACATAACGCATCCTTCAACGCAGACTTCATTGATCGCCATGGCAAAAATTCACGAATTGGGGTTGGAATTGATAGATCGCCCATCCTGTTCACCAGATCTATGTTCCGTTTCCTAGGCTCAAAGTTTCGTTCAGAGAACAGCGAGGTCACCACATAAACGCGTATTTTGAAGAACAAGAAGCCAACTACTATTAGACGAATTAAAGGAATGGGAGTGTCGCTAGGAAAAGTGTATAAATTTAATTGGAAAATTTTACAAAAAGTACATGTTTCTGCGTTACGCTGGAAATATTTCAAACTACCCTCGTACAATAATAAAATCTATATCAGCAGTGATTACGATTTTAAAAAGAACCTTAAATTTTGCGATTTTCAACTTTCAACCTATAATCGAGATAATTGGAAATACGCAAGTAAGGTGGATTTTGGAAGAACACTCATATTTTAGTCCTGCTTTTAACGAAAATAGAAGCAAAACATAAGCCAAATTTATAGATTAATATTGCAATACAAACAATTTCAATTTACGTTTTTAACTTCTAAATACTGGCAGAACAATGGATGAAGTGCTTTCTCGAATAACCTTAAATATGTTTTACTTTTTAACTTATGGTTCTATATAAGTTTAAAAATAAACAAATTGATAGAGATTCATCTATGAAAAAATAAAAGATAAGGAGCAAAAACAACCTTGATAAGACTGAAATTCGGTTTAAAATAATTCAGAATTTACCCGGTAGCACATTGGCCTTCACAAGTGTTTATATTAGATTAAAAATTGTGGAAAAGTCAACACCGAGGGAAATTTATCAGATTCTAGAAGTAACTGCATATAAAAGGCTTATTAGCTGACCAAGGGCGCACGGACCGGAATTTTGTTATGAATCATAGAAAGACCAATACAAAGACTTCGTACTGGGAAAACATACTGGGACCGGAGTCTGATGAAAACATCTGGTCTAGCAAGGTCAATGACGGCAAAATGGAAAAGCTCTAGAATATCATTCGAACAAACTAGGCAAAGATAAATATCAAGTCTGTTGTCCATGCAAAGAAAAGCTCTAGAAACAGCAGAACACATATTATGCCGTGAGTCGTAAACATCAGCGCTTCAGCATAGAACGGAGATCTTCGACTACAGTATCAAGGTTTATCAAAAGCCTTCAACTATTCTAACACGCATTAAGTTATTTATTCGAGATACGCCGGAGTAAATATATCCTCATTTTGTGAATTGAAAAATTAATAAAAACAAATAAAATAAGTTCAACTTCTCTACTTACATAAAATAATATTGCCGTATAAAAAAATAATCTACATATTTTTATTGATTAGAATGGTTTACTTTATACATACATATATTTGCACACTAAATTTACTAAAATATTACGTTAACATTCACGAGCATGTTTATTTATCGATAACAATAATGACAATATACTATCCAAATCGCTAATGAAAATTTGGTAACTTAAACGCAGGATCTAAAAATTTGCAACTTTCATATGCTTCGCTCTCAAGAATGACGTAAAATAACGGAATAGATAAAGTAATTAAGGCGAGTAATTAATTTTAAATATAGGTATACAAACGCGTACGACGAAATATACTTGAACCTGGACTGTGTAAAGATTGAAATCATCCGAAAGAAAAAATAAAAAATAATTGCAAGCAAGCTAGACTACTGCGTATTAATGACTTGATAAGCTGATAGCCTAACATTCCAATTAAGAATTACTCACAAGGAAAGCTCCAAATGCAAAATTCAGACGTTGATGAAACCTGATGTAGATATATAATAATTAAGCAACAAATTGAAAAATCCAGGTGTACTGTCTGTTTCTGGATAGTTAATTAAAACTCAGTATTCCATTCTTTATTCCGAACTTCATCGAAAATAAGAATTGCGAATCATTAACGACAAATGTTAAATAAATGAACATTGAAAAACACAAGCAAATGCGCGTTTTGTGATTTTCAAGGAGAAACAATAAACAACTTTTGCTTAAAACCTTTTTCCATACTAAGACAAGCTTTCCTCGTCAAGGCAAAACAAAGACAACATACATTTTAGGTTTAGTTTTCTTTTTTGGTGAAATGAAATAGAAGATACATTCAAAATTAGATGGAAGATGTATAATTCTTAGATTATTCCGTTAATATGAAAAATTTCAAAATTCAATTCAACTTTCTTTGTGCCAAAATTCTGCCAGTGGGAAAAGTATTGCTCAGAATGTCCTATTAGTTCTACTAAATAGTTTAAGCAGTTGAAAATCCATCGAATCTCGGGAAAGTTATACTTCTTTTCCAACTTCCAACAAAATAAATTACACCCATTATTTCCAACATTTTTTGAAAATATCTGACAAAATGCGCAGTATCATTAGTTCTACTAATCATAAGCTTTGTTAGATATCGATGAGCTATACTTAGCCTACTATATCTCGGTATTGGACATTAACGGTCATACCCATAATATGGTTACATGTCTCATGAAAAAAGTAGTATCCGTAATTTTACAAATAATGATCTCAGGGAACAATCCTGACAATTTTTGATTTATTTTTCGGCATGAAATTGGCTTTTTTTGGACCTTATCCCCTTTCTCTTTACTCTTTCAAAAATTTCAATTTAGGTTGATGAACAATTGTACACAACTCCGTAACACATTCACATAAGAGATATGAATCTTTTCAATGGGACATAGTACATTTTCGAAATCAGAAAATAATTTTCCAATATTTCTTCAATTTTTTTAACCATCAAGAGGAACGTGATAAAATGACTAATATTACTAACATATATGTAGCAACATATACAGTGATCGTAAGCATGTCTTAGCAAAGTTCATGTGCAATTAGTTGAAACAAATAAGATAAAGATAAGAAAAAGAAAAACAGGTAGTTTTGGAAAAAGTTCTCGACTCTTTCCATTTGAAAGTTTAATCGTAATTGTTGCACACACTGTATATTTTCGAAAAATTCATTCGATTTCTAATTTGAGGCTATATGAAAAATTTCAATTTTCCAAGATAAACACTTTCACAGTTATAAAATTCACGTCTCGTAAAAAAACGCAATGTTTCAAATATGGTTAGAAATAGCACAGCAGCATCAAACAAATCTTAAAATTGAATTAGGAATTCAGAAATATAATATACAGGGTGTTTTAGATAATTGAAAATATAATTCAATAGTATATGTAGGCTTTAGTACATTACCAAGTCATCAGAATTTTCAAATAATATCAATGCAATTCCTCATGAGACAGCCTGTAGAATCACAAACTGAAATAATATACAGGCTGGTCAATTTAAAATAACGAATTAGGTACACGTTCAACTACTTTCTAGACACTCTGTAGAGTTGAAAATATTTTTAAATGATGTATAACTTTGAAGGTAAAGCAGTAGGTAATCGGAAAACGCTACTTCAGTGGGGCACCCCCTGTACTTGCATTGCTTATTAAATAAAAATAATAAATTAACTATCAGAACAAAAGTGAAGTACATTATAAAAGTAAATATCCTATAAGTTAAAAAAATGGTAAAACAGTAACTTAAAAAATAATCCTTTGCGGAATCACTTTAAGATGCACTTATATCAAATCAAAAAATAAACACAAAAAATTGTTAAATTAAGTCACATTTACATCATCCAACACAAATGCAGGGGGTAGGAACCTTGCAATGTTTGTCGAACTGCGTTCATTTTTCTGAGAATTCAACGCAAAAATAGCGAAATTACGCATTTAGACGCTTACAGCGTATCTATTTAGATTCGTACCGGTGAATCCGTTTAGATAAAAACACGTAAAACAACGGAGTTATAGTCGGGAAACAGCCTAAACGCGCAATTTTTGTGTGAAACGTGCACAAGAATTTTATGCGTCGCGTGGCGAAATCGATCCGGAAGACGAACGACAATAATTGCAACGAAAAGCCATAAAAAAATAGTTAATATATAAAGAGAAATATCTCACCTAAGTGCGCAGCGCAATAGACAAAGTCGCTATGACTGGAAACGGTGAACGAGCCGACGAATGCGACGTGACCACGGTTTTAGGAAGGATATTGCGCAGTTATACGCTCTCCTGACTAGTTCGTTACTGGCTTACACGTACGGGCGTACACAAATACACTTGCAGAGAATGTCGAGGTAGTCGATAAATGAAACGCAACTCCGATCCAGCTACACCGTATAATGACTGTAAAGCTAACTGCATCCAAACATTACATGATAGATACTGCACACAAATATTTGGTTTCCTCCACTCGAAGTACAGAACCATGTCTTGCCATGTGATTTTTTTGATCAACTTAAGCGTACAGCAAAAAGTACATTTTCTTATAAGTTAACATTTTTATTGTAGAAAACGGTACAATGAAACACATGATAACGATTTATTAAATGCTAAAAATATATTACACATACAGCGTGATTACAAATAAGGAACATCAATATTGGAGCCCTTATTATTATTCTGCGAGAAAAAGTTCTGATCAAAGGATGATTTAATTATTTGCCATTTTAGATACCTATTTTCCATTTTTTTAAGATTAACAACTTAATCTATCATATCATTGGCAATTTTATGAAATAGAAAGCCATTTGTGCCAAAATTGATCTTATGTACCTTTATAGTTGTAATGGCATTTTTGATGATAATTGGGCTCACTGTCAGCAGAGGACCCCCTGAAGAGATCGTGCTTTATTTAAATTTAAGTTAAAATTCAAAAAGCATGGTAAGGTTAAAGATTTAGATAAAAGTGGTCGGTCGACTACATGACGATAAGGTATTGAACGTTATTCTATCAACTCAACAGCTAACTTTAGATAATAATGGAAGTCAGAGGACCGTAGTAAAAGTGGGGGAGAAGTTTCACTCTTGTAAAATAAAACTAGAGTTGGCCATGTTTTAAAACACCCCAGTTTTTGCAAACGATATTTGTTTTTCCGATGAACAAATAGCAGAATCCTTATTGGATGGAAGACTTACACACGTAGTACCCATAGAAGATCAATGCTTGGGTGGGGATCTTAAGGAACATCATTCTGGACGTCCACCCACTAATAGAAGTTTAGTAGTGGTAGTATCATATCTCGATTCATTAGCTGAATTTCCTAAGGAATCTCATATCTATCGACGAGAAATGTTGAAATAAATTTGCAATTGGCGATGCGCAGCAATCAAACATGATGTTCCCGAAAACACGCTGTAATTAGATATGCTTCATATCTAATATCGCATCGTATTAATTTACATTTCCAGCAAGCCTGCAATTTTGCGGAGTAAGAGATATGTATGTTAGGCGATATTGTGATAATACTAGGATAACAAAACAGAACGCTTTTACCGAATTTCTTTTTAATGTTGTATAACGTTCAAATATTACAAAATATATAATTATATACTAATATAATTGAGCATGCGTTGAAAGATGTTTTGCTCAGTTATTATTTAACAGTCGTTTGTGTTAATCGATGTTAGAAATGGATAAAACCGAATATCAAGCCGACATTAAATTTATTATTTTTTAAAAGTTATACGCCTATGCAAATTAAAGCCATCACGAAGACTGATTGCGAGGACTTTGCACCCTTATTTGCCGCGACGAAATTTTGGCGAGCTGAATTTAAACGTGGTCGTACCAGTTTGGTTAACGATGAATGTTCGAGATGGCCAAAAACTGCAAGCACTACCGATAGCAAAAGTTCACCAAACAGTGCTAGACGACCATCGAATTAAGATTAGAAAGATAGTAGACGTTGTGAGCATCTCGAAAGAACGTGTTTGTCAAATATTGACTGAAGATTTGGCATGAAAAATCCAAGCCGCGGGTTAGCCGTCGCACTTGCTCGCTCAGATCCAAAAACATTTCCATAGCCCTGTAAAAACAATTTACGAAAAATATGTCCGAGTTTTGGCTAACTGTGAGTGAAGCTTAGATACATTCCCGAAGCTAAAGCACAGTTGAAACGATGTACTGCAAAAGGACGAATCGGCTCCGAAGAAGACGAAAACTGTTCCATTGACCGGAAAAGTGATGAGGTTTTTTACAATAGTCATTAAGTTGTGTTAATCAGCTATCTAGAAAGAGGAACGACAATAACATAGGCATTCTATGAATCCATACTTGACGGCAGCAATTGCAGAAAACAGTCACATTTCAAAAAGAGGTTTGTTCCACACCGTCTCACACTTTAGTGGTCGCCATAGCCAAAATTCACGAATTGAGGTTCGATTTGACAGACCACCCACCTTATTCACTAGCCCCCAGCGACGTTGCTTAATCAATAAATAAATAAAACTGAATTTATCACCAAAATGTTTGTTTCTGTGTTAGACCGGAAACTTTTCAGACTACCCTCGTCATGTTTTTTTAATATTTTTTACGTTAAAATGTATATGCTCAAGTTATTAGTTAAAAAAATGCTATCCAGAAAGTACGAAATAAAGTTGAGTTTCAACGAGAGAATTAAATTGAAACCCGCCCTAAATTTTTAAGTTAAATCTTTGTACACACTCTAAGACAAAGAAATTACATTATAGGAAAAAATAAGAGAGATTACATTCATTAGATGTCCATACTTCACTATCGCTTTGCTTAGCGTAGTCAAGTTTGGGCGCAATTGACAATAATCCATAAGTACCTATACTTTGATACTTATCTTCGATATTAGATGCAAACACATTTATTTATATATGGATAATAATCTGTCAGTTATGTCTATATGTATAGCTTACTATTAACTTCATAATACATACGCAATAATTTAATTCTGGCATGTAAGCGATCACATAAGAAAATGCAAATAATAACTTTTTTGCTAGAAAAAGATTTTTTTTAAACGATCTCGTTTCTGGGTATGGCATAGATTAACCATAAGCCGTAACTCCGCTTGTAGTTGATCCACTACACACGTGACATCCTAACGTTTTCCTTTTTATTGAACACAGGCGGTCCGTGGCCAAGATTATTAAACAGAGGGATGTTGGTATAACTCAAACTTGCGAAGTAACTGGCGAACGATCCGTGTTTCAACAAAGCAATTATAAGCAAACTGCAACAATGAAATAAACTCATGCCGATATTCTTGAAACAATGGAGTAGCCACCTCAGAGTCCTAATTATAATCCTATCGGACTATGGTGCAATTTGGACCGAGAATTAAAAAAATCACTCCTAACTAAGCCTACAGACACGAGTACACTTTCCGTGCGCTTTACGAAATTAGCAGAGACTAGACAGACTCGTTTCTGCAGACTTACTCCTAACTAGCAAAGTAGTTTTTTAAAGAGCCTTGTACTGAGTGCTTTGAACGCAATCGACAATGACTACCTAGACAGATTATTTTGGAGAGAATGTTTCGCATTTGTAAAGCAATAATAAACACTAAAATCGGTTATTTTCATTAAAAACAAATATAATTTTATCTTTGACACAATTTGGATTTTTGTGACCAATGATATTTAAAAAAATTCCAAAATTTATTTATTTATTAAACTACAGATTCATACAAGATATTCTGATGCATGTACCTAATAGCAAAATGAATTGTCTACTTCGGAGTAACACTATATAAGTTTATCTAAATATAAATGTCGGAGGACAGCATCAAGCAAATCCAATGAAATAAAGTCTTGCTAAATTTGGTAATATATAGCAAATCTAGTACTTGTTAGAAAGTCTCTTTTTGATGAATCAAATAACTCAATGTTTTTGTAGTAAATATTATAAAGTGGAAATATTTTATTAAGTGGAGATAGAATATTCAAGTTTGTATACATTGAGGTCCTGGTTTTGTACTAGAGTAAGGAACATAAAGATACTACGAGGGTGGTTCAAGAAGTCCTTAGAAAATCTAAGGGATGGCGCTCATAGTATCGAAAATGATTTATTTTTAGTAAGGATCATTAGTCACTAGACAGCTGACAAAGTCTCAGTTATATCCATCACACGGTTTCATTTTTATTGTCGATTTAAGCAAAGAATTTTTGTTAATGTAGAAAAATGGGAAAAAGTCAGTTTCGAGCGGTGATTAAACACTTTTTAAAACAACACATACGTATCGGCAACCTCCGCACCACACAAGTTTAATTTATTATATAGTAATATAATAATTAGTCCGATCATTATAGACCTTTTAAAAATATTTAAAAGACAACACCGAAAGAGATCAAACCTGAGCTGGATGAAGTTCACGGCACATCTGCTCGTGTGTTAGCAACTGTTTATGATTGGATAATTGAATTTAAACGTGGCCGTACATCCACAAAAGATAAACATCGTCCTGGACGAAATGATTAACAAAATCGGCGATTCCAAGTGCGCGAAATAGTTGAGGCCACAGGCATATCGTAAGGTAAGGTACAGTGTTTTCAATTTTGCACGAAAAATTAGGTGTGAAAAAAATCTCGGCAAAATGGGTGCCGCCTTTGTTCTCCATGGATATATGGAATAAATGCAACCGTGTGGTAGACTCTGACGTTGTTCTGACGCTTTTCCGTCGCAATCTTGATGCGTTTCTCCGTCGTTACATAACTATGGACGAAACACGGATACACTATTTCACTTCGGAGACAAAGGAATACTCAAAACAGTGGGCTTTTGAAGGCGAACAGGCTTCAAAGAACTCGAAGACGGTAAAATCGGCCGGCAAGGTGACCACGGCACGCGGATCATCTACACTAATTACTTGAAAAAAGGACAAACAATTACCAGAAAGTATTATGCGTCGTTATTAAGTAAAGAAATCGAAAAAAAAATGTCCTCATTTGAAAAAAAAAAGATCCTCTTCCATCAAGACAATACACAGATGCACACCTGCGCAATTGCGATGGTCAAAATTATAGAATTTAAAAGTTCGAATTAATACAACATCTACCGTATTTAGCAACCAGCGACTTCAAAATTCGAAAAAATGACTCGGCGGGCAATGGCTCACGTCGAACGAAGAAATCATCAACAAAACAGACGTCTTACTTTCCGGAGGGCTTAAAAAATGCTGGAAAAGTGTACAGAGTTAAGTGGAGATTATATTGCAAACTAAATAAAAAACTACAGAAAATACTTCGTTTTTCTTTTTCTAAGAAGTTATTGAACGACCCTTGTTACTTAAAGTAATTATTAAAAACCTTACTTTTCGCCGATGTTTGAACGGAGGTACGTCGGAAATATTTCTTTATAAATTTTTGCAATCATCACCATAAAGCAGACCAAGAGAAAGAATGTTCGTATTTTCTTTACCCATATGTGTGACTTTGTAAAGTCATTAATACCAATGATGTATTTTGATTAGAAATGTACTAGTATCGCCATCTATAATAAAACGTTCAGACTATAAGTCACAAATATACTCCAGAAAGTAAATATTGTGGTTTACAATAATGAACAGCAACAGCACCAGTCAAAAATAGGCGCATTGTACTTATTATTATCTAAGGAACTGATAATAGTGATAACGTATCAAAATTACAGCAAAAGATAAAATTATTTGGTACCTACATAAAATAAAACAATGTAAAATAAAATAAATTTTCGGTAACTAGAAAATTTTGCCAACCTAGTGAAAATAATAAACGATGCCATGTGATGTGGGATTAAAATAAATATTATAGGGACAATTTTCCATTCTAATAAACTTAATTTGTTATATAAATTGGTCAGTACGCTTGCGCATTCACTTGTTACCCAAACGTGCCTCATACCCGAACAAAACATTTAATTTTCTCAAAAAAAGCACATTTAAAGTCATTATTTTAATTCGAGAGCATATTTTACACCAAGTTCCGTAACTTTGGAAGGATGTCATGATATTTTCTAATCGAAAATATGTGATCATGAAATGATGAAACATCATGTTATTATGAGAATAACACTCACAGAAATGTTGTTTTCTTCAATGACATGCATTTCTTGATATTCCATCATTGTGTCGGTGGTTGTTTTTGTAGTTCAGGCACAAACGATTTATATACTAAGGCTATTTAAGGTAAATTTAGGCACAAATTGCAATCTTACACTAGCCTCACCAACGTGTGTTCTGTTTACAAACATTTGCAAGGTCATATGATTACGTCACAAAAATTTCTCGTTCTTAGTAATGCACCAACTGTGTTTAGCGGCATCTAAGGGTAAATCTTACTATCTCGCTTAATTGCGTTATTTCATAGATAGATGGCCCAGCATGGGGAAATTTTTGCTGTTTTATTTTTTTTTATATTTGTTCTATCATTTTTAGAACAATCTTATCTATTTTATACTAAGTATGTGTACATTCTACAGGGTAAATTCTTGCGTCTATTGTAATTGTTAAGAGCATTTTCCTACGTACTCATGGGCGTAGGCAGCAGGGGGCATGTGGGTCCAAACCCCACCTCTCTAAATCTCTGAAATAATTTCACTTTCGTTTCTTATTTCCATACATATACAAAACATATACAAAATATATACAAAAGTCTCCAAAATGTCATCTCTAATTGGTGTACCCTTTGACCAAATTCTGGCTACGCCCATGGAAACACGCATTTGTATTTTAATAACAAAATATAACAATCATGGTCATGTTAGGAAACTAGTAACTGAACATCTATTTAATTTTTATTGTTTTATATTTCTCTCACGCAACTGCTGTATTAATTAACCTCACAAAACTGTATATTAACTGACTAGTTGATTATCTTCCCGCCTTTTTTTCCCGCTTCCCTTTCTTTTCTTCGAAGAGTTTTTCTTTATCAATCATTCCCTCTTCAAGGTTTTGAATGACGGAAATGGATGAGGTTTGCGGCTGACGACAATAGATGGCGCGTACAGTCATTACATTGTTTCTTTAAACCGCTAACTTCAAAGCATATTGTCTATCTCTACATTGTTAACCTATATAGATTGTCTCATCCATGTATGAAAGAGTATACATTGGAAAATTCTATTGAATGAACTAAAATAATAATAATAAAAAAAAATAGTAATAATCTGACACTTACGGTTATACCGAAAATAGCTACGAACTTTGTTATCTTAAATATAATAGCCTATGTATTATTACATTTTTCAATTCCTAATTCAATTTTAGGGTTTGTTTAATATGTTTTCAAAAAATTAAACACTTTCACAGTTACCAGAGTCCTTTAATAAGTTCTTAGAAAAAGATAGAAACACAAAGTATTTTCTGTAGAACTCATTTACTCAATTGTAAACAGTTGCTAATACTGGAGCAGATGTGCCATGAACTTCATCCAACTCAGCTTTGATCTCTTTCGGTGTTAAGTCTTTTGAATATAAGTATTTAACTACCGCTCGAAACTTACTTTCTCCCATGTTTCTATACATAAACTTGAGACCTTGACAGCGTCTAGTGACTAATGATCTTTACTAATAACAAAACATTTTCCATACTACGAACGCCATCTCTTAGATTTCCTGATGACTTCTTGGACCACCCTCGTACAAGAGTCCACATGCTCTCGTCCATCTGTCAAAAATGTTCAAAAAAGCCAGTTATTTCAAATATGGTTAGAGATAGTGACATAATTGCTCATCAAACAAACCTTAAAATTGAATTAGGAATTCAAACATTTAATTATATATAGGTGTTCCATTTAAAATAACAACCTTGACAGCTATTTTCTATGTAACAAGAAGTATCAGATCATCAAAAATATTTTAGTTCAATAGGACATGTCGGCTGTAACGTACTGGCAGCTTTTCAATTCAAAATTTTCTAATGTATAGTCTTTCATATATCCATGCATGAAGTTCCCGGTGAGATATTTGTATATCCAACTGTCGCAGGAATTTAGAATGTTATTTAATCCCTAATGAAACATGCAAAAATAATGCTAACAGTTAGATTTCGTCCATGAATTATGAAAATTCTCATGGTATCTCTAACGTAATTAATTCGAAAAAAAAAAACCGATAGTCTAAGGGTGCCAGGTATATCTATTTTCAAATGTTTATATTAATATTCTTTAATCTTTAATCTTTGATTAAAATAAAATAAAAGCTTTAAACTATTGTAATAGTTAATAATCAGATTTGTATTGTAATACTCTTTTATTTTTCTTGCTTCCACCTTTTATTATCTATTTTTTCCCTGAAGTGTCCAGTTTAGTTATGAAAGTAAAAACATGGCAAAATAAAATGTACTTGACAAAATATTCAATCAAGAACAAGCTAGTTTCTGCTATGATCGAAAATAGGGTAAATCCAAGCAGGAATTTTTAAAATTTAGGGACTATATAGTGTTAAGTTGCCGTTATAAGAAATACCAACTTAAATAGTAGGGGAAATGTTAACAATTTTACTGGGGAGTTATCTACCTCAAATATTTGTTTAACTTAAAAAAAAATAGTTTTAATATAATATGCTTACGTTGAATTCGATTTTTACATATTAACTTTTACATCTATAATTTTAGTTTCTACAACTGATTTTTTAAATATAAGACTTATTTTAGAATTTTATAATTCACTTACTATTATAATAATTAGTATTTCATTTTAAAAGAGGAAAAAGAAAATCACATGGGTAGCGAATTCTCCTATTTATATACTTCGATACTCCCTGCGTGATGCGAAACTTAAATAGCTTTTTAGGTCACCATTAAATTAGCATAATTAATTTCACTGATTGCATTTTACTATGATCGTGGTTGCTCTTTCACGCATAATTCTAATTTTATATTTCTGCAGAAAAATAATTAAAAGAAAAGTTATTGTTATATGGGTACTGAAATTTGTTAGAAACAACAACAATATCAGTTTATAGCAAAATTAGAGATTGAAAAATATTTAATTAAAACGTTCTTAGTGCATAATTTTCGGTCAAAAAAATTGCTTAATTTATGGTTGGTGGCAATGTATTATTAAATAAAATGGTAAATCTCACATTTCTAAAAAAATATTTTTAAATTTAGATGTGATTGTTTATATTCCCGCGACGCGGGAGTCTGTCATAGTTAGAGTTTGGCGCGTTGTTTATATATCCCGACTAGGGTACCTAGAGTTCTATTTGGAAAAGATTTTTTAGCCGTGCTCTAGTTACAGAGTAAATTTACTTATTTAATGAAATAGTTAAATACATAAAATTATCTAGTTAACAATTTGATACATCGCATTTTTATAGTACAAAGTGTGTACCAATCTTTACGTAACTGTTTGACATTACATTGCTCCCGTGAATGAAGTCTATTGTGTTATCGCCTTGCTGCTTTGGTTGTGAAAACATGAAAATTTATGTATCAGTGTTTGAGTATTAATTAGACTTTTTATTATCATGTGAACATTTACAATAACAAATTGTTATCATTTCGAAGTAGATCGGATTAGAAATAATTTCAGGTGAATAATGTGCCGGCCTAAACAGTTTTACAACTTGGAGGCTTATGGGATTTATCATAATTAAGTTATATTTTACTATATTTTTACTGTTGTTAAGTCAATGCAAATGCCATCGTAATTACGTTCATGGTAATTTACTTCCAGAAAATGGTCATAAAAACGTTTCAAAAACGAAATGTACGGATCTTACTAGTAGGGGATCAAGGTGTTGGTAAAACATCGCTTATACTATCTCTCGTGAGTGAGGAATTTCCTGAAAATGTTCCTGCTAAAGCAGAAGAAATTACAATACCTGCAGATGTCACTCCAGAACAAGTACCTACAAATATTGTTGACTACTCATCATCGGAACAAACGGACGAGGAACTAAACGAACAAATCAAACATGCTAGTGTTATTTGTGTAGTTTATGCAGTTGACGATGATGATTCTGTTGATAGGATATCATCGTATTGGTTACCTTTAATAAAACTCAGCCATCCCGATGGTTCTTGTCCCGTAGTTTTAGTTGGGAATAAAATAGATCTCGTTGATTATTCAACTATAGATGTAAGTACTTTTAGAAATATCTTAATTGTGTTTAAGTATTTCGAACCTTATTACAGGGTGTCTATTCTATCATGGAAGAATTTTCTGAAATTGAAACATGTATTGAATGTTCAGCTAAAACCTTGAAAAATATATCGGAAATGTTTTATTATGCACAGAAGGCAGTTTTACATCCAACTGGTCCAATATATTCTGTAGATAATTCTGATGTAAGTAGCTTTTATTATGGTAGACTTTATTTAGAAAATTTCATTTTGTTTTAGCTAACAGATGCTTGTAAAAAAGCTCTAATAAGAATTTTCAAGATTTGTGACATAGACTGTGATGGTTTATTAAATGATATGGAATTAAATAATTTTCAAAGTCGTTGTTTTAATGCTCCATTACAACCGCAAGTGTTAGATGATGTAAAAGCTGTTTTAAGGAAGAATCTTGAAGATGGTGTCAGTCATAACTGTGTGACATTAAAGGGGTTTTTATATCTTCACAGTTTGTTTATACAAAGAGGACGTAATGAAACAACATGGACCGTTTTGAGAAAATTTGGATATAATGACAATCTTAATATGTTGAAGGACTATTTATACCCTGTGTAAGTAACTAAATAGTAGTAGCCAAAATGATAGCAACTTTCGAAATATTTCATTATCAGTTATTCATTTTTATGTTAGATCTGCAGTTTTCTCTTATTTGATATATAAAACTTGATCTTCTGGCTGTGGATAAAACTTTGCTAATTTGCTCATTTGCATTGGAGTGATAGTCCACTTTTCTAATGCATAGACTTTCATTTTCATCATTCAAGATGGGCGATTGCCAAACAGTAGCTCTATATTAGAAATTTAATTGTAGAAGAAAGAAATCTAGAAACACCTCATAGTTTCTGACTTATTAAGTCAAACATCAATCTGTAAACCCACGAAATTTAATTTAAATCGTCTACTTGCGTTCACTTGGCAACTCAAAACGCAGACCACACACAATCAGATTAGAACCAAATGCAACAGCAACATTATAACATAAGGAAAGAAAAGAAAACTCGTAATGAAAACAAAAAATAGAAAGCTGCATGGTTCAAGTAATTTAGATATTCTTGCATCGAATAGGGTTCTATAGCGCAAAACATGCTATCAACTAGTTCTTAAATGAACCAACACTTGTTATACTTTTTGTGCTTCCGAGTAACCTGTCTTGTGCTTCTGAATAACTTGTGATGGTAATTAAATGCTAAAATGACGCTATATAACTATCTACAGAAATATATTATCTTAAACCCGAACATTACCAGTAATTATTTTTGTTCCTTATAGAGTATTCATGCTAAAAAAAAATATTCACTAACTTTAGGTGGAAATAAATATAATATATTCCAACATATAAAGTGTATATATTGTTAACATATTACCTGTTTTGAAAAATCCTCTACAAGTTTCTAGATAGTTCTTACCAAAGATGATTCTTGTCCTTTTTTGTAGAGTAAAAATTCTTTCCATATCACTAGACTGTCCTCTAATACATAATGTTGAATTTGGCTTTCGAATAAGAATTCTCATCATTAAAGCTCAATGTGTAACACATACGGTAGAGTGTTGATTGGAAAAAGTGGTTTTGCTTAGTAATTTTCAAAGTTCCATCTGAGTCGTTAATCTATAAAAATCCCCAAGAACTTACTATAATAAAGTATTATTTTCTAGGTCAGTTTTGTCCAGTATCTATGTAGTAGTATTATTTTGAAAGCTTGTAGACGACTTTATTATTTGCTTAACACTAAATTCTTTAATGGGAACCATTTTTCTACTATTTCATAATGTGTGTTGCAATTTTCCACCCGATCCCCGCGTATGTGTTCCCACAAAACTAATAGATTTGTATCATCTATAACTACTTATTGTGCTGTCGGTAGTTGACAAGAACGTATCATTTAGAAATATTATAAACAACAGAGGACCAAGTATGCGACCCTGTGGAACTCCCGCACTGATTGCTTTTTGCCTAGGCTGTGCTGTTGCACCACCTTTGTTTAGTTTTACTACTGGGTATCTTTTGGAAAGGTATGATGAAGACCAAGAGTTACTTACTCCGCATACATCAATACACTCAAGTTTCTTTAGTAACAAAGAATGATCGATGCAATCAAAAGCTTTTATCAGATCAAGGAAGATGCAACAAACCTATAAACGTCGCTTCCAGGTCTGCAGCATATTTTTTATGTAATTAAGAAGTGCAACTTCTATATATTTATGTGATACATAACCATATTCAGAAAGCGTAATCTGATATAAAATTTCATCGACGCCGTTGGTAACCTCTGATCTATAATATCGCGAATTATTAAAAAATTTCACGTAACTAATGATGCAACAATCAACTGTTTCTGTCGACAGTTAAAATTTTTCGAAACTTAGAAGGAACCTCCAACATCTTTCGCCAAATACAGATATCATTGGCCGGCCAAGACTTAGTAATACGCCTGCGCCCACAGAGCCTTTCTAGACCCTTTAACGTTCGCCAAATTTGGAGTAAAAAGAACTACAGAAAAACCTTACTCTGAAAATGACGAGTCCGGGGTTCAAATTAGTAGAGACAAAATTATTTGGCCACGGTCTTATTGAAAAACTTTGTTATCCAGACGAAATGTGAAGGCCCGGCTTGAATTTGTCAGTAGTTACATTCACGGGACTGCGGAAGAACGAAAAAAATGTTTTTAGTGGCGAATCTGAGACGAAACATGCAGGTGGAGCTACTATAGTTTGCGACCTATCCTGCGAGGCAAAACGGAAGTTTGCAGAATAGTTCATTGCCATAGCCTGAGGCAGTTATCAGTTTCAATAAAATAATGATCCAAAGCATTCTTCTAAACTTATTCAAGAGTGGCTTCGCAGTAAATGTTATGCGCTAGCATTCGTGATCACTGGATTTAAATCCAATAGAAAATATTATTTGGATCTTGTTGATAATCTAATTAAACGCCTAAATTACAACAATTCGGATAAACTTAAACTAAATTTTAAGGATAATATTTACAAAAATTAGTGAATTTCTTTTAGACGCTATCTTTATGTTAAGCTGAATTTTTTATATTACTAATATTCTTTTTAATATATTTATCAGAGTGTATTACTGGCAACTATATTGATCGGTATATGGGAGAGTATACATTGGAAAATTTTGAAAACTTTGCAGTACATTAAAGCCGACATATACTATTGAACTAAAATATTTTTAACAATCTGACACTTTTGGTAATACCGGAAACAGCTGTCAACTTTGTTATTTTAAGTGGAATATCCTAATTTAATATCAATCAAGCCAACGCAGTTTATTACTAATATTTTAGTTCAATGGGATATGTTGGTTTTAGTGTACTGCCAAGTTTTCCAATGTATATTCTTTTCTATATCGATTAATGCAGTTCCCGGCGAAACATTCTGCATTGTACCTACCTGATTTAAAAATGTAAAAATAGATGGATGCGTTAAATATGAATACAATTAATTTCTCTTTATGAATAATATTTAGTGTGTAAGTATTTTGGTTGCTATCTTTATGGCCGCTATTGTATGTTTTATTTTGTTTAGGTTTAATTGTTTTTAATAGTCTAAAGGTGTCAACTGGCTGTACAACAGAATTATCTCACAAGGGGACCCAATTCTTAACGCATATATTCGAACGATATGATCGAGATAGAGATCGAGCTTTATCACCTTCGGAATTTGAAGAGTTATTCTCAACGTGTCCTACACCTGCTTGGGGCCCGGAGGTTGGAGTGATTGTGCCGACCAATGAAAAAGGCTGGATTACATATCAAGGTTACATGTGCCATTGGGCTTATATGACATTGGTGGATCTTCCTAAAACTTTCGAGTATTTAGCGTATCTCGGCTATAACATCTACGAAAATGAATCACAAGTAACTGCCATTCAAGGTAATTTAGAATTCATTTGATATTTACATCTCAATAACATGTTTATTTAAATAGAAAACGAACTCTTCTAGATATACATGCGTTACTGCAAAAATTAACAATTAAAAAAAAATCGTCAATATCACGCAGTTGCGTGACTATGCAATTAATGTCTTAATTTATTTACACAAATTGTATTTGTATTTACAATATTTGTAAATACCACTACGTTTGCGACCAGGAATCCCCACGATCTGTGATGGCCGCCAAAATAGATTAACAACTCTGGTCGCAGTCGTATAGGTGTTTGCAAATATTTCGACAAATTGTGTGATAAGGATATTTAATTAGATTCCTTCAATAACCACGGTATTTCTACGTCATCCGTATTTATATGTACATTTAGTTGATTGGCTACCACATTTCACAAATGCGCATCGATGCGGTGCAAGATTGTAAACGTATATAGCTTAAAGGAGCATCATCTGTTAACAAAATTCTTGGATTTTCAATATCACTATTAAAAATTTCATTACCAAATATATTTTTCAATAAATCGAAACCAGTATTAATCATGACGCTTTCTCTGAAGAAGTAACAATCCCAATAGCAAACCACCACAGTTATTATGGTTTAGTAGTATGAATGCCCTATTTCCTTTCTGATCTAAAGATCCGCAAGAATCCACGAAAAAGAGTTCTGAAAATTTATCAATACTTTTACGAATCCTACGGAACAATGGTGGGCAAATATTAGAATAAAAAACCTGAAAATGTTTTGTAATATTAAAGGACTTAGAAAACATACCATATAATCAAAGTCATCAAATGTAGCCTTAACTGATTTATTTTTAGATTATACTCTGCCACTTTTTTTTATGTCGGAAAGATGTTAAGGAGAGCAAAATTTCTTTTCAAATATCTTTTTATGCCACTGATAACAGTAAAGGTAATCTGGACAAAATATTTTATCAGCTAATCTAACACATTCAATAGATAAATTAATTTCTGTTTCTATTGACTCTAAAACTGTGGCAGGTGTATGACTACTTCAAATAGCTTTATTAGTTCTCCTTTTACATCACTGGACACTTTTCTAAAATGTAAAGCATCACCGCCTAAAATATAATGATTATGATTGTATCCTAAAGCTATTTCACAAAGCATAAGCTTCGATGATGATTTTGACATGTCTGCCCATGTACTTATATTTAATACACCGGAGGACTGTTATTATATTACAGGACAATTCAGATTTTTTTTCCACAACTATATATTTTAATAGAATCTGTGTTGTGTTGGTTGTTGCCCGAAAACCCCTTATTGCATGGCAGTAGTACGTTTACAATCTCGCATGAGCTATTATACAGCGAAACACGCGTCCTTACATTTCATTAGTTTATTTAGGTAAAATGTAAGATATGAAATACTGGAAATGAGAGAATTTGTCTGATGTGTTTTGTACTTACCGCTATTAATATTATTTTTAATCTCTTCAATTTTACTAAAAAAAAATCAATATTTATGCTTTTAGTCACTCGAGAGAAGAAATTAGATGTAGCAAAAAAACAATCATCCCGAAATGTGTATCAATGCCATGTGATTGGTCCAACTGGTTGTGGAAAGTCCCATTTTTGCGCTAGTTTTATAAGGCCACCTACAGATGTAAGTCTAATTTCCCATTAATTCGGATTATTCATTGTTTGTTCTTCCGTTCCAGAAAAATTTTAGATTAGAAATGACAGGTACTCCAAATTGTGCAGTAAATATTGTCCAAGTGTATGGACAAGAAAAAATGATGGTGCTAAGAGATATTAACGTTAGAAATGTGTCTGATCCATTGCTTCCGCATGAAGTACAGTGTGATGTTGCGTGCTTAGTGTATGACGTTAGTAATCCTAAATCATTTGAATACATTGCAAGGATTTATATCGTAAGTAGTACAGAGAGTTATTAAGTGAAGTGTTCAAGTTTAATGTAAAACGTATTTTTTTAGAAATATTTTGCTGAAAGTAAAATTCCGGTGCTTATAGTAGCCGGTAAGAGCGATCTGGAAGAGGTGAGGCAAGATTACTTACTTCAACCCCTTACGTTTTGTCAGAAATACCGGATTCTTGCTCCACAACCATTTAGTGTCAAAGGTCATTTTAGGAGGGATGTATTCGTCAAACTGGCTACGATGGCTGCTTTTCCGTATGTTCATTTATTATATTCTTTTATTTAACAAAATATTTTAAAATATATAGGATGGTTTAATGTTTTCAATTGGATAAAATATTGAAGTACTAAACGTATTGACGACGTTGATGCAATATAGGAATTTACTTTGGTGGAAACCCTATCCATCCTATATATTTACTACAACACATATACAAACATATACACACATCGTCAGAAAAGACCCTAGATTTTTTGTTTTGTAAAGTAAAATAATTTTATGTAAGTACCAAATTGTGTTTACGATATTTTAAAAATATGCAATCTATAATAAATTGTTAATATAAATGCTATGGAGGTAACAAATAATATATAACATTTATATTGAAGTAACTCATTTTGAGATGAAACACGGTGCAAGTAAAAAATGTTATTATGAACGTTGTCTTGTCCAATTCATCTCCAAGTCTATTCTAACGTTCATTTCATCTGTGACCAAGAAGGGCGCAAACACGTTGACGGAGCGCCGATGTTCGCTATCTCCCAGAATAGCAAACTTTTTTATGAAGGATTTTGAAATGAAAGCACTTGAAACATCGTTCGAAATTATGGTTAAGATACGTTGACGACACGTTTGTGGCTTGACAATACAGTAAAGTGGAAGTAAACAGCACCGACAACCAGCATCAGGGGCGAAGATCAAAAGGATACAAGTCGCAATTTAGTCCAAAACATAAGAGGCGACAGCTGCTCAATAAGAGTAGAACAACGTAGGAACATCAAAAGTACCCAAAAGAAAGATATATCCGCCCACACACTACCCCGGTGAGAAAAAGATCCATGAGGTCACGCGCAGTTCATAAACCAGAAAAGGACCCTACTTTCCCGCAGTATCGTTATTAATTAAATAGAGTTTAGAAGAAATTAAAGACACCTTGAAAATTTTGAAATCTTAAAATATGTTAAATTTGCAACAAACTAAAACCTAAGTCAGTTTATCTTTGTTATTTACATCTATAAAACTTTAAAATTGATACCGGACTATGTTTTAAAATATATTGGAAAAAGGTTAAAATGAAAGTAGAATAAAAACGTTAAAAATAAATGTTTGCAGCCTTTTGTAGAATGCGATGCGATGAATCGTATTCAAATAAAGCGAAACCGAAAAAAATACGGGATCTTAAAACCAAAACAAAATTCGTAAAATTTGCAATATTGTAGGTCTGCAAGCCTTCTTTCTTGCGTTTTTAAAGTTGCGCAAGCTGTACTGCTAAGCCATCTCAGAGAGAATATTTTTGACTTGAATCCAATCTTGCCGGAATAGTTCGGACTTAGGAGCGGGCCGGCCTAAGATCTCCAGCTACTGAGCTTTTCCGAGTATGTACAAGATGTCCTGGAAAGGATTGTAATGCAAGTGACTTTCTTGCATATTAGGAAGCCCTTTGGCTCCGTGTAGCGTCATGGACTATTATATAGTCATGCACACGGAGGTCAAGGTCAACATGGTAAAATGGGGAAATAGAAGAACGCACGATCATCCTGCAGGTCTATCTACCCAAGGCTTTTATTTGATTCATAACTGTTCATTTTACACGTAAAGAGTCGGCGGTTGAAATGTACTGCTCTGTACTCCTCCTCCTAAATAAGAGAATGTTAATATGAAGAAAGAACCATCGAACGAACGATCCTGGGGTTCTCTCGCATATAAACGGAGATAAGTACATAGCCACTCAGTTTATCTACAGTTTCAACGTGAGATACGTGGGGTCCCTAAGAGGCGCTCTTGGAGTGGTCACATTAGCGAAATTAAACGAGTTTGAGGATTATACATATCAACGCTGTTGATAACATCTTTGGAGCTCGAGTAAAATAAAATGCAAGCATCTAGATGCATGCGTAATGATAAGATTCGCCATGATCTCCAGATTTGCTCTATATCGAAGTATCATGAGAAGCTATTCGACGAGTCGTGGGGGAATAAACCTCTGATCCAGCTCACCATTGAATCTCAAAAAAGATCTTCACCTGAAGTTAGAGTTTGAAGTATAAAGGACACAGTCTGCCAACACACTGAATACTTTAAAGCAAAACGACCAAGCGGAACTAATTGAAGGATTATCTTTTAAACTTCGATTTGAGAAAGTGTCAAAGGAAACGGGAGGACCAAAAGGTTAGTAGTCTAGTCGTAGAAGAAACGAAGACCAGTATTGGATTGATTTTTCTTTTTATTTATGCCTCATTTACAGCTATTGTGGTGAATAATTTTAAATTCACCCTGCAAATGTATTGATGTGTTTTCCTAACTTACCGACCATGTCAGGTTGGCAAGACGGCGGTATGAAGAGTGGAGGTAACGGATTGATAGATATAATAAAGAACTAGTTTGTGAAAGAAAAGTGTGTTTTTAATTTAAAAACGAGAACCAACTCGGCTACACTATAGGCTTATTGAGATATTTAGTTCAGAATTATTCCAGTGAATCTAGCCAATTGACGCATCTGTATACATACTATTTTTTTTTTAGTTACATAACGAGATAAGTTACTTCAATATTTAAATCATAAATATTTGATATTAACAATTACTAACAATAAGAATCGGAAAATAAATTTAGAATATGAACATATTATACTTTACATATCTCACATTATTTTAAAAATTGTATTTTGGAAGTTAATTTATTAAAAATGACTTTTTCTCAGTCGTTTTCAACCTGCTTGGATTTTATTCTACAAACACAGGTTTGTTCGATGTAAACTTTAAGTAGATTACTTCGCTAGTATATATGAATATGTCTTATACCCTTCTGTTCTTATTCATTTGCAACTTATTCAAATACATATATCGTTGTCTTTCTGTCTTCTGTTAGTTACAATTGCGTTGCAATAGCTTTCTTTACAACGGTATTTGAAGAAATTTATTTTATTTGTAATTATTAATTATAATAATAAGTCATTACAAATTGCCTACAAGTATCATATTCCTATTTATAATCTTTTAATGATGATATATGTATTTTATTTTTGCAGTCCTTTGCGTCGCATGGTTAATATGTTATTATTACGACCACAACCATCGGAGTGGTTTAATCAATTTTACAGGTTGCTATTTTATCATTACATATTAATATCTATAAGAATGTATATCTAACATAATCTCATACATTTGCCGCTACTTATTTAAAATTAACAGGAAATGCAAAGATCTGTATATGTAAATAATACGAATACTTAGAAAACTTATAATTTTATCAGAAGATTTTGGC
The DNA here is from genome assembly GCA_902654985.2 of Oryctes borbonicus. Taxonomy (NCBI): domain Eukaryota; kingdom Metazoa; phylum Arthropoda; class Insecta; order Coleoptera; family Scarabaeidae; genus Oryctes; species Oryctes borbonicus. Next base: position 1,474,198 of record LR736897.1, on the reverse strand, counting down.
AGTCTTGCTATTTTCATTTAATTTTGCATTTTTTCCTTGTAGCATGTGTAGCATATGTTAAGCGATTTTGGTATCTGCATGTTTGAATATCATTGGCATCTATTTTTAATCTTTGATGTGTGAGAAATATTATGCAACAATGTATTTAAGAAATCGGTTCTTTTTGCTGTTGTACAGTTTCCTATTTTATAATTATGTTCTACATTTTTGCCTGTTTCAGTTTCTTTCCAGAACATTTGCATAATATCTCTAATGCAATTAATTTGATCATTCTCTAAAACTAAGGTTTGGTAAAGTAGCGGCACATGTTGCCACAATAACGTTGATAATTTTTTTGGTAATGGTAAGGAATACGTGGACACAGTGAACCTATTAAGAAATATTAATATTCATTTCTTCATTCATTCTTAAATATTTTATAATTCTAATAAAGGAAGAAGATATACAGGGTGAGTCATCTCCGCACACTCCAACAATTGGGTATTTATGAATAGAGATCTTTCGAAACGGTTTTTTTTTTTTGTTTTGGAGTCCGCTTTGCCATTTACTATAAAATTATATTAATATCTATAGGATATCTTGTAAGTAGAGCTCGGATTTTTATGCACAAAACATGTTACATATACGAGGTTATTCCACCTATTTTTTTACAAATATAAAAAAACCGCTTATTTTCAACATGTTTATATAATTTTAAAGGTTGAACATATCGTCATACCAGCTCGCCGGTTCAACGCTTCTTCAATGATATGAGGAGGCATTGGACCTTATCGTCCCTACTCTATATTCCCGTCCTCCGGCTCTGAGTCAGTGTCTCAACACTTGTCAGGATCTATTTTAATTCCAGAAGCTATAAAGTCGACCAACAATATCCTCTTTCAAAACGCAGTTGCCATGACTCTTCCCACTTGTGTGATCTCAAGTGTGAAGTGCAGCGCTCAGGTTCCGTTAAGTAGTAAATTCGCAAGAAGAGTCAACTCGTTGTCATTGGTAGTAGCCTAGTGTCTTCTTGCTTGGGAGTAAGGGAAGCAGCAAACATAACAGTGTTGCCAACAGCATGTTTTTTTGCATAAAATCTTGGCTCCATAAATTCGCGGTTATCCCAAATTGTATCGTTGGAATCCTCATTAAGTTGTGGAGCAAGTAGTAATCATATACTATTGTCGCAAAATTAAGAATTTTATTTTTAGTTAGGCGTTTATGTGATCTCGAATCGTTCAAATGTGAATATTTGCTAAAATGACGTTTATCTTAAATGGAACACTCTGTATATCATTTTGAATATTTTGCAAAATTGTAGACTAAAAATTATGAAGATGATACCGGTCTAAAATCAAACATTTTAATCCAAACTTTAGTTTAATAAGAATAAAAAAATCTATTTTACTTTGGTAGATTTCTACTGTTTTGCACCATTCATTTTTTTCATCAATATATCTGTTTTAAACTTGTTACATGTTAATTACAAGGAAATAAACGAGATATAGTAATAAGCTATAAAATAAAAAGTAATTTAAATAAAAAATTTTGTTTAAGTCCTTGTAAAATGTGTATGATAATAATTAATATGCACGAGCTAACTTATTATGTGCAATGTAGTTTCCAAACTTATCTACAAGTCTTTCTAATAATTTTACTCGTTTCAAAGGAATCTACGAGAATTTGGCCTGTTACCAACGGATACGACAACATGGTGGAAGGCCGGCTTAGGCCTGGCTGCGGCTACGGCGTTTGGTTTTCTCGTCGTTAAAGTTTTACATACTTCCGATAAAGTAAGATAGTTTACTCGGTACGGAGAAGTGGAATAGCTCCTCTCTTTAGAAATTTAGATTTCATTGGTGCAAGTATGTAACAAATATATGTATTGCCAAAGTATTTTTAGCGCAATCGTTTTGCTGTAAAATAATATTTTATTTATATATCAGTTTGTTTCTTTTTTCTTTCTAGGTATAGTATGTCAATGTTAATAAAATATAATTAAGATTATTGCGTTTGTTTTTTGTGATGTTATTACAGGAATTATTTTGGGGATATTTTCATTTGGATGTTATTATATTTCGTTTATTGAAATAAAATAAATTATTGTTATCGTAATTTATTACATATAGTGTGATTTAACACTTTGGTAAAGTCAATTCGATTATTAAACATAATAAAATTAACATTTCGTATGTACAGTCGTAATGTACGTGGTAAATGTCAGTGCATAATCTAAAAGTATTAGTAATAGACCAGCCTGTATATTATATTATTCTTGTATTTTGTATTATATTCTGAATATTATTATGTAGCTATTGAGATTTCTCTAATAGTTTAGAAGACATCTGCATTTTTCAAGAAATATGTTTTTCATAATAGTGTTGATCGAAAGCTGAACCCTGATAGCTAGTATAAATAAATTGCCACCCTGACCAAATTTCAGTTGATATTAAGTTTAAAACAGTCCTTTACAAAATCTTATTTAATTTATATAAATGTACATCTTGCGCACATCAGTATATACTAAACTAAAATGACATACTACCAGTCTCGAGGTACCGGATTCGAACCCGGGGCTCGCCACTTTCAAAGTAAGGTTTCCGCAGTTTTTCTTTCTTCAAATTTGGCGAATGCCGCAGGTAAACATCTTAAGACGCTCTACGGGCGTAATAATAACCCATAACCGGCCAATACACTTTACATAAATGTACATTATTTTATTTAATGTAAATTAAATAAAAATTTGTGAAGAAGAACTTATTGTTTTTTAAATGGGATTAAAAACTTCACAATTTCTTGTTAGGTGATAATAAGTTGCTTATTTTAAATGAATATAAATATTATATATATATTATATAACCGAAGCCTTGACAACATTTCATCACTGAATCGCACTCTAAAGCAAAAGTCTCTTTATACAGTGTGACCCGTTAAAAGCCCCCACTAAAATTAAACCAATTTTTTTGAATAGATAGTACGCAAAATTTCGGAGAGTCAGAGTTAATCTATAGTGTATTATTTTATAGGTCCGGTTTTTTACAATCTACTGATGAAGGTAGATCAAAATTTATAAAAAAAACAAATAGAAATTAAGTAAACAAATGCAATTCCATATTCAAATCTATTTTAACAATTATCAAACCTAGTTTGCAATCACTCAACTATCAGCGAAATTAAATAACAATTATGCAACGTCACAGCCTGCATTTGACAATTTATGAATTATTAATTTTGACATCATAGCCTACTTTGGATTTTACTTAAATCTTATGTTTCGTTAGTTTTTAGTTGTTTTTTTTTTTATGTATAAATATTGATCTACCTTGGTCAATAGATATTAAATTATTATATGATTATAAATAATCTACGAAAATATTTTTTTTGATCTACCGAGTATTCAAAAAAACTGGTTTCACTTTAATGCAAAATGTAGGATTTACAAGGGTGCTTCCATTTCAGATGGGTCACGCTGTATTTGATTCACTCTCGTAGAATGAAAGAAATTGTGCAATATAATAATATACCGGCTGTTCTATTATTTGAAGAATAAGTGTACTTTGCCAAAGCGTTGATTTTTTTTATATTAATAAAAAGTAATTAATCTACAGTAATAGATTATGCAACAAAGAAAACAGGCTCTGTAGTTGTATTTAATGTTTTAATAAAGTTATTCTATTTGATCATGTAAGTTCTACAATAAGCAAAAAGATTGTGCTACTTTGTCTATTTGTAAATAGATTACATACCAATATAAGACTATGATACGATAGACTAGATTCATAGATTCGAATAAGGTGACCAATAAACATGTTTTTTTTGAACTCACATGTGTAACACTTTGTAAATATATTCTGTTTTCGTTAAAATTTTGGAATAACGTGTGAATGTTAATTTATCTATTTAATTGTGTGCTACATAAACAATCTTATTTTTAACAAACAATTAGATACTAAAAGTAGTTGCCTCGATAATTCGATGACATCTATCTATATTTTAATACGATTATGTACAAGCAAACTGAAATTGTGGAAGATTACATTATTGCAAACAACACAAAAGTATGGGAACACGCGACACCACACAACTTTAATTAATTAATCCGGGACGGCCGTTTCGAAAATGCATGGGATCCTCATTCTCTGGGTTAATTAATTAAACTTGTGCTGTGCGGAGTGTGCCGATACTTTTGCGTCGTTTGCCATACTACGCCACAATGCTTGCTAGCATTATTAATTACATTACTGCTTGATTAATATCATATATTAATACCTATAAAGGAGTATAGTACTAATGTATACCCTTTACTCTTGACAGTGAGATTTTTTTTATCGTTTAAACCTATTTTGAATTGGTTAGCATTAATTTAGTAGGTAATAATTTTCAACTAATTTAGTGAGAGTTAGTATTATTATTAAGTGATTTCTTTTAACAAAACATATACTTTAGCTACTAATATCAAATATATTAATTTAATCTATTAATAACAATATCCTCTGTAGTATTCATATACGATAAATATTTTTGCATAAATTAGCCGTCGTATTTATAGAACGTAAGTTAATTAGTACTAGTCAAAATTTTGTTATACTGTATACTGCCAGACAGTTATACGCGTTTTTTTAATAAATAGTTTTATTTAATTGTGGCAGATTTGGTTTACTTGTTTTAGTAGTAATTATGAATTATTTTTTTAATAAATAGTTTTACTGTTTGTCTGGGTTTTGCATTTCCCGCCCAAGTAATACAGCGCACCTAACGGTGAAGTACGAAAACAAGTTTCCTTTTGCTGTGTTTTCCGGCCGTGAATGGTTCTCTGGTAAACATAAAATAAATCGCAGGTAATTTCCTTTTCTTTTCGTCATCCTTTACATCAAAATGCACATCGTATTCCTTGCAGATCAACATATGATTGTAGTTACCTTATTTTACACAAATTAATAGTTGTTAAATCGTTTCATCTAACATAACCATAAATTAACGTCAGGTATTGTTTACGTTCTTGTAAAACCTCGAATTTCCGAAGTATTCGCTCCAGATCTAAAAGAAATACCAACAATATTCTTTGTTTTTGTTAAATTTTTTAATTATTTCGTTTTTGGCGTATTGTCAACACACATAACCTAAGTAACCAAAAACTTCTGTCTTGTTTCAGCCATGGTGCGGATGAACGTATTAAGTGATGCTCTTAAATCGATAAACAATGCAGAAAAACGCGGTAAGCGTCAGGTACTAATTAGGCCATGTTCCAAAGTGATAATTAAGTTCTTAACGGTAATGATGAAACATGGTTATATTGGTGAATTTGAGATCGTAGATGATCATAGAAGTGGAAAGATTGTTGTAAACTTAACAGGCAGATTAAATAAGTGTGGTGTTATATCTCCCAGGTTTGATGTACCCATTACACATATTGAGAAATGGACAAATAACTTACTGCCTTCTCGTCAGTTTGGGTAAGCGTGTTTACTGGTTTATTTGCATAGTAAAAATGGATTCACTCGCAATTTCTAAGATTAAATTATGTATTAATTTTGTCAACCGCATTGTTTTTAATTCAAGAGTTAGTTATATAGTTAAATATCGTATGCAAATAAATTAACTATTGTTGTGGCATATCTCCATTTAATTTCTGTAATTTAATGCACGTTTTTTTTTTTAATAATATGTTATTTTGTTCTCAGGTATGTAGTACTAACAACTAGCGGTGGTATAATGGATCATGAAGAAGCTAGAAGAAAACATCTGGGAGGAAAAATTTTAGGATTTTTCTTCTAATGTAAAAAATATTTAATATTAAAAAATTTATAAGACCTGTTTTGTTGTATTATTTGTACATCATTAAATATTGTTTCCCAATTAGGATAAAAACATCTAATTAAAAAAAAACAATTTGGAATGTTCTAAAATAAATTTGTTGTATATAATAATTTTTGTTGCTAGTTACTAAAATTTTCCCTGAAATCATGTCTGAGCTTACTAATTAGCTCCTAATGGATGAGAAGATATTTTACTAAATTGTTCTAGTGTTACTGTACGTATATAGGTACAATTTTCTTTTCCAGGCACTTTAACTCTTCGTTTACTAATTAAAACCCTGAGAAGAATAATCAAATTTATTACAACCCAAGTACGATTTTTTTAAATTTTCAAAGTATATCTGAACTGAATAACTTTTTTTATTAGATTTCAAAGGACAGCACATATACTCAATTGAAAGAATACAACGTCCACAAACTTGGACAATATGATAGAATAGTTAAAACAACTCGAGTTACATAGGACGAAAATTCAGAGGGAAGTGTCCTCGTTTGAGGACGCATTGAACGAAAGGGTTAACATATATTAAGAAAATACGAAATTCTAGTTTAGTTTGGAATTTGGAAGTATGTTTGAGCAACCAAACTTGAATTAAAATAAGCATAACAGGTCAAGAATAAAAAAACATTAAGTGCTATTCACTGCGAAGCTTTCATTATAAAATTATAAAGAACCAAATTTTCCAAAACACCACTTTATGTATCAGGTGCAGCTAAAAGCACCAAATAGAAAGCTTTCCAAAAACTATAGATACAATATTTCAGAAAATTGTGACTAAGTATTCATATAATGAAACTAAAATTTAGTCAGTCATATGTAAAATGATTCTACTGGTTTCGCAGAAATGACTGAGTTTTTTAATACTAATGTATATTTATTTACAAGAAGAAGGAGCAGTTTAAATATCCCGTGGAAAAGCAACTTACTTTTATAAGATGTTTTCTAACTGATTGACCAGTTCGAGCAACGCAAATGCGCTTTTTACAAGTGGAGAAATCGAGCCGTTGCTTTCAAATTCTTCAATCATCAGATCAGTTAAAGCTTGGTGTAATTAAACAATGCACCCATTAGGGCAAATTTATATTAAGCAAATATCGAGTTGACATGCCAAATATGCACCGTGTGTATTTGTAGCTTGGTAACGTTGTAGTAGTTATTTATGTAATAAAATTTATTAAATGGTATTTTAGGAAAATATTTCAAATGTACTTATACACTTCAATAATTGTCAAAGTTGTCAATGTATTGATGGGACGTAAAATTCCATTACATCCTGCTGTCAAGGGTAACCAAAGGTAAATCGCACTTACGTCCCTCCAATTAGGCCAGTAATGATTAATTTACATATCAATTTTTTTAAAGAGAATGGTACTAAAAAAAATACTATATTTTTTTTTATTTTCCTGAAATATAACAATAATAATAATAATATAATAAGTAGGGTACAAACTCAATTTCGTAAGATAACGAAGCACCCCCCATTTTTCACATTTCGCGGATGATTTAAGTCGGTAATTCGGAAATGAAAGACACATATTTTTTGTTACTTTTTAGCGTAATCTATGCCAATATGATCTTTATTGCCGGAACTACCAATTCAAATCATTCGCGAAATTCAAAAAATCAATTAGGAAGGTTTCCTCGAAAACTTTGGGGGTAACCACGCAAAGTATAGGATTCCCTTTTTTATCTGTTTTAAATAGAAAGTCATGTTTTTCGGCAAATTTTAATGTACAAATTACTCACACCTTAATTAAATTCAGAAAAAATAATAAAAATAAAGGGCATTCTCTTTAAAAGTTCATATTTGTATCAGTGGCGGCATTCAGGTGACGAGCCTGCGTGTATGTATGCATTTTGCAAATATTTTTTTACTCTTGAGGATACCTATGCTTCTGGAAATACTAATATTGTTCGACATATTCTACCTATTATACCTTGGATTAGTTTTTTTTGCAACTCTGCACCTATTTATAAAGGCTCGAGCCCCCGCTGATTTGTACAGAAAAAAAAAAGAAATAGGGTACCTTACTCTTATGAATATGTTAGTATTTCGTTTACTTCCGCTAAACCGGATGTATAATTTAAACTTTAGTTCGAAAAAATTAATTCAGTAAGTGTTCTCTGAGATTAACAATAAGATTTTCCATGTCCTGCCAACTTTTGCAGCACACGGTATATATTGTGTTCGAAATTCTAAGCGAATAATTTGCTAAATAAAAAAAGAATGTCTGTCGATAGCTTTTTCTTGTCAGAACTATATTTACTTTTTTTAATATTCTTATATTAAAAAGTTGGTATTTATTTATGTTTTTTAATTTGCTTATATACATGTGTTTTTAATTCTTTAGTTCTTGTACCTGCCCGCCAGGTGCTGCTATTTCCCGTACATATGATTGGTTCTCCACGTTTTTCTAGACACATGCGCATGCGTTTGAAACTTCAAAGAACGTGCGGTTCACCAAACTTACGCGCGACGCGTTCGAAGAAGGTCGATTTGGAAAGTGCAGTAAAATGATTAACGAGAAGATGTTCGGATGGTAGAAATCGAAAAGAAGTTGCATCCGGTAATGGAGTCGATGGATCGTACCAGCGTTTGCGTGTTGTAAAACAATTGTCAAAGTTCTCCACGAACTCCAGGATGTAATTGAAAAGTTAACGGTTTGTGTTTATCTATTTGCTAGCCACAGGTGTTCATTCTTAGCAACTGTTGTCATGGTTTGTTGTGCTGGGAAGCCGATAGCGTAGTAAAAGTGTGGTAACATACTTGTTAGGTGAAATAATGTGATGATTTGAATAATTTGTGTTCAATTTATAAAAAGGAATAGTTAACAAAAAGCGCAAGAAAGTTCTGCAGAAGTTTCTTGTTCTACATCGTTTCGTTTCTACTTGAGTGACTTAATGAGATTAAATCTGTGTTCTAAAACGTTAATGTTACACGATAGCATGGAAGAAAAAGAAAGAAAAAGCTTGCAACCACAGTATTTAACCGTTTTGTTTATTATCTTCGCATTTATATCACCGATTTCGGCAGGTTAGTGAAGTAGATTGTAAATATTTAACAATTTATCATTTTAATTGTAGAGAAACTTGCCATACTAGTTTTATTTTCAGTAGAAATATTTTCAGATTTACTTGTATTTGTATTGCATATCTGAAGAACCTTGAGCGTCATGTAATGCACCAAGCACAACACAATGCGTTGCACAAGTATGTGAATGCAAAAAATATTTCCGTTATTTTTTAAATTCTGATATCGTCGAAAGCTTTTTTATGTCTCCTTTTATGTTTAATGCTTTCCATTTTATGGTTGTTGTAAATTTACTTGCAAATTATTCAGTATGCCTGCATTATATTTACAGAATTTCCGTTCCCTCTATAAATGATTTTTTATAAACTTTTGAATAAGGCTTTTTTTACAGTCATAATATAAGTAAACATTGTTTATTATCTATTTACCCAATATGTAGGATAATATACCGATAAATTCTTACACATTTTTCCAGTAGTTTCTCCAAGTTTTATAGTTCTGCGTGTCTCAAATATTGAAATACTTTAATTTCGGGATTATTGGTTGTAATTTGTAGTTTTTCGAAAGCACTTTGAAATGCTTTTAGCAAATTTTCACTATCTCAAGTTGGAAAATTATCCCCAATCCAGATCAGTTGCTTTTCCCAAAAGATAATTTTTTGTCTCCTTCAAAATTGAGGAAAAATTATGAAAAAAAATTTAACCCAGAACTAATATTTAGATAATATTTAGTATTCGTATCGTTACAATTTCTTATAATTTTAGAGAAAAACGATTTTGATGTGTTTTTACTTACTGGCACCAACATATGTTCAAATTTAATCTCAGATTAAGTCAAAATGTCAGCCAGAATATGACAGTCCTTCTACTTAATCGATTGCAATTGTTACTTAATTCTAGATTAAATTGTAATTCGAGTCAGTGTCATTATCCGTAGAAATCGTGGACAATTTAAGTTGATGATGAATTACGCGAATTTTAAAAGTCTCCTAAGAACTTTTGACATTCGATAAAAGGTGACATACAAATAAATACTAATAGTCTTAATTAAAATATATTAAATGCTTTTAATTAAATATATTTATTATTTTTTAAGTACACACAATTTCAATCGATCTGAAATCGAATTGCGGTGAATCAGAATCTGACAGACATTTTGCCTTTTAGAATGACGCTTCATCACGTAACGATGTAATTTGACAACTTCCCTCGTGTAAGTTGTCTTCGAGCAACACCCAATAGTAGACCTATAAACTTTACCTAACGCTGCAATTTTAAAGTGAAATCCAAAAGGAAACGTATTGAAGTATTCAAGTGCTTTTGCAAGGGGCTTCAGTACAATGCACGTTAAATGTAGGAAAGCTACGGTAAAACAAACTGATAGAATATGTAATAATATAAAATCCGGATTTCTGCGGACATATCCGATCGTCCGAGGAAGTTCATCTGGCGTGTAAAGAAGATGAAACACTCATTTATTCAAATAAGCAATTTAAAATTGAAAATCTATATCCAACGAAGGGTAATAGTTATGGAGAAATCAAGCTCAATCGTGCGAAAATGTCGTTTTTAGTTTGCTCATCGTTAGACACTATTAAATTAGCTTTCGAAGGGAGTCTTGTAACTTACGAGTTTACCTTATTTTTGGGCTACGTTACTTGTTGAGTTACTTACTCAAACAAGTAAAATGGAGGGTTGTTTAAGCATAAAAGAAAGCTTTAAATGCTCATTTAATGTTGTGATATTTATTATAATAATGATCATCATTTTTATTGATTCTTTCAATACCAACATAAGTAAAAAAGATTAGAATGAAGATAGTCATTATCAGCGAAAACTGCTCTTCTTAACTGGCTAAACTAAAACTAAACTATAAACTATAATCTAACATTAACTAAGACTAATATGAGGGATGAGAGAAGTAGCGATGGTATGAAAGGGGTGAGAGAGGAAGAAGCGTATTTAAGGCAATCAACATAGAGCCGCAAACTCATTTTATACCAACAAATCTACAAACCCGTAGATTAGACCACCCCCAAACAACCACAAACATCTTCTTAATACTTTTTTAAACTTAGGGAGTGAAAGGTGTTTATACTCGGCTGGCACAGAATTATAGTAAATTGTCACATTATACGCAGTAAAAATATATATTGTCCATTTGTACAAGTAATTAGAATCGACGGAAAGGTGTTGTTTTTACTCCGTTGCCTGGTAAACGGAGTTGGATAGGAACAAAAACATTAGTGTTACACGTGTTCCGTTTCGGTGAAGAATTTCTTCGTTTCGGTAAAAACTTCTCCGGTTTGATATGAAGATTTTTCCTGACCGCGAAACAATTCTCCGTTTCGGTGTTAATCTTGGTTTCCGCAGTGGAAAAATTGCGGTCTTAATATTGGTTCGTTTCGGTGATACTATTTTTTCTCCGCGGTGAAAGAATTCTCCTATTCGGAGTTAGAACATTTACTTCAACGGTGAAGAATTTCTCCGTTTCGGTGTTAAGCTCAGTAAGAAGAATCTCTGAATCGGTGAATGTAAAATATACTCACTTAGCAATTAAAACTTACCGTCAAATTCTCCAGTTAGGTGCTATATGTTTCAGCTGCAGTAGCAAAACTCTCTACTTCAGATTCCATCGCCATGTAAAATATTTTTGTTCGAATGTAAAAAAAAAAATTGAGTTGCGAAGAATAGCCAGAATAATCCTTGATTATTTTTGTTTTCAAGAAACCAGTGAATTTCGATATGGAGACTGAAGGTTACAGAGGGCGCCAACTATTTTTATAGAAAAAACAACAAACCGTCTTCAAGACTTGTTGTCATCGCCCAAAGAAGAAGAAAGTTGAGCTGATTCAAAACAAACGTATATTAACAGTAAATAAAATGTAAGCAATAAAAAGGAATAACTGAATATTGATAATATTCGACTTATGATAAGGAAATGGCGATCTGGCAAGTGACCATATATCCCTACAAGTCGGAAATCAGCTTGGTTTCCTGGCGTTCTAGTGCTGAGGTTGGTCTTCCGGGGGATAGATGCTTAGGGAATAGATGTTAGAGCAGCCTTTCAGTGGTCGAAACTGTTAAGGATCGGAAAACATTTTTAAAAAAATAAAAAAACTAGTAAGTGAAATTGCACATAAGCGAAATACTAGCATGAAGTGAATTAATCAAATGAAACAGGAGAAAAATATATAAATTGCAGTGGAAATAATGTAAATATACATATATATGTAAATATTTTGGTTTAGCAAAACAGTATAAGATTGATCAGAAATAGTGTAAGAGGAGCAGGAACTCAAATAAACAAAACAAAATGGTGATAATTACTGCAAACGCTAGCATCCGACATCATGCTGCAGAAAAGAATAACTGGAAAACCAATTATCTCTTCTCACTCGTCACGAGTTCACATATACAGAAGGTTCTTATTTTAAATGGAACACATAACGTAACACATAACATAAGTTGCAATTCGTCCAGATTAGGATATTTGGCCTCAGCAAAATGGGTGCCCGGCTCATTTTGGGTTAAATATTAGGGATTATCTTTCCTAATCGGAGGATTCGTCAAGATGAGGAAATAAATTGGCCTGCAAGATTTCCGGACCCAAAGTTAGGTCAGAAACAATGTACGTTTTATAGCAATAATGATATTAACTACTAATGGTTACTTCAAAATTAAACAACTTTTAATAGTACAACGGAATGATTTATTAATACAGACATTTTGAATTAAGTTGATGTAAGTTATGATCTAATCATAAAAGCATCTTCTATTGAAACAAAAAACACATCCGAGCTATTAAAAATACGACATGCTGCCTACGTATTGAACTTTGTGAACGTGCGCGTTTTTTATTGGTTTTTTTCTCACAAGGATCTTTATATCAATTTAAAAATTAGAAAACCAAAAAGAGATACGGTTACAAAGCGTGGTCGTTAATGGTTTCGTAATTAATAAATGCAAGCAATTTTTCAACGTACAAAAAAGACAAAATACGAGACGCAATAATCCCTCCGCGTATACCTACCGATAGTATTAACAGCTCGCCTTCAAACAGAGATAGCCATTGGTGGTATGAGCGATCCAATTGAAAGGTTTCAAACAGCAGCAGTACAAACAGCCTTGTCGACCGGCCACATTCCACAGCTACAGGTATTTCCTTTGTGGTCGAGCTGTGTACTTACCTCATACCTACTATCCTTTGCGCTTTTGTGTGCGTTTATCAGGCTAAACTTTATGTGCGAATTGATAGTAGGGAAGATGTTGCGCCAAAATTGCTTTTTGCAGCTATATTGATAAATTATAAACGTAACATTTTTTAGGTTTGCTGTAATTATAATACAATCTTTAACAAAATTAAAGTAAAATAAAGAAAGAACATTTATTTATATTTTAATCTTTGATTTAACGTAACCAACCCAATATTACCTGTTTTTTAGTAGATACACCGATTTTGATTAGAAGCGGCAAGATTTCCACCGATCTACTGACTTCGAAATCTGCCTATTTTTTTAAGAAACAAATTTATGTACATTTCTAAGGCAATTATCTATTTGTGTTTCACATACTTGTTTCATTAATACCGAGGAGCGAACTACTTCGGAAAATAGTGTTCAGCAGATTGGATATTATCAGGTTTGTGAAATATTCTAACGTTTAGTCGAAGATTGTTGAGATTGTCAATTGCTGTTTCGTATTAATTAATTAAACTTGTGTGGTGCGAAGTGTGCCGATACTTTAGTGTTGTTTGCAATAATCTAACCGTTATTGTTTGGAGTTCTTTTAATTCCTCAAGTGTTATAGAAATAATTCAATATGGGAGGTTTTACAGAAAACACTGGCATGCTTAAATTTTGAGAAGGTCGAAGAGTGTGTTAATTAATTAGCCTCTGGCACGTTATTGTGCTTTGCACATAATCTGTCTTCTGCAAATGTGGAAAAAATTTGTTCACAAATAAATTTGATGAAAACAAAAGGAGCATATTCATTAAATAATGAAACAGTATCTGACCTATCTCTAACAAAAAAAAAAATTGTAAAGCTATTATTTAATTTGGCTTCTAGTAATGTTATCAAGATTAATAGGGGAATTTTTCTGAAATCAACCGAAAAATGTTGATAACATCTACTGAAACATGTTTCTCTTATCTGGCAGCAGTGGATTTAAATATCATCGCCAACATGTATTTCGCTTCTCGACACTTGCAACTATAAACAATTAAAAATGAATACAACCTCAATTTGAAATGTAAGTAAATTGAATAAATACACTTTTTGAATAATAATCAAATTTAAGTTTGTCAAATAATTAATTAAATAATAATTAAAAATATTTACACCAAGCGATGCACTCTACCTGGTTCTACCTGAGAATCATAGTATATTACTAAATTGTTTTTTAATTATAATGATCATATTTTTATTAGCCCTACACATTCTCGGCCCAGCAGCCAATTTTTATATGGTTGACGCGGAGTTTATATAGTTAAAAGTACACAGTCACATACTGCTTCACCTTTGACCGATTTAATTAATTTATCTTTTTCAAGTGGTATTTTTCCATCTACGCTCAAGCAGGCACGGATCACGCCTGAATAAGAGGGAGTATCTCACGAAACCCGTTAGTTAGAAGTTTTAATGATGTTATGGAACTCTGAAATTTTGCAATAGCTCGGGGCTTATTAATTTTAAATATTTTCGCCTACAAAACGCTTCCGGTTGAATCGGATCGTACCACACATTATTGTTGTCGTTACTAAATTTCATACAAGGTGTTGAAGTATCGATATTTTTAAACTGAATAAACTCCTTTTATACGAATGCAACGTGGTATCTTTATCTGCACAATTGGACTGAAAAGGAAATGAAATTAAGTAGTTGCCAAACAGCGCGACCTTTCAAGTAAAGATTTTGATATACTTTTATATTGTAGAACTATACAATACTTTTATACTGAAGGACTAATTTTTGCAAATATTATCGTTCATTAGTATATTCAGTCAGTGTACAAAGTTGGTATTTAATCGTTAAACAACTTGTTTGGCTTCTGACTTCTGTAGCAATTCGTTGGGGGTTGAATTTAAGTAGTATGGCTTCAATGCAACCATTAAAATATTAATTTCGTTTTAGTTTTAGCAAACAACTATTGCATGACAATATGCGTTTAATTAATATTATACCTCAGAGTTATTAAAAATTCAATATACTTATTTTTTGATATTCTTTCATGTTTGCCTATTTCATCTGGATTATTTTTTGTGGTATATGGAATCATGTAATCGTGGTGTAATTCCTTTCCTTCTAAGCTTCCAAAATATTCAATTGAAATACTAACATTCGCACAGTTATATATATTTTTTCTAATAACTAGGAACTAGCCATTTCTTAAGTGACATCAGCATCTTTTGTCTCTTTATCTGACCATGAAATTTTACTTCCTTGAAATGTCAGCAGAATATTTTTCGACCCTTTCACGATTAAACTGCGTTATTTTCAGTACTGCTACGTCCCTTTTCGTTGGCAACAAGATTTGCAGCTCGTCCTCTTAGAAGCCGCTCGTGATGTAGATCGTCGATTATCGTTTTACACAATGGAAGATTTAGCATTGCCCTTTCTTTTTTTCTAGTTTTAATGTTGGAGAATGAAAACTATTCCGCGTTTTTTAGACGATTACTGGATTCTCATGTCTGAATATTGGATGTAGTTAGTCCGTAAGTCTTCAAAATTGGCGGAATTTGGGAGACAGTTAAATAGATTTGCAGACACGCGTTCATTCATTCATGCGTTTTGCTGAGCTACACAATATCAGTTCAAGAACTAGACCGATGGCAAGTAGTGTCAGTTTTTGGAGATGCAGAAGGTTCAAATAGAAATGTTGAATCCTAAAAGGCAACTTTCTATCCTAAAAAGTAAAATACAAGATGGTTTTTTGTTTTTGTTTTATCTACGTGTTTTTTTTTCTGTTGTTTTGTACATCCCGATCTAGATTCTCATTTAGATTTACCAACGAGTACATACTTTCTTTGTAATCGGATTTACAGGAAATCTGTTAAAAGAAATTGTTTTGAACTAATTGACAATTAAAAATTGTCATTTAACTAATCAGATCATAACAATGGAATAACGAAGAATATACGAGGAAAAATTTGAGACAACAATCCCTTGTATTTATAACATTTATTAAATGCACATATACAGGTCCCAATCTTCTCTAATTGTAAAATTGCGCCGATAGTGCGAACAATAGGAAGAAACATTTTTTGATGGGATAATGAATACTATGGCGTATCTCTAAAAAAACATTTCCGTACATACAGGGGGATTCACAAGTGGCAAACCAGGCACTTACTTAGTTATTTTAAATGAAACAGCCTATATATTATTACGTGTTTGGTTTCTCCATCTAGAAATAAACCAACGCTATACGAGTTCCGTATGTCTATTTCTAACAGATTTCCAGATATTTATAATTTTGTCCTCAATTGTCTAAATTTAGATACATTGCAATGCAGTGTTTTAGAATTATTGTTGTTATTAATATTGTTGGTGTTAATTATTACTAATTACTATTACTGTAGCTAATTATTATATTATTGAATTCATTGTCAAAATTGGCTACACTTTTTATTTGATCCATACTATGTTCAGAATGGAGCGAATACATTTCTTGTCATATTTTTTGTCTATTTTTGGTCTATTGAACAATATATAAAAAGTAGCAGATAATTATTGAAGAAAGGTTTAGTACGATTTTAGAGTTTTAATATTTCTTCTTGGTTTTAACAATATTTACTTTTTCCAAAATCCGAAATGCAAATACATTCCGGCGTAAATTTTTAAGATTTGTAAGATTGTTGTGTCTAGATATTGTACTAAAACGCATTTGAAATATATAGGGTGTTCAGTGTTGAACACCGAATTTTACGAAATTTAAATTTCTCTAAACACAGTCGACTCTGTTTAATTAGGACACAGACGAAAAAAGTACTTCGTACCAATAATATGGAGGAAAAACGTGAAATGCCTATTAACTTGTTCTTTCATAAACATACGCATTTATTACTGTTGTCTAAATAATAAATACAGAAACAATAAACGTTCTGTTCACGCCTTTAAACATGTCCTCTCGCAAGCTCAAAACTTTAAATATATCTTTCTTTTGCTTATTTGATTTGTTTGTTTACTTATATATTGCATTTTCCTTAGATAATTGTAATGTTTACTTCCTTTTTGTTGGGTTGGGTTGTATTAAAGCACTACAACTGGACTCCACCCTGAGGTTGTATAAGTCGTTTGTATTTTTCTTTTCTCCTTTTTGGCATTTTTTTTTGCAAATATAAAATGTTTACACAATAAAAGCATTAATTATTATTATTAATAAAATAATAAATACTACATAAAACAAAATGCGAATTATATAATTGTCAGACATAATATGTATTATACCTAGCATGTACATAATTAAGTACATATACATGTAAAAAAGAGGAAAACTAAACGTACACAAAGTAAGTTCTTTTTTTTTAATTGACTCAGTATTTAACAAAGTACGTGACAAACCCGTTTAAGGGACTTCCCATATTCCCGTTTGCAGAGGAATTGTTTCAACTTCTCGATGCAGTTTCATGTTCCCGATAAAAAACGGGTATAAACTCGTTTTCTTCTTCGCTGTCGGAATCAAGATTTTCAGCTTCCCGTGGGCATTCTTCCATTTTGTCGACGGTATTGTCATCATCGAGATCTTCCTCCGTCAACAACTTAAATCTATTCAAATCCATAAATTCCTCTTGATTTTGTACTTTGTCTCTTTCAACACGATGTCATCGTTCATTTCTTCATCAATTTTTTTGGGACTTTCTAAACTATGTGAGTTCATTTTAAAATTGCAACAAGCAAAACAATCTTTTATTCTTTTGCTATCAGTATCCCTGCAACGAAGATTATAGCTTGAATTATGTTAACTTTACTGTTTAGATTTTTGGCTGTCGAATTTGATCCAATAAATTTTCTTCAATTTTCTCTAAAATTAAATTTACCGATTTAGCTCTGCACTTAGTTTTTAGGTTTTTAATTAGGCTCATGTATTGGGTCAAAGAAGTTGGGTTTGGTGGTAGAAATCCAAAGGCTATATTCTTTAGTGTGTCGGTGGGGGCATGAGCGGCACAATTGTC
Source organism: Oryctes borbonicus (assembly GCA_902654985.2). Lineage (NCBI taxonomy): Eukaryota > Metazoa > Arthropoda > Insecta > Coleoptera > Scarabaeidae > Oryctes > Oryctes borbonicus. The sequence goes on along the minus strand of LR736897.1, from coordinate 1,456,196 downwards.
TAGAATCGGATTGGTCTGGACTGGTGTAGGTTTCCGAGTTGGAACCGCATCGTTGTCGTAGCTTCCGCCGATGCTTCGCCTTCACTCTTGTAGGACATCTTCGGGGCTGTTACTGCACACATCCGTTGAGGACGAAACGTTGACAGAAGCTAGGACAATGATGCGGTTCCAGCCCGGAAATCAAGAGAATAATGCTATTGACGACCGCGGACGTTTACGTAACAGATTGCTAGATTGTTTTTTTTTAAACAAAGAGAACCATTTGAAGTTGCTCTGTAGTACAACACGGCGTTGTAAATGTTTTTAGGTGAAAATTCCTTAATAATTTCAGGAAGCCTTTCGAGTTTCCATTTATCAGCAGACAAAACCAACCAAACACCTCTGTTAGTAGCTTTGTCAACTTCAGGATCTCTTCCTTCTCGTTTACATTTTTGCTGCATTTTCTTTCATTTGCTTGAATTCGTGCAGTCGTAGTCCTTGGCAACTTAAACATTTTCGACAAACTCTAATTCGATGTGTTTGGGTTCGCTGTTACTTTAACTGTTCCACTTTTTTTTTTTTTTTGGACAACACTTAGGTCTTTAGGCATTTTTAGTAAACGAGCACGCAAGTAATTTATAATATTCGGAAGAGTGCGTATTAAGAAATTTGTCGATACTTCGCTTCTCGAACACTTAGTGAATTCTACTGATTAGCTGATGTTTTTTTAGAAGAGATTTACACTTAAACACGAGTCCGAAGCGCAATTTATTCATCTCTTTAGCTTTACTAGTTTTATAGATCATTTATTAAACATCGAAAAAACTCACCTTGTATGTATTTATGCAAGGAAAAGAAAACCACTTCAGAAAAAAGCGTAGACCTGACTGGATATTGTAAGGATTTGGAAGTACTGCAAGGTTTAGTTGAGATTATCGCCTATATTTTTGAATGTCCATCAACAGACGATACGTAACATACATAATCCAAGAAGCATCTCAACACAGATGGCGTTATATTACCATATAATAATAAACTTAAGGTCAGTCATAACATAAATATTTATGTGCGAGATATGCAGACGATATTAATAAAGGAATGGTATAGAATTCAGCTATGTGCATTAAACTACCTGAATTATGAAGGTCACTGCAAGACACGCAAAGGTCAGTAGCCCTAGCACTCACACTTCAAGTATATATGTATACGAGATTCTCTGCTGAGCAAGACGATTATTCTCGATATATACCAGAACAGTCGTCAAAATAAGAAGGAAGTTACACGTAAACGGTATCTCGACCTTATAAACTTGTATCAAAAAGAAAGTATTGTAGAAGACACGGCTTGGTGATTTCGTTTTCTTCTATTGTACCCTAATCTTTGATATTACCATTCTTTAAATAGTTACTTTCGACAACTGGAATCCAAGAAGACGTTTAGTGCTATCTATTTAGTGGTATTCATTTTTGAAGAAAAGTTGTTTTATTTCACATTTCAACTAAGAATCTAAAGAGTACTAGTACACAATGTAATGCGCTTCCGTGGAGTCGCAAATAATCCCACGTAAACAATGCACATTCTTTGGTGCTTTTTGTCTTTTTATTTATACCGCTTAGCAATAACACCAAGACTTATCGAACCGTGTCAAGGATGGAGGTATTTACATAGACAAATGTACAAGATTGGAATTATGTATATAGCAATGCAATTATGTAATACAATAATTATACAGAATCTCCATTACAGAAACTTATTTCTACTCTTAGCCTGCTTTCACACGTACGACTTTTCGTCGTGGTCGTGCACGGTAATGATATCGTGCATAGTGATTAAGTATTATTTTAAGTGCTTCATCGTTCATATAGAAGACACATCACACTCTCACACAGCACACCAAACAATTGACTACATCGAATACATTTGATTTATCGCCCAACAACTGTCTGCTATCATTTCAAGAAGTTGTTGAAACCTTCGAAAGCCATGCTTTAGTCTAGTTTCAGAGCGGAAATAGGAAAACTGTATAAATCTAAATGGTCAGTAATTTGAAAGATAATAAAACAACTTCTACAAACATTTATTTACCTTATCGTATTTGTATAACTTTAAAAGTTACCCCTCGTATTAATATTAGAGGAGCTCAATGATCGCATTTAAAGATCGCTTGAATTTATCCTCTTAAAATACCAATGCTAATTTTACAATTGGGACACTCGGATATTTATTTTCGCACTCCACATTCTGCATTGCGATCTGACAACCTTTACATTTACCTAATAGAATTCCAAACAAAAAAAGAGAAAGAAGATTCTATTTATTTCTTTGTACACGTTACAAATTAATCAATGTAGGAACACCATAGAAAACGACAACAAAGGTTCAACAACCGCACACCTTTCCCGTGTTTATTGTAGGAGGAGCACTATCTATATACGGCATATGAAGAAATCCCCGTTGATAAATCATCTGACACATTATGGGCAACTTTAGTAAGAAAAATCAATGAAATACCCTTCACATTTCTTAAATGTCATCGGCACAATACTGTTTCCCACAGTTATCTGAAAATATAAATGTATGAATGAAATATCAGTATACATGAACCTCACCTCCTAAAAGTATATATAAAGAAATATAAAAAGTTTCTTTCTAAAATGGCACTGAAAACAGTTATATCACTTTATTATCTAATCATTCCCAAATATAATAGTAAGCAAAAACAAGATAAAGATACAAATGTCGTCTCAAAAATAAGTTACACTATCTTAAATCCGCGTTGTAAGCGGGGAAAGCCCGGGAGTCGCAGGGTACTTTTGTCTGGGTATAGTGGCAGCACTAAAATTTCTATGCGCCTACCTTTACCGCTCCCAGCCATGGAGACTCCACTTGGTCTTACCGCTAATTTCGAAGTTCGTGCTAGAATCTATCGCGAGTTGTCTAGTGTGTACGATGAAGACGTTATGTCAAGGGCAATGGATTGGTGGCTGCTTGATGACATTCTTTTTCAAATTCCCCGGAATATTGAAATAATCATTTTTTTAGGATCTGTATCTTTCGGAAGACAGCGCATGAAAAGGAAACTAGGAGCCAACGCCAAAAAAGGCGACAGGAGTGTCATCGATCGATTATCTGCCTCGTGGGACCACGATCAGAGCTGTTCGTTATTGTGAGGTGTTGAGAAACATCTAGAAGGTCGATTCAAAACAAAAGAGGGGGAAAGTTGAGCAAAAAGTTTTTAACGCTCGCCTATACGCTGTTTGTGAGACTCAAGCCCTTCTTGGGCAGTTTCGATGGGATTTTTTCGGTCATCCAGCTTACTCTCTTGACCTTGCACCGTGGGATTTCCACATTTTTTCGCAGCTGAAGCAACATCTCGTGGGAAGACGATTCGCAAATGAGAATGAATTGAAACAAGAAGTGGAAAGATGGGTAGCCAATTTGGCGGGAGAGTGGTTTGACACTGGATCAAACCACATGGTACCAAACATGTATTGAGATTCACGGAGATTTTGTAGAAAAACAATTATTAGATGGATCCTTTTTCAGTTTTTTAATTTCTTTTTATAGTGTAATTTACTTTTGAGACGACCCTCGTAGTAAACAAATGTATCCAAGCAACCTCAGGGTCGAGCTTTCCAAATATTGAATTTGATTATTAGGAAACGTAAAATTACACTATCTAATCACTGTAGTAAATATTGCCCTGCATAATTAAGATTGGATAAAGTTTACCAGCAGCAAACGATGATTACTTGCTAACCGGCAGATCTCTTCTAGGTTAAATGGGAAAAATATTTCGAAGTTAGTCTCAAAAGATTTCGTTCTAACACAGAAGTAAGGTCCATTTCAGTTTTGTTTTTCAATACAGTTTCCATGTAAACCTATACACTTTTTAACGATGTTCCCATCTGTTGAAACCATCCAAATAGTAGTTGGCATTTTGTTCTGCAAAAGAAGCGTTTTCATGAAAGTGTTTGTCGTTCGAGTGGAACTCTGGAAGCTGTGGCCCAGATTTGAATATTTGCGATGGCGACCACTGAAATGTGAGACGGTATATTATGTTATGATCGATTTCTCTATTTCTGGCTTTAGCTCGCCAAGTAATGATGCGTAGCATGTCCCCGTTATTATTTTTCCTTTTACAAGATAGTCGATTAACACAACCCCATGACTATCCCAAAAAACAATCGCCATCACTTTTCCAACGGATGGAACTGTCTTCGCCTTTTGTGATGCCGAGCATACTGGTATATAATTTACATTATTAATCGACACAAAAACTCTTAAACTGCCTCAAAAGAGCTTTGAGAGTGTTCATTTTAATGTGTTTTTGGCGCGGCTAGCTTTTTATGCCTAAATCTTCAGTCAATCGGTAGTAGTTCTGTTTTTGGTCGTCTCGACCGTTCATTGTCGACCAAGCTGGTATGACCACAAAATCTACTGCGGAAAATGATGCAGATTCCCTGTAAACAGGGCTTTAATTTTTTTTTCTTAGCGTGGTGATGATCCAACGGTGTCTACAAGCTTTTAAAGCCTTGCCGTAAACGGTTGAAGCGAAGCACTAAGGAAATTTGCGTAAGCGTATTGTCATTCAGATGCAAGAATTTAATGACACAGATAACGACCGAGCGTCCAAAATGGCTAGGATTTTCTGCATAATTATATTAGCAGAATATTTTTGACAGATAAGGTGATGTTGTGGCTTCAAACTTCTCAAACTACTCTTGTAGTCGCACAAATTTGTTTCAACGCCTACTTTTCCTATTATAGTATAATACAAACCTTACCCATGCAATAAAGTTGCAGTACGATTGCATTCCAGCAGAATATACTTTATTGGACAGAGTTTAAAAGCTGCAATGGTTTTCCGCATTAGAAAATGTTCGCGAAAAAAATTTAAGATGTTTACAAAGTTTTCTCTAAACTGCAAACACAATTATAAGGAGTATGAGAGATAAAAATAATGCATTAAATATTACGCCTTGTTAAGTACTTGTGAACTGCCAAACCTATGATAAAAGCCAGATTTTCCTTTGAAGCATTTACATATGAGTAAAATTAAACAACGCCAGATAAGATTAGATAAAAACCGTGCACCTGTTGAGTATTATTGTGGCAGAGGCCTATCTAGGCGAAAATATGTTGTTCCCAGAATAGATTTATTTTCTAAAAATATTCATTGCAGGCGTTAATTGCAGTGGATAACGAAATATAGACATAATATCTAAGCTTGTAATCACCGCATTCGTACAAATTATGTCGAAAGTTGTTTTGTACAGTTTTTTCCTCATTTTATTCTTTCTTTAGTATGTCGAAGGATGCATTATAACCTTAAATGGTATACTTTGTGCTCCCAGCTAAAACAGGGTTCCGGACGGGGTATGGCAAAGGTCCGCCAAAGTTTATAAAAACAACATTTATTGAAAAGAATACCAAGAAGTTCTTTAAGAAAAAACTGCCAAAATATAATAATAATTATGAAAATAATAATGATAAATAAATTTGGTAGGAAAAAAATTATCTAGAACCTACGCGACGCGACACATCTGATCGTCACGCTGATACTTTAAATGATCCTTCAAATTCCTCTTCTGTAGCTGATTTACTCCACCTGTTTAGGGTTTGCCGTAACGGTCAGCGATAGTCGTCTGAGTTTTGAAAATACCTGGAGGTGTAAAACAACCAGCATAACAGAAGCTAATTAGCAGCGAATTTAGGGAGAGACAAAACAAATGTACTTAATGAATACCGAACAAAAAAATGATTTCAAAAAATAAGAATAGCCATGCGATAAAGTAGATATAGAATTAGGTAAAAAAAAGAAATGGTCGATAAGAGAAGGGATAAACGAAAATTTCTTACGGTCGAACATACGCGTAAAAATCATATGCAACAAAAAAAAACTAAATAAGAAGAAACTCTCAATATTGCAACAAATCCAAATAAATATATGTGCATACCCACCACTGTTCGAAATAAACAGGCCGTATAACAATTTTTTCAAAAAAATTAATATTTATTATTTTCTATTGTATTAATTGCAGATGAAGAAACTTTAAATGAAGCGATTTGATATGTAATCTTATTGGAATGTTGACTGTTCTCTGTTACCAGATACTTGGTATATCCCTTTTAAAAGTTTCAGAATGGTAAAAGAAGTGATACGAAGATACGTTTTCAACTTTCAAGTTTAACAGTACTTGCACAATTCGCATTAAGTGTAGGTTTTGGAAGTTTGAAAATTTAAACTTACATTCGTATGTTGTGATAACAAACATGTACGCTATATGCCATTACATTTATCGCAATGTTAAATATGGAAACAAATATATGAGGCAATTACTTGCTTTTAAGTTTGGAGGAATTGATAGACAGTACATAAGTGTTTCTTTTTAACTACATTTTGAGGATAAAATATGTCCGTACTGAAGTTACTTTTATTAGAGTCGTTAAATTGAATTTTTCGCTGCTGTGCGATTAATATTATTGCTAGCGATACTTTTGGCTGTATGTCTTATAAATTGCATCTTTTCTGATGCTGCTCTGCATTGAAATGTGGTTTTAGCTGTAAAAACGATGCAAAAAACTATTACAGAAAATAACTAGCTCAAAGGTCATTGATCAAATAACTCTTATTGTCATCTTTATAGAACCAGACATCAATACAGGGCAGCCTCATTTTGCCGTAAGCTAGCAAGATAATTCGCCCTCAACTGTGATGCACAACAGAGGCTACAATAGCGTCGTTAAACAAGGCAAAGTCTTGTGGAATCGTCTTATTACGGAGTTTCAGAACAGATCACGGAAATAATAGTGCCATTGTCGTCATGGCTACCGGTGTTCAGCCACGTGCATTGAAAATACTTTCAGGTAACAACGGCGCTCTAGCGACGCCTAACACGACGTTGCAGTGGCTTGTACAACCACTTCTGTCTTTTTGACTCCTTCTTTCTATCTCTATGGATCCGCGACTGGAAAACCCCTGGAAAATGAGAACAGGGCTTGTTTCCACAATATATTCTTTTGGTTCTTAATTTTCAAATTTGAAGTAATTAAGTATCCACTAAACACAAAAATAATAATTCTATTTGTTCTAAATAATATTTTCCCGAATTAGATTCGGCGATGAGACTTCGTAGTTACACGAGGCAGCACTCCCTGGCACACTACCTAAATTCTAATTAAACATTACTATGTATATCATGTTTTATTATGTAAAATATTTGTAATTTTCCAGTGTTCTATGTCCTTTGGGTTTTTAGGTCTTTGGTGTTTTCTTTACTAAAGACCTAAAAACCCAAAGAAAATGAAATATTAGAAAATTACGAATATAAGGTCAAAAATAAAAAATAGTAGCAGACAGGGAAAGAAAAATTGCAAGAAACATAGGATTCTACGAAGAACTAAAGAAGAACTATGGAATTGAAAAAATATGCTTGAGAATGTCGATGAAAATGGTACGACGAAACGTTGCACAATCAATCTAAGGAAGAGAAGCTTTTTGTTTTTATCACCACAGACCCAAAAATTCAAAGAAACTAAAACGCTGGAAAATTACGAATTGATGGTCAAAAATAGAAAGACAACCAGTTTTTTTCCTTTCTACTTTCAAGAAGACAAAGGCGTTTTGCTGTTGATGGAAATCGCCGTATACATTTTTTTTTAGTGAAATACAAATTGCGATTCGACGGTTAAAACATGCAAATATTGGAAAGGGCATTTTTTTCAAAAGCATCATCCATCGTTGTCTTAGGATTGAAACAACCTTATATCTTGGAGTACGATTTTATTGAAGAAAATAATATTTTTAAGTTATATTCAAACTTTTTATTACCACATTCCATAGAATAAATATCCAATTTTAACTTCAACCTGAACGAAAGTGAATCTTTATTTTTTAAGTTCTTGAAGTATTCTCGTGTAGGTGTGTGTGTGCGCGCTCCACGGTTTGCGTATCACTTCTGTATAAACTCCGCTTCCGGATACTTGGATCTCCTGTCAATAAAAAAGTGTGCGATCCTAAGTACATATACTGGCGAGGAAATAGGTTATCTCTCTTAAGATTTCGTTTCGAGCCGTTAAGAAAACTCTGATGCAATTGCGCCTGGTTTATCTACATGCCATGAAATTGTGCTATTTATTATGCGTTCTCTTTTTTTCCTCCTAGTAACATGTGTGCTATCGTTCGTGTGTAACAAGCGTAAACGATTTGACAAATTGGTCTTATTTCCCCCGAAAGATCCTATTTTTGCCGAGGTTGTTATGATAACAAAGAACGGAAATTCGAACAAATTGGACTTCTATTTCCTATTTTAGGTATATTTTCCGGTGGTGCCTCTTACATATATGTATTATTTTATCATCTTTCTTCGACAGCAACTACTTCTATTACTAGAGAAATTGGATATTCGATTAAAAAGGAATTTTCTGCTTTAGTAACAGCACTAAATTTACTGGATTGTATTGAAAACCAAATAAAATATTCTAACACTCAAGAAGCTAAATTATCTTTCATTTATAAATATAGACTGAAGGTGGTTTTGTTGGTTACAGGTCTAAAAACGATTTCTCCATGGTTCACTTTTTCCCACGTTAGCTAATAAGTACTGATAATTACGATCATCTTTATTCATTTTCTAAGACCTGGTCTGAGTGGTTGTACCTCTTGAGCTCTCGTCTTCTGATTGGATTATTCATTAGGTAGGTTGTAACCAGGAGGTTACGATGGTTGCTTAGTCTCTACATATTATCAGCGAACCTCGTTAACGGTTTTAATTTTTAGATCGCGCATTTAGAGTTCTTTTGGAACTTATTATTAGGCTATTAGAGACGTACCATGTAGCGTTTTGGGATCATGCGAAGAAATTTGAATTAAAATCTTTCTATTATTTCGATGTCGGAATTGGCTGCGGAACCCCAAAGATGAATCCCGTAACCCCAGATAGGTTTTAAAGATGCTTTACAAGCTAACAGTGTGTTTTCTAAGGTTACAATTGATTTGTAGGCTATTAGTCAGTACATTCCGCAGAGTTTGGGACCCAATTTGTTTCTTTGTTTTTTTTTTTTTTTGAGAAAATATCGATCTAGGTGGATCCCGAGGTATTTACTTTCTTCGAATTGTGGTAGAAGGTAGTTACTTAGTGTTACTGGAGGACAGACCCTTCTTTTTGAGGTGAATGTCACATGGATAGATTTGTTTTTGTTGACTCTGATTCGCCATTTACTTAGCCAATCCTGGATTATATTAAGACTGACTTGTAATTGTTGTGAGGCGACAACAGGCTCGGTATTTGATGTGAAAATTGCTATGACGCCCACACATGTAGCTGTGGTTACACTGTTGCTCGTGGGCAGGTCAACTGTGTATAGTAAATAGAGGATTTGCTCAAATTCCTTGGCTTCCTTGTCGGACTCCTGACCCAACTGGGAAGATATTGGTAAGTGCATCCATATAGTGAATTAGGAAAAGGCGATTGTGTAAGTAGGATTGGGTAATTGTTTGGGAGTATCTTTCAGACTTTGCACAGTAGACCTGTGTGCCAGACCTTGTTAAAAATCCGGGATATGTCCAGAAAGACCGCGGAGTAGTAGAGTTTGTCTTGACCATTTTTTTTTGTTACTCGATGTATTTGCTCAGTGGTGATATGCTTAAACCCGATTTGGATGACCAAGTCGGGTATGAATCGAAGTTTTTTTGGGTGTAGGTTCCAATTTAAATTTCGGAGATTTCCAGTTTGGATGATTATATTTAACTAACGGTAGCGGGACGCATGTTGCGTTGCAACTACTATAAATATCCTGATCATAGAATCCTTCTACTGCAAGTAGATATTGTCACAAGCTACTAATAACGCAAACTATTACCATGTCATAATTACCACTTAAGCCTATTATCGTTGGCAATGATCTGCATTGACCTCGGCTGTCGATCTTTCAGCAATTAGTGCGAAAGAAAGTCTACGGCGTCTACTAACAATGGCGTTATTTGTAAACGTAGATTTATGCCTGTTCGTGTAGGTTACGGCATGTCATTGGCCCGAAAGTTTAAACAATTGAGTCGAATTCAACTCGAGTAGACACATACAGTTGCATCGATTTAAATATATAAGAGGCTTAACTGTCTAAGAACTATTCATAAGAAGGAGATTTTAAAACTTGATGAAATCGTAATCGTTACATGGAGTATGATCAAAACAATTATAGAATTATTATTGAACAATAAGTTGAGATTAAAATACAGCCAAGGACTTATGAATCACGTTTATGCAACTTTTTCTTCGAGCATTGTACTAACATTGTAATACTTTCCTATTCCACGTTTATTGAATTGCAACACGCCTAAAATGAAATGTATAAGTTTTTTTAATGTATAAATTAAATAACCGGAGATAGCATAATATGCATATGTAATGAACGTTACTGTATATAGCAATTATAATTTCTTAATTCAACAGCAGTCTAAAGAGTTTGCTGAATACATGCAACTACAGCATCCTGGTTATTTAGTCATTAATGTTACTTTGTACTGTTGAAAGAAACTGTAGTTGATTGTTATCTTTTAAAACTAAGGCGTACCTTGGTGTTTGATAAACTACTTGAATAAGGTCGCAAGTTATGGGCAGTGGTACTTGCCGAATAAATATAACAACGGTAAGAAATTGTCATTAAAATTCATCGTAATTTTCGCACTTAGATTGTAGAAATAACATAGAAAGGTCTTAGCTCTCCGAGTACGTTAGTTCTGAGTGAGCAATCGTTAGTAAATATATATAAAACACGTTCTTTTGAGATACTCACAGCCTGTGCTATCTCTCTAACTTTAACTCGACGATTGTTTACCATTATTTGGTGAACTTTTTCACTATTATCGAAAGTTCATTAACCAAGCTGGTATGACCACCTTTGAATTCAGCTGCTCAAAATTTCAGCGTAGCAAATGTTATCTGACTCTTTGGCGTTTGCCATGTGCGCCATGTCCATGTTTTTGAAAGGCATCACTAGATGCTATTAGACCGAATATTCTATCTATAGGTTATACTGTTGGTGGAGAACTTAGCTAAATAGCATGTCACGGATCAGCTAAATTTTTGGCGTTGGCAGATCTGCTCCTTAAAGTAGCAGCCTCTTAGCACTTACTCTTAGTATTCTTAGCAGCCGGTTATCATGTTCTATAGTTCTTTTTCGAGCTCCAATGGCTAGACAGCTGCTATAATACATTTCTTCTATCTATGGGCGATAGCAAGGAAGTAGTGTAGCTACATGCAGATTCATTCTTTTGGCCGTTTTCCTAGCGGACACTTCAACTTTTTAGATTCCAAAAGTCCCTTCTCTTTTTAATTCCGTTAATTGAAATATTGGCATGTCTTCGTATCTGAGGCATTATTTTAACATTGCACTAACTATGTATGTATCAATAAAACAATTTAAAAACATTACTCATATCTGCAGGACAACATGCTCGATAGCAAACGTGTTATTAAGAAAAATCTGTAAAAGCTAGTTTTTTTTTAGTTAAAAGAGAAATTCACCACGTTCGGTTTTGGGGGCTGATGCCATTATCAATCAATCAAGGAGATTTTCTAGTTCAGAAAGTTTTGCAACGAAACTTTGGTTTTTGCTTTAGATTTGCGTTTGAATTCGACTTGCGGCGTCTGTCTTATCCAGCAGCAACTGGCGAAAGTTATGGAGAAAATAGGCAGAACTGCATTGAGCTTACTCTATCGTTAATCATGTCCATCGCATACAAGCAACATAAATCATATGATTAATGTTACCGCATATTTGGATTCATATTGTAATGTGATAAATGAGATTTTAATCGGTTAATTGGTCTCGATTTCTTTATGAGGGTTCTTAATTGTCGGATTCTTTACTTACAGCAAGTATTAACCGCTCGAGCTGACTTCTTATATATGTTAATGTTCCTATAAATAGATACACTCAGGCACTTGTATCGTATCCATATTATGTAAGGACAATAAACAGATACTGTAGTCGAGGTAATCTTAATTGCATTCAAGATTATTGCAGGTGCTCCCCGCGCCGTTAGTACGTAGTATATAGGTTCGAATAGGCGTTCTCTTCGTAAGAACTGTACAAACAAAACTCCCTCACCCTGGCAATTATCTAACAATTTAATCTGAAACGTAAACTGTATCTGGCAACGACAAGAACATTCAGACACCATTTAGCAGCTACCTCCCTGCTGGTTCCGTGCTGCTTACCTATATAACAACGTTGTTATTCATGACTTAATTTGACCTGGCCACTACGTAAAAGTTAAAAAGCAATTAGTCGCACTATCTAATAGCCAGCGTAACCGGGCTCACATGGTGGTTGTTTATTACGGCATCATTTTAATAGTGGTTTAATTACGTCTTTGATGTTGAAGGGAAGCATTTTGGATCTATAGATTTTACTATCAGGCGTATCGACACGTGTACACAGTAAGTGTTTTTAAATTGCCTCTCCTGGAATACTTTAAAACGTCTAGCGTGGAATAACAAAAATAAAAAATTCCACATCGAATTCTATTCCAAAAAGGCCAGAGATTATTATCCGAATTTGCTGCTATTAGCTTGCTGCCTTTTCTTATTAATATTCATACTCCTACATACATATTGTAATAGGTGGGTGATCAGAATGGTTGCACTTTTAAGGGAAAATTGGAATATCAAGAACTAGTGACTTTTTAAAATTTGTTTATTTATTAAACCAAAATTGACGTGGTAGTTCCAACCTGGAAACTAAGAAAGTAGTGTAATTGAGGACGTACTAGATTCTTACATAATATCCTGTCAAATTCTGAGTCGAAAATTTTTACATTAGAATGATGTGCCATGCTCCCTGGTAATGTTTGAGGCTTTGTTGAACTTGGGCGCTTAATATTCATTACCGCAATTATTGCACTTTAAAATCACAAACTAGCCACAGCTAATTCTATACCGTGAAATTAGTCATAAAAGTCAGAAAACCGTTTCGGACTCTTTTAGCTAATCGAATCGCGTCTGGATTAGTTTGTGACTTTTACTGGAACAGGGTTATCTTTTTCCTACTACTGGCTACGTAAGTCTTTATTGACAACTTTGACAATTATAGAAGTCAAGTATGTTCATAAAATGCTGATTTTTTCAAAATGTTGTGCCGGTAACATCCTCGACCACAAAACACGTCATCTCCAAACGAAAACATGATGGCCAGGCGACTAAAACGAGCGCTTGATGTGTTGGTGGAATGGTTATCAAAGTGGAGGCGTTGCTATTAGGTTAACCCGAAGAAGGAAACTTTCGTCTGACAAAATTGATGTTGAGGGTGACGATAGTGTTGTCAGATACTTATCCATCATCTTTGATCAGAGGTTGACATGGAAGGCTCTCACCGCTACTAGGCGCTACGTTCGCTTAATGTTTTAAATTGTTTTGCTCACTAACAGATTGAGAGCAACGTTGTGAACTAGTTACGTGCAAATTGTACTGATTTGTTACTTTTGCATTAGTTATTTTTAAATAGCGAAAGTATCGAATATCTGCTAATTTCGATACCGATACTATTAAAAATTTGTGTTTACTGATTACCTAAAGTGTACGAATCTAACATGTTTCGAGCAATGATTAGATCCGATCGAGTGTTTGCTTTCATGGCGTTTCGCGCTGTAGGCGACTACATAAATTGTGGTTATTATGTTAACGCGCGAGGACATTTTCGCTACAACTCTTAATCAATATAGCCGTAGTCTGAGAGTTTTGTAGAAATAATTTTTAGTCTTCTACTTTGCTTGATTATATAGGATTATAAAGTAAGTGATATGATATCGTCACAGTACGTAATAAGTAGGTAATCATGTAATTACTGTGTCTTTACGGTACCATAAAGTAACAGTAATCGTTCCAGTAGCAAGAACTATAACTACAAATGATACAAGGCAAGAAATACTTTCTAAATCGATATCCGTATGTATTTGTTACTCAAAAGTATCGACTTTCTTATGACTATCTTGAGCTATTAAGTTTACTAATTAGTTTGGGATTATTGTCACCTTAGATCCAGTTTATTTTGAGAAAAATTACAATTCCTACTCTATTACTACAAAAGTATTTGTTCAAGAGAATCTATGCCTGCCTTATATATTGCTTAATATTGCTGAAGTGATATGCTCTAGTCATTAACACTGTCTATGTCTCTTCAGAAGAACAAGCCACAAAGGCAAATGAGCAGAGAAAAACATTGCCTCTTTACTTGTAAATATGTTGATTTATATCGATGCCAAGAAACATTTTATTTTTTCTCGGTTGATTTATTTATTGTACAGTGAAGGGGTAAGCACGTTAAAACACGTTAACGGTAGGCAACCGGTACCCACCAGATAAAGATTCAAATTGCGATGAGTTTCGATTAGAAACGATCAAGTTCAATCCGGTTCTATTTCCATTCTTGTAGATTTTGGAATACGAAGTGTATGATGATGTTGGGTTATAGAAGTAGAAATGGACAACATTCTCGATTCCAATGATGTGAGATTGAAGTAGGAATAGGATATTCGGAGCCAACGGAGAGGAAATGGGTGGACTCACGTATAGAAGATACATTTGGTATTCAACTTATTATAAAAAGTAATAGTTAGGGAGTTGGTGGCAATTTTGGTATATGATTTCATCGTCATTGATAGTAATATGTACTATAGTTCACGTCTATGTTAGACAAAATGAGAACTGTTTAAGTACCGCTGATTTTAGAATATTCATCACCACGTTAGAATATTTATCACCGCCACCTATACTAATTTTATAAAGCAAGAAGCCCTGATTGTCAGACTTACCAATACAGAGCCGAAACTATTGAAATCACAGACACTAGAATCCTTTTGTGTAAAGGCAGGCAATAATTATTGGAAATTTATTCCTTAAGGATGTAAAGTAGGGGAAGCTCATTTAGGAGTTTCGTAATTTTTTAATTTAGGAAGATGAGATTTGGTACTTAGGCTTCTGGTTAGAAACAAAGAAATACTTTCGAATTTCGGAACCTGCTCATTCAAAATTGTTCACTTATAATTTACCCTTTTAAGGATTGATTTTCTAAAAATATTGAAATATTTATATATCTTAGAATTCCGATAGTAAATTCCACTACCACCAAAAATGTTAAAATAACATTTATTTCTAACCAAATGCCTAAATAAAAATAACAAAAATCGACGGAACTCTCACAATACTTTTCACCTCCTATTATAACCCCGATGAATTTCCAAAAAACGGCTGACTTGATACTGTAGCAATCTGTTAAAGGCAAAAACTGCTCACATCGTTTTTTTTTTCTTCCTTCCAAACGCTGCAATCATTTAAAAATTACTGCTGCCAGTTCTCTAACTATAACCAATTATCTTTAAACAAAATACGTAGTAAAGCAAATTATACCACAATTAAAATAATATTTTTAAAAATATAATTCAATAAAAAGCTTATACATCCCTTTAGGCGGCCGCACAAAAAAAAAATTATAGGGATATTAAATATATTAATATCATACACAATAAATATTATATACTAACAGTTTATGAAAATTAGATTTTGCCTGAGATGGTGACATTATTTCTACGAAATTAGATTATTTGAACTAGAAGAGAAAGAGTTCTATCGTCTACAATACCTTCACGGTTGACGAACTCGCGTAGAAGAAAGTGAGGTATGTAACCAAGAAATGACAAAGACCGGATGTTGGGAGAGATCTGAAAAAAATCCAAATGACAATGGACAGGATGAAAGGTATCATCAGACACTTAAGAATTCGTATGCTCTCTAGAACGCTATAATTTCCTTCGCGGCATTTTAAGAGGCTCGTAGAATCTATTCCTTTACTCTTTATTGCTATTTGCTAGTACTACATCAAACAACCTATAATAATTGTTTTCTTCTAGAATTATTGTGCTCTTAATAATGCGAAGAGTTAGCAGCTGTTTGAATATCACGTTTGCTGGTAACAGGATGTTGTAGATTAAACGCTGTCCCGGTATTAAATATTTGTTATATTGGAAGAAAAGATGCTATAGCACTAATAAGCGTTAGAAGCAAGTAATTGAGTGACTTTTATTAGGTGTTTGTCGGATATGAGGAATGTTGTTAATAATTTATCGTTTCATTTTTGCGTTGATAACATTTTTCCAGAATTTGCACCTACAGCTCGTTATATAGGAGTTGAATTGCGAACGCTTAACGTTACAAAGCGTTCCTATTCTGTGTCATCAGAAAATGTTCGTTCATTCTTGCAGGGAAGATTAGTATATTATACACACTAAGGGTACCAGGAAAAGTTTAGCATCTCTTATAAGAGTGATATTTTATTTGAACGTGTAGTTCGTTTGTAGTATTCGCAACGAAAAATATATTCAACACTTTTTGTGTTAAGCACCATAACTTGTTACAATTTTAGGGATATGTTGCAATTTTGCACAAAGCAATTGCAGTAGAGATCATAGGAACTTATTTTGCCAGGGAAAGAGCATCCTGTAAAAACTAAATCCTCTATTTTGTTTGTGGAGAACTTTATCTTAAGTCTGCACAAGAAAACGAACAAATTTGAAGACCGTAATCACCTATCTTTATCCTAAAGCAATTTTTACAGTCTCGTTAATCAGCCCACGGAGGAGTAAAAGATTAACAGCTTCGGAAATAATAGTCCGGTTTAATCACGGACGTACGAAAAAAATTCAATTAGTTCTTCAAATTAACTTCAAGAAGTTAATTTACATGGACGCGATTGTCAGGGGAATAGTAAGGGGTCTCTCAGAATGGGCAACAAGTTAACACCATCTAGCGTTTGTTTTAGAAATACTCTTGAGAGTGATAAATTCGAATTTAACTACTTCCGATGTAATTGCCCGGTATTAATAATCTCAAATTAGATTAAAAGTAATAAGTATGTTCTTGTTTTATCGTTTTTTACAGATGCTACTCAGGAGAAAATATAACAGATAGGAAATAATGCTGTAAAGTGAATTTACAAGGATATATTTTGACTATTAAGGGGTAATATTTAAGGTTAAAGTAAGAAAATGAACCAATAAGTTTAATCGTCAATGTTATTTCTTCATCGTCAACGATTTAGAGAATACTTTCTAAAATATCGCTACCAATTTTGATGAATTTATTGGCTCGCTTGTTATATAGTTGGATAGTTATAGAATTTAAAATTCGATGCACTAATTCTTCGCTTTCCTCTTGTAAACCACTTCGAAGGACAACAGTGAGGCGCTTAGGTTTTGGTGATGGTCGATTGTAAGAACCATTATCAAGTGCAGACATTTTAGAAAACTATCATTGGGTATTTCCGTTGTGATTAAAAATTGGATGTAAACGTTATTCTTCTTATTGAGACACACTTAAGATATTCCCGATTGCCACTACTACAGAAATTAAAACAAGATCGAATGGAATGGGAAATTATAATTAACAATATTTGCAAGTCACGAACTATAACAACATAGATAAAATAAAACAATAAATATAGTTAATATTTAGTAGAGATGCTTTTGGAAATCATTATAGGCTCATTGCGCAATCTCTTGGCAATATCAGTAATACCTATAGGAAAATAAACCCTTCCATATTTGTTAATCCTGCTACCGAACATTGTACTTATAATGCTACTTTAAAATTGAAAAGATCTAAGTCTTCGGGTATTGATAGTAAAAATAAATCCACTTTCTATTATGAACGATTTAAGAATATCCGCGCCTTATGTAGCTCCTTTATCAATGAAAAGCCTAGGTACACTCGAATTCCAGGGAGTTTGAATTATTGATGGCTCTAAAGCCGGTAGCCCCTCCGAAACTATGGCAGCTTTTGCTGATTATCATATAACTTAAGTTGGAAGAAATACAATTTCATAGTTTTCTAAAGTATAAAAAAATGCTGTGATATAATGAGTGGCAATAATTTTTTGTGAATCTTAATAATTAACTATGAAATGATCTAAACGTTCATTAAATTTTTATTGAAATCCTTAACGTTGAATACTTGCTTTATATTTCGTTATCTATCTTAGCATTCCACTTATAAATTTCCCGTAATAAATTGCAACATTTACGATAACAATAATCTACGTATCAATACTTGAACCACGCGAGCACTAATTAATTTTACACAGAGTGTAATTTACACATATAGATTTCCGTTTGTAACAGAATATTATAATTATCAAACGTTGTTTTCTCGCATTATACAAGAGTATGCCGATACATGCGGTCCGGTCCTGTGCGGATCACAGGGGTCGTGTAGCAAGATATCAATTGCACAGCAGACTGAGACCGCCGCGCCGCGCCGCCAGCAAGAGAAACAGCATGCATGCAAGCGGCCGACGGCGGCGGCAGTCACCACAAATGCAGATCATTGAACCAGATATAATTAACAGATAATCTCGCTCGAATGTTGTTCAGTATTTACCCTTGCAAGAGACCGTGGTTGCCGGAAGACTTTCTGCAATACGAGAATACCATGCATGGGGACAGGGGTTGGTGTAGGATTCTGATTAATACACATGGTTGCATAGACGTTTAAAATTTGCAAAAAAAAAGTATTCATCCGATCAGAATTAGTTTACTGGAATTAAAAGTGTGTTACAGTTAACATTGCAGTGAGATGTAGGCATATATATGTTATGTGGCTGTATGAGTTTTGAAGCAAGAATGTAAAAGGAACATGGGATATAACATAAAGTATTGGGTTGCACTGTTGATAGCTCATTGGATGTTTAATTCAATAATGCTCACTTTTAACTTTTTGCATTATTCAAACATTCTGATCCTTTCAAAATTAATGTCTTAATAAATAAAAGCCATAAAAATGCCATTGAAAGAAAAAATTCTTTCTTCTACACCGAAATATTCTGGATGCAAGGAAACCTTGGAAGTTTGTTGAAACTCACTTGGCGATAACCAATAATAAGAACGCTTAGAATTTGAGTACAATTCATCGCAAGTTAACAACAGATCAAGAAAAGGTTCATTATCGTTGCGTGAAATGTTTGCCGAACAAATGGTAAGACATGACAAGTCATGTGGTTCTTTCCTAGCAGGCGAAGGTGCAAACGAATGGTTTCATCGTTCACCTTCAATCCTTCTGCAATCTCTAAGCACGTTTTAATGGAATTTCCCTTATCCAATGAAAGAAGGATCAATGGTAAAGTAGATGACAAACATGTGTTAAAACTTTAAAAATATAAAAAATTTCTGACAATGTGTTGTATATAAAAAACACACGAACTTATTTGGTCATCTGATAACTAATTTATTTTTTGCAACATTAACTATTGATAACGGTGTTGCCTTTAAATTTAGAGAGTTTATGTTTCAGTCAGATACATTAATGCTACGATCATCAGCATACAAAGAAACCCTGCAATAAGGAATGTACTCAGAAAGGTCGCTTATAAATAATTAGTAAAAAAAAATTAAAGGCCCCAGAAAGCTTCCTTGTTGTGTACCTACATACATGGGTGGGGGAAAGGGATACATGACAGCAGTTAAGAATGATAACACTTACTCCATTCGCGCAGTAAAATAAAATAAAACCTTTTCTCAAATGTGCAGGATGACTTTAATTAAGTGCCTTCAAAAACCTCACCCGTTTGGTTTCTTTTTACCCCTTATTTCAAAGTTAAAAAGCTGGATTACAGCAATTGATCACCTAATACTTAAAAACACTAGTTCTAAATGCGACAAACTAGCGTCGTGATGTACGTACAGAGATGCAGTCATCGGTTCCTAAATTAGCTAACAAGTACGGATAATCCTTGGCGCGACGCCAGAACATTTCCACAGTTGCACTTTCTATTTACTTATCGAAGGTGGACGCCACTTCGTCTACGACCGTATTTCTGTATCAGACGCTCGAATAATAATTGGCACGGTGCTTCGGCTGAGCCAACATTCCCGCCAGAATACTTTTAAATTGAGTTACTCGCGCTGAATGGGCGAATTGTGCAAGTTCAAGGGCACTTGTCAGGTGTAGTATAATTTCATTTATGCAGATTCGGCGAGGTAAACGTTAAGTAATTACACGCAACGTTGACTTTTATGGTGATTTAAGATGAGGCTTTGTTTTAGCGATCGATCAAGCGGTTGGTATTTATAAAAAAAAATTTGACTGGATTAATTTTATTGTTCTTATCTACCAAATGAGGTACTCGGCTGACATACTGGAGGGACTTCGATAAATATCTGGTATTGGCAAAAAATTTTTCAACATAGTCTCTTTTGAGGTCGATGCACTTAGTTCAATGTTTTTTCTATCCTTTGTATGCCATCTAAAAAGTATAATTTCACCAATCCTGCAAATTAGCTGTTTATTTTTGCAATCGCTTGACCGTTTGAGCCAATTTTTTTTTTCATATTTGGAAATAAGAAATAATGCCAAATGCGGAGGTTTTTCTTTCACGGCATTGTTGAAACGACCCAACAAGTTGGTGTAATGCTCACCATTAATCATTCTGCTTTTTTCAAAGTAATCAACGAGGATTATGTCGTGTACATCTCAAAACATTACAGCCTTGATCTTGTTGGTTTACTTTGGCTCCGGTTGATCACGAAAAACCCACCGTTTAGACTTTGGTCTCTGATGTGCTGCGATGAATCCAGCTATCATTAGCAGTTATGAATCGATGCAAAAAATAATTTAGATTGAGCTTTAATATCGCCAAACATTTCAAGTTAAAACACGTACTTATTTATGGCCAATTCTAAGTAATTGCGGCATCTGTCTTGTGGGAAGCTTCCTTTAATTCCAATGAGTTGTTAAAGTGTTATGAACAATTGAGATACTCACAGCTTCAGCAATCTCACGCAATTTCAATCTCCGTTCATTCATTACCATATCGCGATTTTTTCCAATCATTTCTGATGTGTTGGTCCTCCATCAAAAATTGTCCTATGGCCGCGTTTAAATTTAGCTGCCCAAAATACTGGATAGGAAATTGGATAACCAGTTTTCTTAAAAGCCGATTTTGATACAAAGCTTAAACCCAAATTTTCATTATTTTACGCATCTTGATTTGAATTTGGAAGTACATTTTCTAGTACTGTATGAAATTATATAAAATGCAATAATCTAAACCGGAAGCTAAATCGAGTTTGTTTTAGTTTCTTTTTGGAATACTTTGGAAGATTATTATAAGTAACTGGCGACTTTTATTTATGGCGAGCAGACTAACAGGGTCATGCGTTATATGAAGCTTGTCTTTGCCGCAGAAGCCTCTAGTTTGTGTCTAAGCTCTTGTTGATTGATAAAGTAAAATGGAGTAAAAATATTTTTTAATATATGTAGATGTTTTGGGCAAACTAAGTTATAGTATATTTTTTCAAATAAATTTGCCATATTTATGAAGAGATGACTGTTAAGATCACGTTTACTACTTTTATCATAATTACTCTAAAGAATTCTTTTGAATAAGTAATTACACTTACATAACTTTTCACAAAGATACTAAATGTCATTAGTGCTAAATTCGCTTCTTCCATTTTATGCTTAATTGCTTTTGGTAGATGCGTAATATGGTAGTAGGTCACGCAGGATGTTCTAAAAATTCACGTCAGCTCTAAAAAGAAAATAAAAACTCTTCTGTGAAACACGATCCTTGCAACACCTGTGACATATGGTCTTACGGATGTTGTATGTATATGCAGGACTTTCTTTTTTTGCTTTTTTTAAATATATAAATAATGACGTTGCTGTTGGGATAAAATTGCAATAATTTTTTTTTATAGTGGAACATCCAATAAATATCTTGTCAGACGAATATATGATTTTTTTAGCTTTTATATGAATTGGGATATAGTTACATATTGTAGCTTACGCAGTACAAGTGTATTTATTTTTTAATGTCTAGTCATGTCAACTTTATTATTTATTTTATGGATACAAGAGATGTATTGAACTGATGTATGGGGTAGCAAGTAACATTGGTTTAGTAACATTTTTACTATTTATTAGTATAGTGGCAACCTTTTTCTTGATAAGGTATCATCCGTATTAGTAAAAAAATGCTAAAAAACTATTGCAGCATTACTTTTAGGCAAGAATGACTGTTGTATCTGTCGCAACGTATTTTTGTTGAATAAATACCTTCACAAGAGTTTTATGTGTGAATTGTAGCATCTATTTACCTCCGTTTCAATATATAATATATAGCTAATATAGTAATTTCTCTTAGATTGGCGTTGGTGATGAATGATGAATTATAATAATATAATAATAATTAACCTACTTTTTTCATTCGACTATGATCTTTTCTGCTAGATTCTTTTTCTAGAAGTTGCCTAGAAGAAATTGACTCTATGAAGAGATTAAGTAAATAGTTTTAAGAGAATAGCCATGACGCGCAAACGAAATTAAATTTATTAGAAATAGTTAATAATAAATAATAGTTTTCCAGTTTCAATAAGCAGGATTAGAAAAGCCCTTTAACGTTGACTAGAAGCTAATAAGGTCAACTAGATGAGTCAATGATTGTTCAAACAATAGTGCTGTCATCAGGCACTTATCAATCGTTAAATAAACAACGTTTAATAATCGACGCGCAACAGATGTTAATATTGTAACACTAGCGGTGGTACCAGATCGCGAGATTTATACAGTCATGTGGGTTAATGGGTTTCGGGACTTCGGACTAATACGCCCTTCCGGATCTGGTTAGACTCCTAGTATGAACGCCGCGACGTCCCAGACGCGCGCCGGTCGTTCGATGATTGATGCGAGCTTATTATGCCGTGATTATATGCACAAAATCTAGCGCCGAGGGTGGAAACTTCGGAGCTTTTACCGTTCATCCGGATACCATTATCTGCACGAAGATGTACTAGCGTTACTGCTGCGGCTGGTTGTCGGATTTCTTCGTTCGGAGTTTTGGCGTACAGCAAAGTAAGAAAATTCCTCTCGCAGCTGTGCATCAAGTTTGGTATGAAGTTGTTAAGAAGTGTACAATATGTGTAGTAGAGTCAAGCTAGAGGCTTGAAGCCGAAATAAGTCGGAGTTTTGGCGTCGATTAATGACTGCGGTTGCAACTTTGATTCACCAATACACTCTTGAAGCTAAGGTGAGAACCGATGGTTGTGTATCAATATCAGCTTCTGCTAGAGCTGCGATCAGTTCAGAAGCTTATGAGATTGAGCTTGATGTAGTTCTCGTAAGGGAGAGACGGAGTTCTTTGTGTGACTGTAGATACACGTACACCTAATTATCATTACGTTTCATACTATATTTTTTTCTAAAATTTACAATAATTTGATTATTTAGTAAAGTTGTTGTACTGAAACTCTTAACCAAGACTTTTAATATTGGACATCGGACATCTAATACTCAAACAGTTTTGCCTTAAATCGATACATAACCTATTGTTGGCAGATATTTACCTAACTTGCTGTACTAGAATATCAGGAGAGGGTGAATTTCTTTACGTCAAAGTTTTACCACGAAAGCGTCGAGGGTAGAACCAGCCTACGATAATAATTAAAGTAATTAAAGCGAGTCGCGCACTCTGCTAGCTGCTGTTTTCACAATTAAGGTTAAGGTTAATGATTGTAATTGGCCCAATCAATCCGCTCGCTCATTTTTACCCTGTTCTCGGAAGTCCAGTTAATAAATAATACAGTGACTTGATTATTAATTCGAGGAGGAGGAAAGTGAGCGATTAACCTGATTATTCGTTAAAACATTAATGTATTATTTTTGATAATCGAGCTTAATTAAGTATTAATTCCATCATTAAGGAGCTGTCTCTTCGGCAAAAATAAAATAAGAGGGTATATATGAAAGGTAGTTTGAATAGTTTTTTGTTATTCTTTTCCTCTGCTTTCTAATGATTTTTGACCCCAAAATTATCTATTAAATTTACTTTAGATACACAACGTTTTGGAGGAGCTTTCTTCAAGTTGAGGCTATATATCTGCGTCAGTGTGAAATACATACAAGTTATTATACGTAAAGACGCGTTTACATTGGGCACAAGTATCCGAACTTGTATCGAGATTCATCCAAATACTTGCATCAACACATGTATAGAGATTCTGTGGTTTGCATGTACATATGTACGGGGGAAAGTGTATCTCATACAAGTTGTGATATTTCTGCCCAACCTAGCCCCTAATGTTGCATCATGATATTTAGCAGAAGTAAACCCACTTTAAGTGACACCGAAGACTAGGAACTTGTTTTCAGCAAACAGATCTATTAAAAGATAATTGAAGTTGAATTGTACTATAGAATTTTTTGTTAAGTTATAATGTAGAATTGTTATTAAGTTACTATTATTTACAAAAAGGAAGACTAGGTAAAACCATATTGCTCTTCATATTGATGGTTTTACCTATTATTATTCAATTTGAAATTTCTTTTAATAGATCTCTTTGTAAAAAACAAGTATCTGATGAATGATACTCTGACAGTATAATTGCACATGCGTTGAAAGATACTTTTGAAAATTTCAGCCGTGGTGGACGCTCATTTGTTTAATAGTCGTTTGTGCTCAATTGATGTTAGTGTTTCTATAAAAACAGAAAAAATCTTGCAAATTAAAGTCGGGATAAATGCTGCTTTTGGGGACGCTGTACCATCATTTGCCACAGTGAAATATTGTTCAGTTGGTCTTAAGCATGGTTGTCGGTGACCAAAGATAGCAGAAGCTGTGAACATCTCGAAAGGAGCATGTTTGTCCATATAATAACTGAAGATTTGGGAACAAAAAAGCCAAACCAAAGCCCTCTTGAAGCAATTTAAGCGAAATAAGTTAGAGTTTTAGCGGCGATTAATTTCTAGAAAAAACTTGGAAACGGCAGTACATCCTTGAAAGTAAACCTCAGTCGAAACAGCAAGCTACGAAGGGTGAATCGGCGCCGAGCAAGACGAACACTGTTCTATCGACCTGGAATGTCTATAATTCTATGAACGGTATAAAAATGTTAATGTGTCTTATTTAGTAAAAATACTCGAAATATTGAAGTTGAATTGTGGATAAAATTCATTTAATTCAACTTTGACTATTTAAAATATTTACGTACTAGGTTTATGGAGTTTAACATTATTAACAACTTTATTTACATAATGCTGTCTTGATTTTCTTACAAATTCATAGAAAGTAGCACGCAATAGCACATAATATTATAACTTAATACAATACTCTCTAATGAATTTTACAGGCTACATTTTTCCAATTTAGAATCTCTAAAGCTTTATTTGCATAAATGAATAAATCAAAAAAATACCAATTTCTGGGAAGGGCTTTGCATACTAATGTCTACCCCCAAAATTCTCGTTGTGTTTCATACCGCATGAAATATTACATAAAATAATTAATTTCTAAAATTGAAGCCAAGCTAAGGATTTGCAAAAGAAAACGATATCTAAAAAAATCTTCCACGGCGAATATTATAAGAAGAGTTGCAAATTTTATTTATACAAATGATCAAGAAGATGTTGACAAAATTCCTTTCCGATTTAGTATTTTCAATTTGCATTCCAATTAAATGTTAATAATTTCTTTGTAGCTTCTTCCCTTTAAACAGTAATTGCACTTAATCACCATTCCACTCAAATAATTTTACCTTATCTATTCCTGCGCAGCCCCTTCAACCTTTTAGTTTATATATATGTTATATAACGCTGTCGTTCCTAATATTAAATTTCTACGTTATGAGGTCGTAAAAGTTTAATTTGGCAATCATTTATTTATTTTATTTTTATTCAAGCATGTATAAGACATTTTGTAAATGGCCTGAATAATTTACAATTTTATCGTGACCGGCAAGGCGAAATCGCTAAGAGTAATCAAAAAGCTAGGCCTGCTAGAGATATGGAATGTAGTAAAGTTCTAACATTGGAAAAAATTCAGTATTTAATCGATATTGAAAGAAAAATACGTACAGTAAAGACGAAAGTTTATTAAAAAGGAAATGAGTGGTATTGATTTTTATTTACTAGTTTTTCATGAAGTGGCGAGTGGTAACTCAATATTGCAGTTCCAGTTTATAGAAATCTAGGAGAGATTGATACATTCAGATTTCTATTTTACAGCTGTAACATCGCATCCAACAAATGTATGAGACGTTAATTCGATCTTTTTCTTTTTGAAATAATCAATTTTTTTGACGTTTTGTGTAGGGCCTTGTTATGATGTCATGTCTTTTTCCTGATTTTATTGACGACTTCTGACAAGCAAATTGTTGTGCTCCGCTTTGATCATTTAACGCAATGCTTGCGACATGTACATACAACGAAAGAAACAAGCAATCATTTTCCTGGAAGTTGCTTCGTGAACTTTCGTTGGATTCGGTTCATCGGGGAATACCCACACAGTTGACTGTTGTTTAGTATTTAGCTCGTACGAATATATCCGAGTTTCGTCATCTGTTATAACGTTATACGCGGATTTTGAAGAGTCCCTGTCGAATTTTTTGAACATATCCTTAGATCAGTTGACAGGAGTCTTTCTTTGCGCTTGGGTTAAATTATACGGAATTCATCGGAACAAAACTTAAATGTTCATGCAAAATTGAATTACTGCAGTCTATGTCTAAGGGTGCCTCTATGTTGCCGTAAGTCACATGCCGATCTTTTTCAATCATGTTGCACATAAGCTCGGTGTTTCTTTGGAGCAACAACCGATTTTTCTGGCTTTTGTTGTATTTACCTAGTTATTAGATTTTATCTTTTAAATCTTCCTCTATTACCTCATTCCATTTTTTCTTCTCTTTTCTTCCAAACTACTTTTATTTTACTGTTAGTCTCCATTTTTACGAGGTCTTCATACCATTGTTATCGTCTTACTTTCACAAACGGCCCAATAAGTTCATCTCTCAATGGCTCATAGAGTTCTGTGTTCACGCTTCTTCCCCATCCAAGCTCCACATTCTTTTTCCCAAATATCTTCCGTGGTATTTTTCGTTTCTGGATGTTAAATTTCTATTGGCTTTTCTGATTAAGCGTCAATGTCTCACATCGACAGGTTAGAGTTGTCGTATCACTGTTTTATAAACCCTAATTTTTGATTTCCTTGATATTTTTTCGATTTTAGGACATCGACCCCCCATCGACCCCATTTTCCAGTCCCTAAGTATATCTGCTTATTCTTTTGGCACTTGTTGTTATTAACACCCCTAAATACATATGATCCTTATTTCTTCAAATTCGCATGTATTATCGGTCTGTTTCCTGTTGCATCCTATGCTAAGAACAGCATAGGATAGTTGATTATTGTTATTTTATTTCAATTTTTTTTTGTTTCTCGCTAGCACTACCACGTCATCAGCATAAGGAATTGATGGCTTTTGTTAAGTAGTATCCCTTTCCTGTTGACCACACTTTTCCCTGTTATTACTTCCAATGCCAAGTTGAAGAAGATTGTTGACAGCAGGTCCCCTTGACGGTGTCTTTTATGTATTTTAGAGGTTTTTGTTTGAACTTTACTGCAGTGCCTGCATTTCGTAGTTCCTAAGCTTTATAAGAGTGTTTAAAGGATTTATTAGTTTTGTTCTGTTTATATTGGCCATGCCCTGCTACAATTTTGAAAAGCTTTTCGATATGTAAGTGGTTTAAAGAAAAACTTTTTTATAAGTAGATGGAAATAATTTGTAACCACTGCAAATATATGGAAGTCCAAGACTTCAAATAGATTGTACAACAAAGGATCCTCCTATTGATATATGTTTAAAATGTCATTTATTGACATGCATTCGAGGTGCAATACAATTCCATTCTATCATTCAATAATCTATATGCATACACTAACAAGGAAGTTTATTGATCTATAGACAACAACGTGGATATGTATATATATCGAATTTCAAAGGTAGCATCTACGTTTATTTCCCTCCGTTTTACATAATATATGTCTGTCTATATTTTGCATATTATAGGTTTATGTGACATATCGAATACTGCTTATATTTTAGATAACGAATAAAAGCTTTTAAAGTACACATTCTGCGCTGATGCGTGCGCTTGGAACTTTATGCGACACAAACAATGCTAGTTTCTGTTCTTTCTTGATATGTATAAACTGTTCTAATTAGGTGTGATATCTTAGTCAAGTATTAAATAATTTTGTAATTCTTATCTGTGTTGAGCAAACGCTTTGTGTATGCACGTATTGTTGTGACCTAGTTTGTTTTATTATACATATTTGAATAATTTCTGTTTCGAGAACATGTTAAGCCAATAGCATTGATTGTGTTGCGGTAATCAGGATTATGTGCGCGAGAAAAACATCGCATAAGAAATACAGGAGCGGATTTTATATTAATAATGCTTATTTATTATAAGTAAAGAGATTTATTTCAGTTTTCAGAAAGTTTCCGCTTTTTAATATTCCATTTCAATTTTTTTTACTACAGATTCAATCACCTTGCTTTTTAACCAAAAAACATTTTTTTTTCCTATTTTATTTAACTGATAACTTCACAAGTTTATTAAAGTTTATGTTCGTTTTACAATCAATAAAGAAAATGCAATCATTAAATTGAAATTGAATATCTGCACAAAGAGCATATAGTACATAATTGAGCCTCACACCTGTCATCGGTTCAATCAATAATATAATTTAATTACTAGTACTTAAAGACTCAGAAAAATACATTTTTTTGATACATACAGCTTTAGATTTTGGTTTATTTCTCTGGAGTCATACCTTCCTATGTGATTTTTCAATTACACTGTTTTGCATTTTGACACTTTTTGTCACTCCCTGATATTTGTTTGGCTTTTTTATGCCGACTGCTCGGTTTTTTACATATCACCCAAAAGTCTTTAGAGAAAAGAATAATATAAAATATGAGAAGAGCAAACCATTGAAAATCTTTTTTCGTTTGAATTCACTGTGATCGGTCTTACGTTTGTGGGTCCAACACTAGTCCGCTAACATGTTTGGGGTTTATTTTCCGCTATACTGCTCTTCATTTAAGCGATTTGCTGGTGTACCCTTCTCCGTGTTTGTCTGAAACTGCAAGTTCTCAGGAAAGAATTCTAAATGTGAGTGAAAAAAATGTAGCTTAAGTAACATGTTGCAACCTAATTACTTATAAGATTGGATAATTCTTCGATATCTTGTTTCCTAGGAAGTTGTTACACACATTTTTGAAAGCATTCCATGCCCTATTTTCAAAATTGTAGTCTTTGAAAAGTTTTCGTATTTGCTGCTCAACGAATATACTTTCTTTGTTTTGCCTCACTTTTTTTGCGTGGTGACGGTCCAGCGGGGTGTATAATTGGGGCTTGTTACAACCTCAGGAGCCTTTTAATGTGTAAGTTACGTGTGTAAAGTGTTTCATGGCCTTGTTACTGTCACCCCCTCGCTGTAAAGGATGAAGTTAACTACGAATGGTGACTCGAGAGTGTACCGAATCCACTAAGAAAATTTGTTAATCTCAGCGGGACTCGAACACACAGCTTAACTCGGCCCAGTCAAGCTCATTTCTCTTTCAAATAAAGAAAAGCATTTTCTTCTCTATTCAAGGCTTTTAAAAATGTTTTATAAGCCTCAGTTTTATGTGCAATGGAGATAAATAGATATTCTGTTGCTCAACTAAGGGTTCATTAAGAACGTTTTTCAGACCGGGCACAATGTGTTCACGCAATGGCCATTCTTTAATCACGTAGTACTGGTTTCTGGCTCTACTATCTAATTCGCAGAAAAACCACAATATTTAGTGTAGTCATTACGCAATCCTGTAAGTAGTGAAATGACTTTTAAATGGGCAATTCCATTTATGATTTTGGTACTTTGTGCTTTGAAGAAGTATGCGCATGTTCTCGTATGTTTCTTTCATATTTACAGCATGATCCAAGTTTATACGAAAGTATATATATGACAGTAAACCAAGCCATTTGCCATTGCAAAAAATACTGCCAGCTCAGGCTCTCTTTTCCAATACGTTGAAATCTTCACCCCTTTTTGTAAGAGATTTCACTATTGCAAAGGAAATCCAAGGAGTTGCGACTTTGTTTTTGGAAAGATCCAAATTACGAATATGGTCGCCGAGCTCTTCTTGAGAAATGAAATGGAATGAATTCGCAATCGTCTTGCTCTTAAATCACCTAACTCGTCCAATTCCGAGTCGATTTCATATTTTTCTGGAGGCTTCCTGCCAAATCATTGGTACTCCAAATTTTCTAGGCTTACTTTTCAACTACCTCGTTAGGGTTCTAGAGCAAGTACGGGAACAAATTTTAGAAGTCCAAGTTTTGTGCGGTTTGCTTACACAGGATTACCAAAATAATAGTACTAAGAAATGTCACGTCGGCAAGTAGTTTGATCCGCCTGAGCTACCAGCGTTTATCTTATTCTCTACGTTCTGGTAGTACGTGACTAGCCAATTTTAAGGTCAGTCTAGAGCTTTCAGGGGCAGAAGTTATTCAAATATCAAATCGGTTTGGCGGGGAGGATTTTAATGCAGAACAGCGTTATCGGTGAAGCTACTCCAATTAATTATCCAAAAAGAAGGGAAAAGTAATAACTTGAAAACTTGAAAGAACATAAGAAAACGAAGCAGCTTAATGGTCTCTTTACAGTATTGTGTATATGTAATATTAATTACGTAGTAAACATTTGAAAAAACGCAAATGGTAGCAGCAAAGCAAAAACACTTGCTTCGATAGCAATTTGAATACGAATCCGACAGTCTTTTAATTTAGGATTTATCAATATTTCCTATAAAGCTCTCACGAAATGCAATTTCCCATAATGCCCGAAATGCGTCTTTCACCTAATGTCCGATTCGCTGATTAACGTTCGGTATTTAATTTCCCGAAAGACGCCATATGTTTCCTCATTAAATACAATGCTATCTGATGTTACTTGGCGTCGTATCATCCCGTAAATCGATAAACCGATTTGATGACGTATTCGGTGTATCCGTTAAAAATTTACTAACGAAATAACGAACGGTGGGAGATCAATCATTCGTTATTGCTATTGTTTCGCGACGTCGTACGTATTCAATGGGTAAATGAGAATTTGGCGCCATCTATCTAACGTATTCGATACGCCGTATGAATGTTTTAATAATTTTCAACTTAATCCGCAACAATACATAACGAATGAGTTCGCACACGAAGAGCAAACGGTAAAAATTGTTTACGCTTGGTTATTTATGTGAAAAGTTATGGAAAGTAGTCGCCTGAATTTATCACCTTGTTTGATGGGCCGGTGTACAATAAAGGATAGCCATCGTGTCTGGTACAAGTCACAATCTCATCGCTGGCTAAGCATTCGGTTACGCTCCGTTGCTGCTTTGATTAGGTTAATGTGCAAAAAAAACATAAAAATTCAAAGGTTACCGTAACAAAATAACCATATTCAAATATGCTTAAATATACATGATTTTCTCATGACGTCACTATATTTATTTACAACTGATTCACTTCATATTTTCGTCGATATAAATAATTTGTATCTGATTTAAAAACATAAGTTTATGTTGATTTCAATAGTTTTTTAACAGCGTTCAGAGGTGCAAAATTTCGTGACAATTTACCAAATGTAGGCGCATTCATTTTGATAGAATTTATAGAAAGAAGCGAATGTTTTGACGCTACAGATATTAGAGGTAAGATAAAGCTAGGGGAGATAGCACATAATTCGAAAAAAAAAAAAAACAGAAAACAAGAATAATGATAGCAAGGACTGTGGCGTACTATGGTAAATAAGAGTTTAGTTGTTCTTTTTTTAACACATACTGTAATGTTATTCCTCACTTAGTCACTCACACATAATGTTCAGTTATTAAAGGACACCGATATACGCACCAATTATTTTGTATATCTGTCTTGTTTTCTTCCAGAAAGGTACAGATAATGTCGAGCTTCTGGTGCTTCTGGTTTGGCCCTTCATTGGAAGAAATTTCAAAAAATCTTTGCTAATTGATTATTGTTCAGTACAATATCTGACAAAAAGCCGAGCACTGCGATGTTGACGAGAAAGCCGTGCTGAAATCAAAAGCTGCGGTTTTTCAAGGTTATCACAAATATGTTTTGCGATATCTTCAATACGTCTCCACAGGTAGAATCTGAGAGTTGTATTTTTTTTTTCCGAAATTTTTGTTGCCGGATTTATCGAACAGGATCTATAAAACACTCCTTTATAATTTCTGCATCACTAAATGGGTTTATATGTTTTAAAAAAAATTAATGGAATGGGTTCGTTACATCGCGCCCTCTTACCGGACGATTGGTGAATTTTTCCCGCGAACGTTTGAATAATAAGAATAGCAAAGAAAAAGTCTTTGCTTGCAAACATAGCCGTTATTAAATTCTTATACTGTACGTTTACATACAATTTGGGATGAATTATGTAAGTAAAACCTCCCAAAAGTTTACAACTTACAGATGCACCAGCTAACTTATGCACAATACGTTTACTTTCTGTTCGTCATTACGTCATTAACCAATCGTAAAAGGGATAATTGGAGCAGCAAGTTATACATATGACCAGACGTTAAGTAAAGTCGTTGACGTTACGTTGAAGTGGCTGTTAGTAACAGACTCTTCTTCATTTGAAACGCAAAGCGTGATACTACAGCGGGAATAATAAGTTAATTTTTATGGCAAACATTAAGAGAATTTTATACGGACTGAAGTAGAAGCGTTCCTCTTGCCTGAAGTATGTTAATGAAATGCTTTTAGGGAAGATTAAGAAAAATGTGTTTTTGATTATTGTAAATGTTGGTTTCTAAAGCTTTTTCTTAAAATTATTCTGTTAATTATACGTTTGTTCCTCTAAAGAATACAAATTTACATATATGATAATTTCTAGAAA
The DNA here is from genome assembly GCA_902654985.2 of Oryctes borbonicus. Lineage (NCBI taxonomy): Eukaryota > Metazoa > Arthropoda > Insecta > Coleoptera > Scarabaeidae > Oryctes > Oryctes borbonicus. The sequence goes on along the minus strand of LR736897.1, from coordinate 1,423,430 downwards.
ACCTATTTGAATAAGATTGCTTTTAAAATTTTATGCGAGAGAGAACAGAGTCATGAATAGTTGATCTAGGCAGAATCTTTGTGATTGTGTCCAGAAGTATGTGTAATCGCTAAAATAACTAATTCTAGCAAAAGAATAAATACTGGGTTTCATACATACATGATTTATTTTAAAAGCACAATCAACTTCTAATCTTCCTTCCACCAATCAAAGGATTTAATATATCTTAATGTGCAAATAAATATGTAGTTTACCCTTAAAAGTTGTACCGTTCAGGTATTTTTAACCGTAAGAGTTAAATGTTCAGCAGTGAAAAGAGTTCTCCCTTTTTGGAAATGACTGGTATTGAATTAAACAACATTCAAAATTACCATTAACTATTGATTTAGATCAGAAGCTTGTAGGTAATGCATATTTCTAAGTTGGACACCCATTTTCCGAAGTTGGTAACACTGATGTTTCGGCTGTCTCAGTAAGGTCTCTTGGACTAATCGCTTCTCATGCATATTTGGTCAAACTAGTCGTATTGCTTTTAGCTTCCAGGCATAGTGTGGCATAGAAAACGATTACAAAAGTTTTTGGCGTTGCGAATAAAATGTTATCAATCATCGATCTTTTTTACGTGATTATGGTGAGAGTGTCCATGATATTTTGAAAGCATAGATTGGAATTTTTTATGGCTTTTGGATTGGCAGGCTGTATAATTTGATCGTTTTTAAATTTGGTAAGGCAGCTCGATGACCACCAGCGACTACGATACAGTGAATACAATTGAAGGCATCATTGTTGAAAAGAAGAACATCAAACAAATGGGAACGGAATTCGAGATACCAATAACAATTTTCATGCGGTATTTGGCGTAAATACGAGAATTTTGCTACCAACTTCAATAGATGTATATAAGAAGGAGTATTTTCAAGCTCGTTGATGGTGGACAGAGTTATTCCCATATGAAGGATGACAAAAACCAGCCAAAGAAGTAGCGTCTACATCGAAAGTTTTTGAATAAGTTATAGCGTCGAGGCTTACTAGATATCTGATATGATGGAATAAACACTTCACAAAAGATTGGTTGACAAAAAGTGATTCTGTGTTCTATTTCGGAATAAAATCCTTGCTGGCAGAGTGCAGCTGATAGAGTGAAATGGTGTATTGTCTTCGTCAATGAACATTAAATTTGGTGTTCTGCAGGGCTTCATTTTTGGTCGTCTCTTATTCATTGTATACACAGACGATCTTCTAGCTGGCATGGAGCGTGCATATACGCAGATGATACGTCTCCTCTTCTACGGGATTTTGATCTCGATGTTATACGGGAGAAGTTCTGAAGTGGTTCTCTGCAAATAAGTTGAAGGTCAACGTGGAAAAAATTCAAAGAAAAAATGTAACCTCGTAAGTGACATTTTTGGGCATTGCTATAGTCACGCATCTAAAGTGCATAAAGTGGCACCATACAGATGAATTGGTTAAAAAGTTTATCATCCGCCAAGCATGCTATAAGGACATTGAGGCATATAGCCATTCTCCATCAGAATAAATCAGCATTTCCTCTAAATGGTGGCAATCACATCTACGCCACGCGTTGGTGATACGACATGCCAGTCCCGTATCATTGTTTAGCCACTTGCCAGAAGGGTATCGATTACTGGGGAGTCAAATTATATGATCATCTGCCTGGGGATTACAAAACGTTTTCTCCAAACAGCTTCAAGAGGAAGGTGGACTTGCAGGTGGAAATGGAATGTTACAAAATCCAATAGTTCTTTTGCACATATATTTTACGAACCAAAAAAACGATAATTTTTCTGTAGCGGTTGTATTACAAAAGCAATTAAAAAATGTCCCAAAAAATTAAAAGATTATGTGAAAATCCAAATATATGAAGTTTTTCAAAAGAACGTCATGATACACTTTGTCATTTAAAAAATTGCGTCCAATTAGGAGTTATTAAGAAGTACATTTGAAATATCATTCGAGAATATTAATAAATTTGACTCAATCGATCTCCCAGGACATAGAATTCGATTGTCTAAAAATCTCTTGCGGTTCTCTGTAATTTCGTGCATGCATTGCGGTTTTCTAGGAATCACACTGCAGTTCCTACAAGGTAATGAAGATGGATAAAAAAATTCAATTTTCTTTACTTGGAAGCAATTTAATTTTTTGTACATTTCTTCTTTCAGAGCAATTTTGTAATGTTACCGTGCAACGCACTGCTATTAGCACAGAAGATTTTCGTACTCATTATAATTAGGCCTGCATATCGGGAAGCGCGTCACATGCCTCGCACACGAAGTAAGATTTCGTCGAACCGGCGAAAGTATTTTGTCGGGCATAAATTAGGAAAGTGACTCGGAAATACTTGTTTCTTTCGCAACTTCCACGGGACGCTCCTAGTGGATGTTTTCGTCTCGCAAAAAAGATGATTTTGGAATTTGTTGGGAAAGTTATTTAACGTTGTTAAGCCTTCCGAGGTTATTTGGAAAGAAATCGATGAAGGCAATTTGAATTATTGAGTGCGTTCCACGCGAGGATTGTAAGACCTAGATGGGGAAGGTGAAAACTTCGCGCCGAAGAAAAAGGAAGTCAATTTACTTTTATTGAAAAAAGAAATTTATCTAATACGTATCTCGTCATCCATAATAAGCTAAAAGCTTATAATAAGGTATTGAAAAGCTTAAATATTTTCAAAACCAACTAAGTACAATACACAGAATAATAAGGTAAGAGATATGAAATTGTTTTGGATATAAACCCGGAAACTTTTCGAACTTTTTATATATTTTTTTTGCTCTTTGGCAAAGAATATTTGAAGTTTCGTACATATTTTCATTGTTTGGAAATGATATTATTATTGTTAAAACGATCATAAGTATGTCGGCTAATTGACAAATCTTCTTTATCACTTCTGCTTTCTATGCGTAAAATAATTCAATTATAATTTTCAACCCTCAAACAGAGAGAAAGAATCTGTTAACCTGTGACAAAGTCGCTTAAAGGCTTTAGCCTAACTCCAAGAAGCATGAGCAGATAATCGTTTCTACACGCGTAAACATCATATTACATTAAATTTAGAAAAATGGCTCCTGAAGAGTATATTATTGTTACCGGAATGTATAATATAAATTGAAAGTGCGAGTTTTGTACCCAGTACATCGTTTTAAAGCAAAGGTGCATAATATACAACCAACATTGAAAGTACACGTACCTGCTAATCTGAGTGTTAAAAATTGAGACCCTTTTTAAGGAAAAATTTAACATTTACACACGAAAATGTTCGGTATAACTTTTCTCGTGAGCGTGGAACTACTCTTGGATTTTTAACATTAACAATCGCTCTTTTACCGATGTGTTGGTTGAAACAATGTGTAATTTCGCTTGTAGCAACATATCTTTTTAATTATATTAACACTACAAATTATAAATATGTTGAAGCTGTTTTGTACTTGTAAGTTTGACTGTTACATATTCACCAATTCGATTACTGAGGCTTCACCAAACCTCTTGATCTTAAATTTATGGCTTCCGTATGGGAAAACGGCCTCGGATCTGTCTGATGCTCACTTTTTGCATCGTATACATACATACATGCATGAAGTGTGCAAGATTTGGCGTACTACCGACGTTTAAACTAAACTGGTTAAGATTCACCCGTTTACTCATGTGGAAAAGGCACGGGAAAAGTTTAGGTATGCCGTACGCCTGCCGACGGATCAAAGAAAATGAGGAAGACCCCCGAAAACTTTGATTTCGGTTCGTTGAGCTGACCTGACCGTCTTTTAATCACAAAAGTTATATTTATATATTTAAGTTATTGGAATAAGATAGGGGGCAACTTTATCTAGTGGAAATAATTACTACGTTACTTTTCCGAGTTTTTTTTTTTTGGATCGTATCTTTTGGTGAAGGTTAATACGATCTTAGAGTTTCTGTGTGATAAGTTTGAAAACACCTTCCGTTATGTAAGCGACCTTCTTCTTATATTCATTTAAATGTAGTTTCTAGTATCCATGGCAAATACAGTTATATTTATCTGGAAAAGTATGAGAGAGAAATCTGAAAATTTCAGATCATCGGGCAACATGTTATGTGTCTGTTACTTGTTTCCGAAAATGTTCTTAAATGTTTGTCGCGGGTTTCCATTTTGCGCGATATCTTCAAAGCAACACGCCGGAACAGGAAGAAATGGCTGCATATCGCTGGCGCAGTAGCAACTGCCGACAAATAGTTCCGAGTTCTTCAAACTTCTGGTATTATTTTAGTAATGGCACCGAAATTCTGAACAAAAGCATCCAGCTCAAACGGCAATCATTGATCGTTAAAAACAAAATTTAGCAAACCGCGGAAGAAGATTCGGCGAAGTTTCAAAGATAACATTGCTTTAAGAATGTTTATTTTTTTTATTTAAATAATGTATACATGTATATAAATTAAAATAACAAACACAATTGCTTATTATACTTTCATAAATGAATTTAAAATAAGTAATACAGGACAGGCAGGCGTCAATGCGATTACAAATTTTGCAAAATCGGAATACATTAGAATAAGTACCGCCGAAGGGCGAAGGCGACTCAACATTTGTCGTTTTGATAAAGATTTGCAAATAATTTATTGTGGTAGTTAGTAATGTTGTTTGGATATTTCAGCAGGATTAAAGCTTTTCAAATTTCAATATTTGTATTATACATCTTTTCTCGATTACTCTACTAGAGTATCTCTTAATTGCTGATAATTAATCTTTTACCAATAAAAAAAGCTTCAACGTATTTAATAATATAACACCCCATCTACGTTCTCGACTTTAATTAAGACGCAAATTATTTGAGAAAACGTAGGTCTTCTTCGGCCCGACACCGCTCGATTAAGCATTTATATAAGGGAAAGCGGATTCCTCATCCGGCAGTATCAAATTAATGTACCGTTCTAGAGGCTTCCCTTTTAGGTTAAATCACGCAAGAAAAACTGGTATTAAAGGAGAAAAAGGAACGTCTTTGATAAAAAATAAGATCTGATCGGGGTAGGTTCATTGTTTTCCATGGCTATGTGCGCCACTGCGGCTCCCTGATATATAAGAACATCGAAGTCCTATTAAATAATATGAGCCAGGAGAGATTTTACGGTAATTAGAGCTTCTCCGGTTTTCCTTAAGGCTCATTCCTGGTGATGTAATTATTGCATTGTGTAAGAATTAATGATGGATAGTGCGTTAATGGAGATGAAGATTAGATTACCTATTCAATTAGTGATTTATCTTATTTGTCAAAGAAAAAAGGAGAAATGGGATAAGAAACCAAATCCAATGTTTCAATTGGCATTAAAATTTATATTTTCTTAATAAAGCAATAATATGGTCTCTTATTTAGAATGGAGATAAAGATAAAGATTAAGAGTTTCATTATCATTGAAGTCTATTAGAGGCCATGTGAAAAGTGTTTGTTAGTGTTTGTTTCAATGAAACAAAAAGAAGCGAAGTTTTCGATTTGAAAGTTTTCCAAAATCATCTCATTTTGTAAAATACTTTTTTTATTTATGTCAACTTTTACAGTACTTTTTAGCAAATAGATTCGTACACAACGAATTTTATTATGTTTGAGAGTCTATTTGAGCAAGATTGTTAGTTATTTCTTCAAGATCCTGAACCTCTGAACCAAAGAATATTCGATTAGTGATGTAGTTCAACTTTGTAACTTCTCTAGATCTACTGATGTTCCCGAGTAGGATTTTACCAACTTGAATTTTGGAGTGTACGCTGCACAAGAAAACAAACATTGGTGCATGAAGTCCCTATTTCCGCAAAAACGGAACAAGCGAACAAAAAAATTAAACACAATATACTTTGAAAACTTCACCTTATTTTTCGTCTCCCAGTCTCAACAAATAACTGTCATTTTGAATTTAAAAAAATATCCAAACTAAAAACTGCACCAAGCTCATTCATTTTGAGAACTGACAATTTCATTTTCGCAATTTATGTTCAGCTTTTAAACATCAGTTACTAGATGACCTAACCTAATATCAGTCATTTCTAAATCAATAAAATTTAAATCTGTAAACAGAAAAATAGCACCTATATTTCTTTAAACCTTTTTGGTTGAAATGAGTTTTTGAACAAGATATTAGAGTTCCCCCATAGTATAATATCTCTCCAAATAACAGGGTGTACAATAGTTGGTTATTAAGTAAATTCCTTGCGATTTCCTTTATTTTTTTTTTTTAATTTAAAGGATCACGTAAAAAGTAATACGGTTGTAAACAGGCTTTAAATAACAAGGTCAGTTTAGTTTGAGCAATAGTTCTTCGGAATTTCTTTAAAATCTATAAACAGAAAGGCCCAGTTAAACCGGTCGGTTCAATTTTACGGGATTTTCCCGTTAAAAAATTAGCAGGAAAATTACATACTACTTTCAAAAAATACACAAATTTCTCAGACCTACATTCAATCTAAAACTCATTAGAACTAGTGCAAAAGCTAGACATACCTAGACCCAGAATTCATTCGATGCTTTCAATATGTTTTTAAAACTTCCTCCTACACAACGTATAAACTTCGACTTCTTATGGAAGGTATCTTAATAGAAGAAGAGAGTATATCCAACTATTACAGCTGAAATGTTTGAGTTATTAAATATTGCAGGTAAATCATTGTTTTTAAACAAATTCTATATAGATAAAGTTGGTTTAGCAATGGGTTCACTGTTATTCCATCGTCATACAAAACAGATCCTTTCAAACGTATTAAAAAATATTTTTTTGATGCCGCTATATAGATGATATTCGCCTATGCTTTCATGATATAAAGAGGCAATTAGGAACTTTTTAAAATCTTATAAACTCGGTCCACTCAAAATCATCAACATAAGATGGCATTTCTTAATTCCATCTTATGTTCTCATTTTTCCATTATCCAAAAAACATTTAAATAAGGAAATTACAACGATAAAACAAATTACTGTAAAGAATGGTTACAAAATTTACATTGCTGATAATATCACACCAAATAGAGGAAGTTAATATTAAATTTGGTATACCCTCATATCAAGTCAAATAATAAACAATATGTTTCTTTAATATATTTTGGCAAAGATTAGTATATATAATTATTGAGAAAATGATTAATAAAAGTAAAGATTACATGCAAGTAAACCGTGTAATAAAATTCACTTTTTGAAGTGAGCTTTCCAGGAAAAATACCTACACGTTTACACTTTTGAGGGTCGGTACGTTTTGCTAATCTTATTCTCAGAAATCTTTTTGATTAATATTGATAAAACATTAGAAATTGTATGATTTTAAGAAAATGTTTACAATATGCATACAATCAACAAAGATCAGGATAGAGTTAGTTCACTATATAAATTGAATTATCTGCTACGGTTTGACAAAATTTGTTAGTCCAACTGGAGAATTTAATTAACACACTGAAATGTAAAAATACACTGAAATTAATTAATTTCTCTCAATTTTCAACATGAAAACATTCCTTCGCGATTTGTGCGTCGCTAACAAATCCTTTCATTTGCGATTATAACAATCACAATTATCACTTAGAAATTTAGCCCGTCCGATTTCAATTTAAAGGGCGAAAGCTACACGTAGTAACTTTTAATTTCGCCGCTCGCTAGGTCGTTTTCCCAGATAATACATTCCACGAATGAAACAGACCGTGCGTTGTTTCCTCCCGTTTGCGTTTTATTTCCATTTTTCTGCATTTGCTCCAATTTCAAAATGGACTGGTATTGTACCATCGGACTAGTGAAAATATTTGGCTCTGTAATTTCTGGTTCGAATATTGCGTTAGTTTTGATTATAATATAGTGTTATTTAAGTAGAAATTAAGTAGTAATCGAAAAGTATGGGGGATATGACGTGAAGTAAAAATATCTTTTAGACATATATGTATAACATTGTTTCGAATCGAGGTAAGACTTGTTACAAATCTAGTCATAACAGGCTAACAACGCATACAATTTTATCGATTAATCCATAAACTATTGCTCGAAGTAATAAAATTTCCAGGAATAGCAATAGGTTGTTGATTTAAGTTAAGGGAGTTATATGCACAAGAGATTAAGGAATGTTAAATTCAATATTCTTATGTAATCAACAGATGTACATACACATATGCAAGAATATCAATATCCTTTTCACTTCAAATTTTCAATTCGAGGTTACGTTTCATTACTTTGAAACTTATATTCAGCCACATGTTAACTGGTAAGTTCATGAGCATGAAGAAAATTGCATGTGGTAGAGGATAAAATAACTTCAGTTGCTGGTATTATGGCAGAACAGAGGCAAAGAGACATTTTAAGAGAAAACAACTACTTTCCATTTAAAGCCACATTTATCAGCATGCTGAAAGTTCGGGATTTTTTTCACATGATTCCCAGATGAACTCGTCGACAACTGTTCTTTTGCCAAAAAGCAAATACAGAGGACAATATTCCTTTAAAACCAATATTTGGTCTGGTATTTTTGATGGCGGATTATTGATCATAACTTTTTTCGAGAAAAGAAGAAAAGTCTCAACTGTGGTTCCAACAAGATCGATACACAGTACTTTTGAAACTATTTAAATTATTTACTGAGGGAGAAGTGGTTTGGTAGGTATTCGGAGTACCTATGGCCAGCAAGATCACCTGACTTAGCGACAATGGATCTTTTCCTATAGGGGTATCTGAAACCGCAAACGCCCATTTCAAAATATCAATCAACTAGAAAACACAAATTAAAGCACTAAATGTATAGATAATTAATTGTGTTTACTTGAATCATTACTTGCCACCGTTTACTACTTTATAGATTTTATCTAAAAAATAGATTTAGGATGTGTAATTTGTACTAAATCTAATGTTAAAATTTTTTTTTAATTTTTCACTGAACGTTTTGTTCTTTTTTTTTAATTGTAAGGACAGTTAAGAACGTTTATTAACTTTTGGGGTTTTCAAGAAAGCTTTATCGGAAAACCATTTCTGGAAGAAAAATTTCTTTTGAGTGTAAAAAGCCAGATGTATTTTCTAACTTCTCAACTCAGTATAACTTCACTACGAACATTTTTGACGTTTTTAAGACGGACCTTCGATTTCCAAGTGATACTGATTAAGAAAATACACTGAAAAAGATATACAGCGTGTTTTTTGACAAAATGTAAGAAAAAATAAAAGTTTAGGTAGGTAACCGGAAACAACTTACTATATTTGTTCATATTTGTCCATATATGAAATTTTTGATGTGAGAAATATTTTGGAACTTATTTTCTAATGACGCACGGACAAACTACAGACACAAGTACCTAAGTAAAACAAAAGAAATTAAAAAAAAAAACGGAATAGTTTCATAGGTTAACAATGTATATTTTATTTTTAGCTGACATTTAGATACTATACTAAAACCATGTACAATTGAATTAAAATGTTTTTCATAATTTGATACTTGAGATTTGTTTATTATTTATGGAGAATGCAATGAAGTGATATCAAGTACATGTGATACTTTTGTTGCTCGGTATTCAAAAATATAAATCGTTGCCAAATACAGATACAGAATTTGAAAAACCTGGGATCGGTCAAGGCAAAAATTCAGAAACATAGTTCTTATCTCTAGCAATTATTTCAATATGGTGTCAAGGGCTCGAATTATTGGTGGACAACAGTATCTGGACGAATGGACCAAATTTACAAAAACGAGCTACTGAACAAGCACAATTCTCATTACTGGAGCAATACAAATCGCACACATATTTAAATAGAAAAATTTAATGTTTCAGCAATACTAGATTGTTTCCTAATGATTCACTAGCATATCTCCGAAGTTAAGCCTGCAGAAACGAGTATACTTTCCGTGCATTTCACCAAATTAGCGGAGACTAGACCGACTCGTGTTTTGTCGACTCTCCGAGGAAACCAGTAGACAACACGAACCCATTCTTATGAGACGAATAAACAAGAATCTGTCAAAACTATATAAACTTACTTCTCTTTACCAGACACTTGTTTTTTTTTTTTAACATTTCCGTAAATATCTCGAAAATAAATATATTTTTCTTGTAAGAATAATTTAATAAGAAAGGAAAAAATATGTAGTTATGTTTAAAGACACTTTTTTCATTTGAATGACCCCGTATAGTAGTAGTGTTTAAGCTTCAGTTAATAATAAAATACACATCGTTAACCTATGAAACTATACGATAAACAGTGTAATTGACCCGAGCGACATTCCATTAAGCATTGAATTGTGAGGATATTTTTCTTCCTTTACGATGCATTAACGTCGTAATAGCAGTTCGAAAGACAAAAAATACATAATTTATCAGAAGTCGTCCAGACATCCAGTAATTTTATGCTTAGTGACACACGATATTTTTAACTATTGTTAATATTTACTTCGATTAAGCATTGTGTGAGATTCAAATTACTCACTGGAACCGTACAACGTTATTGTGTATTATTGGAAAAATGTGGCTCAATAATATAATAATTTACCGCTATAATACAAAATACCTACAAAGGTACATAGGAAGTAGTCGAATTTGTAGTATTTCAAATACTATTGGACACAGATAGATCTCAGAGATGATTGGACTACTTCACCTGTTTCTTCTTGGTTTCTTAACGGATATGTTTAGGTTCAGTAGCTATGTCTCAGTTCTTTGCGAATCTCTTGTGTCTTCTCATTTTTCATTTTGTAATGAGGTATGTGACCCATGATTAACACGAGTTACTTCAGCAAGAATTTAAAGGGAGCAGAATGCCTGTCTTAGACTGATATATGAGATACGTAAAGATGATCATATTTCACATAAGCTATCTGAGGCTAATCTTCTGCTTGCCTTTATTATGAAGTACTATTGGCGAAGCAATATCCCTACTTATTTAATAAAATATCTTCCCGTGGTGATGTCCACTATTTGAATTTGCGTCATAAGAGTTTGCTAACTCCACCGAGTCATCGCATGGCTCTCTTCGAAAGATGTTTTCAACAACTTGCCAGTGGGCTTCAGATTTCATTAGATCCTTCAGATATCAGTTCAGACAACGTCTACTTATATTGGACATTGGGCATGAATTGGATTCTTTTGTATGTACTTGCTTTTGTTTACCCGTTTGCATATTTTGTATTTGCTACTGGCGCTATAGTGGCCAGAACTCGCAAATTTATTTGCGTTAACAGTAACAATAGTTCAGAACGCCTACTTTTATTTTAGTTAGTTTCTTTGTTTAATTTTAGGCATTTTTTATATTTTTTACTAGTAGGTAAAGGATAACTTATAAGTTGCCAATTGAAGTGCTTTTCTTTCTCTGTAACTTCTTTCTTATATTTCTTATATATACATATATATTCCTCTGTAGAGGAAATAAAAACCATTATTATTGTTATTAAGAAATTATTATTAGAAATTTCATAATTTGTTTTCAAAATTTGCACGTGTTACGATACAGTACTAAATAATTTACGCAAGCTGTTTGTAAATTGTTTGAAGCCCTTGATATTACAGGCTGTTCTTCATAATTAATTTCTTGTTAACCAATACTGAATCAGTTGTTTGATGTTTGACATTGGATCCATTTTTAATGTATTTTCATTTCAGTTTCAGGTACGTTTTCGATTGTGTTCGTTCAACGTTCTGGTTTTACTAGCTGGTAAGCGTGGTTAAATTAATTTTTTCAAAGGAAAAATCGAATATACGGGGGGCGTTCAGTTTGAAACCCGTTTTATAGGTAACTTTTTTTGTTTCTAAAGATACAACAACGGTTAAATTACAAAACAACAGATCTTATATCAGAAAAATAGTTGATAGTTTACGGGAAATGATTCCAACTTTTGTTTTTTAAATGGAACATTTTGCATTCTTTAACATTTTCAAATTGTACGAGTTATTCTGGATCTGAATGCATAATTTTAGTAACCAAATACTTTCACTTGTTTTTACTGTATTAAGAAGCATATATTATAATAACACAATCATAGAAAATACAACGAATAGGTAATAAAATTCTATTGTTCGAAATTCTTACCATTATGAACTAAGCACTGTTTAGCTCTTCTTAAAATATTCTTTTTTACTTTTCATCAATATTTAACAGTAAGCCTTTAGTGCTTTTATTGGGTGATTAATATACCTGATTTTTAATGTATTCCCGTGAGAAAAAAATCTAAAGGGACCAAGTCTTACGATCTTGCACGCCAAACAAACGGCGCATGTGTTCCTAGCAATTTATTGGAAAGCTGCTTATTTCAAAATGTTGCAGGTTCCATTATGAGTTGGAGCGCCATCCTACTGAAATATAAGGTTCCTCTGTTCCTGAAGCAGCATATCAAAAAAAATATCGGGTTTTAGTCTTAAGGGTTGTAGATTCAGTATTAAGCGTAAGTTCAAATCTATGAAAAATCATATTATTTTAAAAAATTCCGCACCAAATATTAAAACTAAATCTATGTTGATGTATGAAAACGGACATCGCGCACAACGGAGTGGTTGATTCAATCTAAACGCCTTGCACTAGTTTAGTTTTATAAGGCTTAAATTTGTTTTTCTTAAGATAACGATTCACTATCCCAATACATAAACCTAACTCGGCTGTAGTTGCTGTGAGTGATGCCCTTTGATGGACTTTGAAGTAAGCCAATTTCTCTGCCTTTTAAATGCATTATCAATGGTCTCAGTCTCTGCTCCGACAGTCGAAAATACGTTCTTTTTGGAACTTGCGTCTCCGGAAAACATATACAGATTTCGAGTTTTCTCCGTATTTTCATTGCACCGAATGTATATTTCTAAAATAGTCGCCCGTTCATTATGGGATAGTAGATTCAGGCTGCTTTAATGCCTAGTAAAAATTCACAGCATAAGTTATTTATTAAACTGACGGAGTCATGGTACACTTCAAACAGAACCATTGCTATCATTGTTCACTAGATTGAGACTTTTAACCAACTTAAAAAAAAAAGAAGTGGAGGTGTTTGTTTTCTAAAATCATGCGTTTAGATTCAGAATGAGTCCGAATGATTTCGAAAATAAAAATATATGCAAGATGTTCCATTTAAGAAACCAAAGTTGAAGTTCTTTTCTGGTACGAAATTCTGAATCTACGGCACAAAATTCAATTGTTTTATAATTTAACCGACCTTGTATCTTTGGAAACCCGTAGAACGGGGTTCAAACTGAACATCCTGTATGCTTCATAGACGACTTACATATTTTCCTCTCCAGAGTAACTATAATTGCATAATATTTAATATATTGTGATCCAGTTTGGATATTATAAAAAAAGAAACATGTGTAACTTATAATCCCTAATAATTAATTTTGTCGACATGTATAAGAAAATGACGACATTCTTTCCTTCGTTTTACTCGTATAATAGAACACGAAACTAGAGGAAATACTAATACATAATAATTTACTAAGCTTCTTCAAGACCATTCTTTTATAATTAGAATCGTTAGCTCATAATTACAGCCTAAATCAATAAAAAAGGGAATTTTACTAGCGTGCGTATACCTTAAAACCATTTATAACGTGACGTCCTTGGCTGGAAAGTAACGTATTTTATAAATCCGGTCACACAACCATCCGGCGTTATGTCAACAGCAGACGAATTATATGTAAATACAAGTTATAATATATGCGTATACCTCTTCTACGTGTAGCCGTTTATAATTCATTTCGAGAACGAAGCTAGGCGCATTCTTTTGAAGTCGAGCAACCCTTTGTCAGTATTGTTCTGCATCTATTCGAAAGGGATTGCTTATAGTACCCTACATAGGTACCTACTACCTGTCTTATAACGTTATAAATCAGATCCCGTATAATGGTAGATTTGGTTTATGGGGACGATATTTTAGAAAGAATCCATTACGTAATCACTTCGCGGCAATTTTACAGCGTACCATTGTTGTGGGTTGCATCGCCGCGCTTGTAGATATTAAACTAGAATTTACGTACAGCTTATTGCATTTATTTGCAGTATAAATTATTTAGGCCTTTACGAAATTGATAGCCACCACATTGGTGGATTTTGATAAGCTTTAGAGATGCCGTTCGAATAATTTATCGTTTCAGTAGTGGAGAAGTAGCAAACATGAAAACTGTGTTCGACAATTTGGAAAATTATGTTTATCATAATTGTACAGAAGTGGCTAGAAATGCAACAACACAACTTGTCTTTAGAACAATAAGATTGGATTGTAGACCGTATTCCGTTGACAATGACAATGATACGAGGGATATCTTTTAAGTTTTTACAAAAATAATTAAAATAAAATTTGGTACAAATCGTTTTATTGCCTTTGCATGCGTTCGAACCAATTCTCAAAACGATTTTATACCCTCAAATTGGTATCTCCAAAAGGTGGTTTTTAAAGGCTTCAACAGCTTCTTGAAATGATAAAAAATCGCTATCCACCCACAGTCGTTAGGCGATAAATCAGGTGAATGCGGGCAACGAGACATTTTGTTGTTCAGTTTATCTATAAACACCCAAATAATTTACTGTTGCTTTATTTCCGACTGGTACGGATCTACTCAAGTTTCGTCACCTGATACGACGCTACATACGAATCTTCACGTTTCCTTACACCAATTGACACGAGCCTTTTTTGTGCTTGGTTAAAATTGTGCGAAATTCGTCGATTTTTTTTACGTAAATGTTCATACAAAATCGATCACGATGGGTTACATGCCGATCCTCCCCCATCATGTTGCGCACACTATCGATGTTTCTTGGAACAACAACCGATTTTGGTCGATCTTAACGACGGAATTCTACAAACCAGTTTTAACCTCTCTGATGGCGTTTCATATAGGTTTTTATGAACAAAGTGATTCGGGGCATTATGGTTGTATTAGGTCCTTACTAAATCATAAAGGATGATCCAACCGAAACCTCTACGTAAAATGTCTATTTTTTCACTAAATTGTCTTTTTAATTGCCTATTGTAAACAAACTACTCGGCCGATTTCTGTGATGTTACTATCTTCTTCAACAATAATAAATATTCGATTTTACGGAACTAGTAATATGAAATCTTAATAACGCCATCTAGCAGTTGTTTGCGAAAATTTAAGGCGCTATCCTTGTTACACGAGAATATACAAGCTTATACAAAAATGAGCTCAGAATTAACTTAATTTCTTTTGAAATAACTTTGATGTATTTACAATAACAATTGTATTTGATTGACTGTCCATCTAGTGCGTGGATGGAAGATAATTCCGCTCCTGAGTAGTTTGGAGAACAAGTTTGTAAAAAAAAAATATTCGGAAACAAGTTCTGCACAACACTAAATCGTGTCTATGTATATAGGATGTTCAGTTTCTGCGGCAAACTGTGCAACTTTAGTGTTTTTAATGGAATATCCTGTATATTATTATTACATTTTTTGATATGACTTTTTACACCGACATATTTTAGTTTGTTCTTTCCTGCTCGTTAAAGATTCAATTTTAACCTTTATAATTGTTTTTGTGGAAAAATAAATTTGATAAAGTTATTGTTCATTTAATAATCGTAATAAGTTGAATTTAGCAAAATTCTTTAAGAATCTATAAATCTTAGACGTCGTCGTGTAGTATTTGTATGCACACGATCCAAATGCAATGATAGGAGATTGTTGTTTGATGAAATATGTCATAAAATAGTAGAATAGCTTACTTCTGTGAATAACATCCTAACGCAATTATTTATGGCCTTCTATTAATGTATACTGCTGCGTATGATTCATGCAGACTAAAAATATAATCGCACAAGTTTAACTTTACTTTATTGTTAGTTTTATCTATTAAGAATGCACTTCAAGTGTCTTCCCCTGAAATTTTCCCATTATTTAAAATAAAAGAAGCGTATAAATGACAACGTTGGTAAACAAATAGCATGTACACGTCCCTATTATTTTGTCTTTAGAGACAAATCATCAATTTGACCTGTTCAATCTGAATCAACTCAATATTTTATGGACATGTGTACGTTTTAGTTAAATATTTAAATAATATTTTAAAGCCAGAAAAACTAAAAAATTGTATAAGGATCAGGTTGTAATTGTAGGTGTTAACCTAATTATTATTATATTATAATTCATGCACAGAACCATAAATGTAATTTCTAATATTTTGTCGCAAGAGTATCCTTATTCATTACCTACCATCTTAAATGGTCTGTCTCTGCTTGTACGATTGGACTTGGTTAAGCAGTAGAGAACTTGCCAATTTTTTTTTGTATCAATAATATCATTTTGTTATGTCTAAAATGGTATTCCTCAAGTATTATCCCTTAAAAACCAATGACAACTTTCTAAAAATTATTTAAAGTTTCGCGCGTTCCGAAAGCATTTCATGATGGCAACCCGCCTGGCATCATGGCGTATAATTTTGCCGCGCTAACTTTTTGACCGCCGATATTCGCATTGTTTGCACTTAGGTTGCCGTATTGTTTTTGCGTGGTTGTTGTTTACGACGTATTGTAAATTTTAATCTTTTATTATGGAAGAAAATGATCAACAACAATTTAAGTTTAAATTGTTTTATTTACGAACGAGTACAAGTGTTACAACTAAGGTAAATTCAAGTTTTGATTGTTTAAACAGATGCCGGTTTATGAGTGCGTGTCGTATTGCCATAGAGAGTTCGCGTAACGTCAAAGTCTAATGTTAGTTTTATTTTTTCGATTTAATATTCGCAACGCGTTATTACCTGCTGTTTCTTTTTATTTAAGCTGCCGAAAGAGTGTCTAGGGGACCTATCGACCGTGAAAATTAATTTATTCATTCAGAAAAGTAATTTCTCTTATTGTTACAACATTTATAGAAAAATTGATCAATTTATGGAACTCAAAACTGATCAATTCGAAAATTTGTCTCTAGTATTCTTCAGGTATTTACATTTGTTAATTTCTAGTGATTATCAATTTTCTGTTGGTAGAAAAACACATAGATGCCAACTTATAGTATACCTTCGTAAATAACGTTGTTCTGAGTTGAGTACTGATTTATTGCATATACATAGCGTTCATTAAATGTTAAACTAGAATCATTAACTGTCAGGATACATTTTTCAAAAACACGCAATTTAGCAGCACGCCTATGAATTATTTAGGGAATTCATCCCCGTAATTAGTTTAAAATGAATCCGAATGTTCAACATCAGCTAATTAATTTTCTAATTATTGATTATGTTGGTCTGAATATTTGATTAACCTTCTGGTTTAACCCTACAGCGTCATGAAGTGTTTGTTACCAAAAAAGCGTTTTACAATGATTGTTTTTTTGGATGGGTGGATATTATTTCTTCTTGAGACATTTTTGAGAAGTTGTTCCGCTAATAAGTTTAAATGCAAAAATCGTAACGAGTTTTACATATGATAATTCAACCTCCAAACGACAAGCATAACCCTTCTCATGCGAGACAAATTGAGCTTGAAAAATAATAAGCTCACTCTGTAACCAAAACATAAAACTGTTATAAAATAACTATTGGCAATTCTTAACACTCTGTTAAAGAATCCACGTTTCATCATAGCCTTAATGATAAAATATACAATATTCAAAAGCTCAATCAGCTCGATCAACCCCATATGTTATTTATTATAGACCCAACTTTTTTTTAAATCATTGATATCCATCCTCTACTTAAAATATTGCACCGCAGATGAAACCCTCTTTTTATTGCGACATCCGAGGCAATGCTATTGAGAACATAATACCCCCAATCTGTGTACACTTACAATTTGCTACCCTATTGCACAAGTGGAGCAGATGTACACAAATACTATATCTATTTCCCTCTAACCCAAGCTTTTTTAAAATTTTTACCGCATGCTTTCTATGCATGGCTAGCGCTCGCAATTTGACTTCGTTTGTTTGGCAGTTAGAGTATGCAGCATAATGCGCAATTACTCCCGGCACATCGGTCGGATCCGCTAAATGAATTGCCCATTCATGACGATATTAAAAATTAACCGAAATGGAACGCCATAGTGGTTTGTATATCTACATACGTGTCGTTCGATAAATTAGGTGGTTAATTTGCTCTCTCTATGATGCACCGAGCTGGCTATTGATAAATATTCAAAAAAGAGGGTGTTTGTATGCCCTCTTTTAGATAGGGACATACCAGATATTGCTGTACAGTGATACAACATACTATACACGTGCTTTTCATAATGTTTTTGGTTATTTTCGTTCACATTGAGACAATTTTCGTTATGTTTTTCCAGTCACCGCATTGATTTTCCAAAGATTATCAAATCATATCTCTTTATGTCTTTTACAAAAAAAAATGGTTTCTAGAAAAGAAAATCTTTTGAAGATACTGTCTTAGTATCAACAGCTAACGCCCATAAATCATTCCACGCGGTTAGTTTATCGCCGTACCTATCTTTCTCAAAAACTCGCTTGAAACTACTACAAAAATTAACTTACTGAAATAATTTTCAATAGGTTCATCAGGTTTACCTTATCATGAAACAAATTGGCTTGATTTAACACAATTATTCTTTTATAGAATTGTGATAAAGAAATCTTAATAATAATCTATATTTGTCCAACGATTAATCACTTACAGGAAAATAACGCATTACACTGCAAGATTGCACCTTGTATGCAATATACACATACAACACCAATACGGAAACATTTCAAATTTCTACATTACATTTACTATCAATAAACATAACTTAAAAACAGTTGACTACAGTTGCAATAAATGTTAATATTTAGCAATCTACGAGTACATCCCATTAAAGTTGTGAGCCATATGAAATACGATCATGTGTAACGTGGAGAGTGAAATAAAAATGAACTGAAATGAATCTGAACCACGATTGGGGTAAGTACCGGTGGCACATCTGAGGAACCTTGTTTGACTACATTCTATAGAAATCACCTGATACGTGTAGTAATGATTCCAATAATTAAGTTGACATTATCTAATTTGGTCTGAATAAGAGCGCAATAGAGAGTCCTTATCGCCGAGATGTCACGGAACACAGGCAAGTTCTTATTAGAAAACCCAAAGATTTATAAGAAGATGGGCATATAATCAGAGAAGCTTGGTTTTGAGTCAAAAAGTACTACCAGATCCTTTACCTTTTCTGTTCTTGCAATGATCGTAGACTGAATAACGTAGTTGAAAATGATTGGTTTAGAGCGTTTGCTATACGATACCATTGCCGTTATTTAAAGATTATGCAGCTCAGAGCAAATCAGTCATTAATAATGGTTCTCTACTGAACGCCGATACCCTTACTTCTTCTAGCTACGTTCTTCTTGGTTAATCTCATGCTTCCTTTTACTTGCTTTAGCTTCGAGCACCCGTCTAGCTACCCCGACTTCTAGTATCCTTTTTATGTGTCTATACCACATCAATTGCGCTTCCTCTATTTTTTCCACCATAGGTTTATTTTTAAATCTTATCTAAACGCTGTGTTTCTGGTCTTGTTTATTTTTGTTATATTTTCCATTCTTCTCAAAATTTTTATTTCTATGGCTGATATTTTACTGTTTTTCTGGCATCGCCCATATTTCTGCTCTATATATCATAACGGTGTTGCTCCTTTTTTGGATATTTCTATTCTGATACTTTTAGGTATTTTGGTAAACTAAAGAAGGAGTTCCTATCTTGCACGTGTGTTCTGCTATGAATATCACTGAACCTTTCTAGTTTATCCTGAATTTAACAATAATTCTTTGGTTATCATCAAGTCCACGTTGGCACATACACTATGATATATTCTTCGAAAGAATTACTTCATTTATCAGACATAAATAAGATGCATACTGCTTAGTAGATCCCCTGTTTCGATCTTCTTTGGTGAAAAGTTGCAAAGTAGCAAAATTATCATAATTCGTTTTACATCTTTTGCCTGTTGCAAATTGAAATAAGGAAGATGAATTTGTTGGAAGTATTTTAAAAGATACGACGTATCTAAAATATAGAAAATATTATTCGTGCTCATGACTTGCACGTTCTAAAAATAGGTCACTAAGTTTTGCGCACAGAAATTACGGAAAAGTTTTATTGACAAGTAATCCATCTTACCGCGATAATTGGATCTATACATATGTTATAAGGACGGTCTCCCTTGGTGAAATTATACGATATTCCAAAATTCTGCGGAGTAACTGACGCAACCCATGCACATAAAGTATATTTGCAAGGTTACCAATGTAGAAAAAGTGAATCATTTTGTTTCAGAATGTATTACGTAATCGAAATATTAATAACTACTGTATATCGCACAATTATAGGTACGTAATTATATTTCACAATAATTTGTTTGCAAATGTACTTAGTTTAGCTTTAGTCATGTAATTGCTTTACCAAATCTAAAAATCTTGTTATTTAGTTAAGTCACAGTTGGGCTAGTTTTCATTTTGCAATGGACTACCGAGCTGTTAATAATATTTTAATAGATAGGTGAAGCCAAATTCTTCCGAGAACTAGATTCTTCCTTCGTGATGGTGTAACATTTAAACATAAAAGTCTTGTAAAGAATTTATTAACAATATTGGTCAAACACTCCTTTAAGAATAGGGTCGCTCTTTGGAGCTCACTGATTCATGTTGCGCGGCGAATCACTCCACATGTGTTCTGATTTGCCATTTATCGCGTTGTTCGATGTCCTTTATTTCTAATTTATTTATGTCTTTCTTCTTTTCGCATGCCCAAATCATTTCAATCTCTGCATTTTTTATGAGTTTGACTACGTCTTTTCCGTTCATCGTGCTATTCATTTCATGGTTTCACAGTATTCTGTAGTCCTCACCTTCCATCTTCCTCGTTCCCATTTATTACACTGATTTAATACAAAGAAGAACCGTTGAACAGGTTTTTTCTTCTTATTAGAAGTTAACAAAGTCTGTTCAACGATTCCCCTCCTCATCTAAAACGGTTTGGTTAGATCCTGTCAGGTATATCAAACACGCAAATTAATTACGCAAAGATGGGAGGTGATACTTTTAGAGTAATAATTTGTTACTTAGAATTAGGTTATGTACAATGTGAGATGGGAGTAACCCAACAAAGTGAAGGAGTGTATTCTACACATAGAAATTATTCAAAAGAAGTAATCCGATTTGTATTTGTTTTGAAGTATGTGAGCAACTGCTGCCACATCAGAGATTTCCGGAAAAAATATATTGTGCGAGACTGGGACGCATCTCAATGCTAGCATAATATATCAACATGCAATTCGACAAGTTGTACAAAATATTCTAAATCAGCAACGATCACGAAGAATTAGTGTTCAAGTAGGTATTCCTCAAACAAAAATAATTCGCTTATTTCACAACCTTGATTATATCTATACCATCTATAGCGTGTACATCATCTACAACTAGAAGGTTGTCCAATTTTGTCGACTAAATAATATTCCCCATGTTGTATTACGCAAGGCCTCGTACTGGGACAAAAACAGACGAGAGCATTCATATGAGGCTCGCTAAAGACAAAGCAAAAGTAGCGCTGCCGTTTAGCAAAGGGGACTTTAGATTATTAGCAGAATTTTTGATAGTCATGTAGCTCTAAAATATCGCCTATTTGAACAAGAAACACCTGAAGATCCAATCTGTCGTCTATACGGGGACAGCAGATTATATTCTATGCAAATGGGTTGCACATGACACTAACATTTCAGTAGGCCACTTCTAGCATCTAGTGAACTGAAGGAAGATGATCTTAGAATTGTAATAAGTTTTATTAAAAGCCTCCGCAAGGACATTTTATTACAACAATAGATCTATCAAGATCGCCGTGATTAAAATTATTTGTGCCATGGCCCAACTATAGTAATAATAATAAATGTCTTTTTGCGCTACTTTTATTCTTTTGAAACGTTGCCTACTTTTTCGAAGGTTATTCTTCTAACATTTACATTTTTTAACATTTACATCATTATCAACCAATAAATTATATTTCTATAAACTAATCCCATTATGCAACGATAACAAAATTAAATCTTTTTTGGATAACATTAATGTATGCACTCGTTTGGTTTCATTGCTCCAAATACGCTTACGCTTTTATGCTCTGCATAGGTATGGTTTAGTGACAAATAAATCAACTTCGTCATAGTTTATTAAACATGCAGTATGTATGTATATGTAGAAGTGCAGTTCACCTTTCTTTTTTTAGACTATAAAATATACTGATGTTGAAGGCAATGCATTATAATTTACATTATTACGTATGCATGCATACATAATGTTTATTGTGGTTAGTAGGAAAGTTCGCACTCCTATAATTTAAGTGCCAGTAGTTTAAGTTTGTATAAGTATGTCGGCGTATAAGGTATGTAATTTATTTGTGTGCGGGTACTAAATTCGCCTGCTGCAATCAAATTCATTGAAAGCGTGGTCGATCATTCGGTTAAGTAATCATTCAAGTATGTGATATTCCAACTGTTTTCAGCTAATGCGAGAGCATGTAAATATATTCTGATAGACATACACACGTACTTATGTACACTACCGTCCATATTAGTTCGGACACCTAGTAAAATGTAACCTCTACTAAAAGCTAATATAATTGCGTTGATATATAAATAACATATTTATATTAGGTCCTTTATGAAGTTTATAACTAATTGTACAGGCAAACCTCCAAGAATATCGATTAGAGAATGATTAAAAACCTATTATATGTTATGACCCAAAATAGTAATTTTCAGAATAATCCTCATCGGCACAAATAGGATTATTTTTGGGTCAATACTGCAGGTAATAAATTTACAATACTCTTTGGGGTGAGAGCAGGCCACCCGAAAGTTTATTGTGTATTGATAAATGCTTTAGTTTCTAAATAAACCTGCTTGTGCGTGCCTTAGTGTTAATAGCGTATTAAAGTTTAGAAAAGCGCTCTGTAATTGTTGCTTTTCATCAAGAAGGTTATTCAGTGCGTCAAATTTCCGAAAAAAATACATGTTAATAAATCGACTGTTAGTGATATCATTCGGAGACATCAACGCACGGGCAGTTTAAGAGATAGGGCGCGTTCAGGTCGTAAGAGAATAACAACTCACGCCGACGATGAACGTATAAAATTGCTGAGCCAGCGAAATAGGAGCTTGACAGCACCAGAAATCGCCGCCGAAATGAATCGCGACCGTGCAAGAAAAATTTCTGTTACTACAGTGAAAAGAAGATTAAAATCTACAAATTTTCACGGCTGCATTGCAACAAAATAAAACCCTACTTCTACGGGGAAACAGGCAAAAACGGCTACAGTGGGCAGAAACACGTAGAAATTGGACAGTGGATGATTGGAAAAGGGTGCTATGGACTGATGAGTCAAAGTTTGAGGTGTTTGGACAATCGAGGCACGTTTTTGTAAGAAGAGCGAAAGGCGAAAGAATGTTGCAGGATTGTGTAGTGCCAACTGTCAAGCAAGGAAGAAATTCTGTGCGTTTGGGATTGTTTTTCCTGCGCCGGTACAGGAGACTTGAAGCGAATCGAAGGTATTTTGCGAAAAGAAGGTTATTTAGAAATACTGCAAGAAAATGCAATACCATCGGGGCAACGTCTAATCGGCGAAAATTTTGTATTCATGCAGGATAACGACCCCAAACACTCAGCAGTGATATGTAAAAATTTCTTAAATGAAAAAAAAGATAATGGCACTTTACAAATAATGACATGGCCGCCGCAAAGCCCCGATCTAAACCCCATCGAGCTGTTATGGGATGAACTGGACAAGAGGATCCGAAAGGTAGGGCATAACCTCCGTAGGCCACCTGTGGAACATTTTACAAGAGGAATGGACTAATATGCCAAAGAGAGTCTTTGAAAAACTAGTGGAGCAGATGTCTCGGGTTGTGAAGGTTGTTCTTCGCGCAAAAGGGAGTTTCTTTGATGAACGGAATGTTTAAGAAGTTTTTGTTTATTTTTCGTTAGAATTACTTTTTTTTTACTTTTATACTTTAATTTTAATTGCTATTAATAAAATGCAATAAAAATTTTACGTTTTGAAAAAATGAGTTTGAATATTTTCTCGTTTTTTTAACATTTATTTGTGTGTCCGAACTAATATGGACGGCAGTGTACATATTTGATGGTTAGGGAGATAGTCGATACATATGCGCATTTGGATTAATGCAATGTCAGAGGTAGTTTTAGATACAAAGGTTACGCCATATTACGTAATGTATTATACGCTATTTCTGGTCATTTAGTGTAATTATTACGTTGGAAAATATTGGTACTTACCTTTGATGGTTCGTAAATTAATTATATTGCATCATGTCTCCATTTAAGAATATATTTTGCTTTTTACGGCCTCTTAGATTAGACAAACTTGGTCAGAAGAAAGACCATATTGCTTTGTACTGTAACTTCGTCGGAGCAAACGCTAATAATCGGTCTTATATTCTGAATTATATCGATTCACCATTACCCTAACCACAGGGAAGAGATTCAGCTGCGACTTCAATACTGCATTCTGTACTATAACTTTGTACGAACTAAGAAACGCTGTAGTGCGTGATACCACACCGAAAAAAAGGAGTATAAGGAGTAAGAAAGCACTGTGCTTTACTTCATCAGAGGAAAGGTGAATAGAACTTCACCATACTTCGCTGAAACTGATTTAGCTGTTTGAACGTAACAGGCAAAGCAGATAACGTAACTCGATAATTTGAGAAAATCTGATTAACATAGAAAATAGTTGTATTTGGTGTAAAATAATGTTTACAAAACTAAATACGACCGTCTAATAAAGGTCGTTAGAGAACGTGCTTACTTTAAGGTTACAGATATGCAGCGATGACGCTTCGCAGTGACACTAGACGGTAGACCCTAGCATAATATTACGGTCTGGAAAGAAATTTGTTAATTAAAATGAGGATTCGGTTGATACGTAGATGTTTTGTGAAGATGAGGCAACATACGAGTGTGGTATTTATAAGTGTAATTATTCCATCACCGTCGGATAATATGCTCCAATAGATTATGCTGTAACGCATTAATCGGCAAAGTTAGCAAAGCAATAAGTTTTTAAAATACTAGCACTACAGTAAGTTGTTCTAAATAGTATCAAAATGTAACATTTCTTCGAGGCCGTTTCACGTAGGTGATACATGTGGTACATAGAGTAAATGAACACAAGACGAAGACATTGGAGTTAGAATTTAAAAAGCAACAAACACATATAATGTAATAAGAAATAAATTAATAAATAAACAAGAAGACTGTATACCCCCGCACACTAACATATGGTGCAGAAAACTGGCTGTTGACTGAGAGACAAGAGAAAGGATTACAATTTGCTGAAATAAGTACCTGAGAAAAGTAGTAAAAGTAAAAAGAATAGAGGAGATAAAGGACGAAGAAATCAGAATCGTACTTTAAATGAAGCTTTTACAAGAAAAAATATAAACATTGAAAGTTAAATGGGTAGGGCACCTCATAGGCATGGACAATAAAAGACAAGTTAAATCGATATGGAAAGCAAGCTGGACCAGCGACTGGATTTTCCCTTATAGACACTGAGGAAAATGCACAGCCATTCTGTAAACATGATGTTCTTGGTTTACATTGTCGATTTATTCATCAAGAAACTGAGTAGATTTCGGAAATAGACTTCTAAAATAAATTTTTCTTGCTCAATAGAAAACGGGATTGCGCCGACCTAAAGTTTAAATTTGCGAGGAAAATACTACACAAGAATTTACTATTCAGGTGCTTACCTTTTTAGAAAGATTTGTATATTAGTAGTAAATGAAAAATTAATAGAATTATAGAAGAAACACAAACAAGTGACAAATCGACCATGCAAAAATTACAACTAAAATAAGTGTTGACTAAGTTCCCTAAACGACTAATTTCACGTTTAAACTGAGATGTAAATATTGATATCGCAACGGAAAATAGTTTTTCTTCCTGGCAATCATTAAACATTTTTCTGAAACAATATTTTTTAGCTCATTGGAATTTCTCTAAGCTTTTCGCTTCTTTTTTTGTTGGTTATTAAAGCGTTCTTGCTTTCGCACAGTCTAGTTTTTAATCTACCTTTTAAACACTTTCGGAAAGGCTTCACGCCATAAGCCTTAATTTCTCACCGTACAACTGTATCCGCCAACATGCATACATATTTTAAAGTTAATGAATAACTGAGGTGCTACCGCGTGCACATCACCCGAATATTTTAAAAAGTTCGTTTAATTAAAACTTTTCAATGCTTCAACGGGAAAAAATAGAGAATTAACTAACGCAAAGCTTATTCAACGCCGTAACATGATCCTTAATGAATTTCATACCTTATTCCAATAAAACATTTCCACTTACCAGCGTAACAACTGCGCTTTTAAAGAGGTGGTCCAATTAGTAGCCAAAATGTTGGAATCTACTAATACTCTAGCGTTTTGTTTTATTTTTAATTAGTTGCATAGAGAAAATTTCATTTACGACTTCAGTTTTTCCGCAGCGTTTTCTCAATTGTGCGCGTTATAAATCTTTGTAATGATTTGGACGTTTTTCATTCGCCGCAAAAACTTTATCGCTGCCAGTGTACAACAGCATTCCAGCTAATAAGCAAATACTTAGCATTCCGACGTGTTCTCAAGATATTTTCTCAGCTGTTTTGCAAAGTTGAAGACCGTGCTGGAAGTGCACGACCGAGAGACGAGAATTTCTGTATCGTATTAGGTAATCTACGCGATATTTTATATCGCAAGATACTCTCCATTTTTGCTGGCTAGTATATATGGTAAATAAAGTATAGAGAGCTTGTAATTAAATTGCAAGATTGCGGCACGTGACATAAACCGGATGTTTTTGTAGAAGATAAAATGCGGAGAGAGAAAAGTATATTTACTTCCTTGAGATTCTTAAGATCGTCTTAGAAATTCATGTGTAGAATATGTATGGGGTATATTTCAAATTTTTACCAAAACAATCGAACAATAAAAAAATTGTTAATGCAAATCTTTTTATTGTTTTACAAAATATTCTCCATTAAGATTGGTACATTATTTGTACATCCATGGTTTTTTATAAGCTTCAATCTTGAACAACTTTTTGCACTTAATATTCGGAGACAAAAAGAAGTCGTTAGGAAATAAATTCGGTGAATGCGGGCAATGAGACGTCAATTTGATGTTGCTCTCTTGCAAATAATCAATTGTTTGACGTGTTAGCATTATTTTAATGAAGGATGATGCGACGTTGGCGATTGTTTTTCCTTATTTCATCGAAATCAATTGTTATATACCATTCAGCACTAACCGTTCTTCGACCCTCCCAAGCAGTGCCTGCTATATGTTCAGTACAACGAAAGAAAGAAAAGAGCAAATCATTTTCTTGAAAATGCTACATTTTGATATTTGATAGCGTTGAGTTGTTTATTATAACCCATTTTTTGGCATAAGTTTTATTTGTTTTGTTTAACTGGTGTTCACAGGATTTTTTTTTTTCAATAGGAATAAAAGTTCAACTTTGCATCATTTGGAGAGGTGGTTGCTGTCACATTTCTAAATGCTTCGAAATTATCTAAAATTGCTGCCCTACATACACCAAACCTTTTAAGTGTCCCCAGAAGAAAAAATTCATTGAAGTCGTACCTGGGGACTGAGAGGGTAAATTTGACTTCTTCGTTCAATTCATTTTTTAGGAAATATAATTTAAATAATCGTGACGTTATTGGCCAATGTGAATCATTTTGTCGAAACCAAATGTACAATGATAAAATTTTATCAGTCACAATTTCCGCGAATTTCACCTCACGTTCAGAATCGCTTTCTGATATTGTGAAAGTGCACCTTAAACCGCTTTAGTATTTTTCTTACCGATGTTTCTAAAATACTATGATTAGCACCAAGTTGTCTAGTGGATGTTTGTGGCTTATCAAAAATATCAAACAAAACGTCCAATGTAATATCATTATCAGTTGCTGTCTTGGTCTTACAGAAGTTGTACGATCCTTTACGTTTCTCAAATCGTTGAATTGTTTTAGATACAGTTGATGTGGTAATTGGAGGTCACTATTTAGAATTTATTTTGGGGATCGCTGTTTCAGAATCTCTTGACAGGAATATTTTATCAATATTTTTGAGGTCTAAGGATCAAAAGTGGGTCTAGCTAGGGCTGTTCTCTTTCCACTGAGCACACTACAGTTTGCTTGCCTTAAGTTTTCAAAAATGTTCGTGAAAAACATCCAAGAGGAATACCAAGATAACACTCAGGCACACTCTGCTCGAATGATTGAATGCCCAAAACATTGAAGTAACGGGCCATTCGTCGTATAATCCAGACCTAGTACATAATGATTTCCGCGTTTGAGAGTAAGTTAGGGGATTTACGTTTTACATCGACCGAAGAAGCAGTGATATAAAACGTAATATAGTGATTTCTCTTGTAAGTTGTATTAGACCAATGCATTCGTATGTTATTAGATCTTCACCTTGTTATTATAGTTTTACAAAGAATGCGTTTAAGTATTCTATGTAAATATCACCTAACAAACCAACTTCCTTTATTACTACGTAATGCGTCAGAAATTATTGAAAAATTCTATTCAAATTAGCGATTCGAAGAAAGCTCTCACATAACATCACAGATTGCATATGCCAGCTCACGTATGCATGTCATTTATTGTCTATGTCACATTTGCTGTCTGACATTGATCCTCGTCAGAGAAACCACAAGAGGAAGTCATTCATATGTTGGTAACTTTTATTTTTCAATGACAGTTATACATAATAATTATTCTTTCTCCTCTGGACATCGTTTGCTTCAATATTGCAAACAGCTCTTTTCGAAGAACCATAAATTTATACAAATTACTTGCGTACGTTAACGCGTAGCAGATAAAACGTTTTGAAAATTTGTATCGTGAATGTTATGCGGTGGTTACAGTAGTTATTTAGAATGTTTGTTGTGGAAAGAATCTTAATTATTATTCTAACTATCTCGGGTTGGCTAATTCTAGTTTACCTATTTAATTTATTAAAATATATTTATAGAGTAAAGGTCCTTATCCCAGAAGCAAATGGCTTTTAGAATATTTAACTTTTAAGAAAAGAAAACCGCATTTACATTTTTTTTTGTACAAAATCAGTATAATTTTTATTAGTAATTATTACGCACAGTTCCCTGCACTTTTCTGGTGCCTATTCTCGGATTATCTTCTACTATTTCCAAAACAGCTTCTTCGTTTTGCAGTTTGAAGAGTTTTGTTGGCCCCACTATTAACTTCTGCTTTTTTTAAATAGCCATCTCCCAAACGCCTACCCACGTCAATAAATGTTGTAATATTAAAAACATGTCTTAATGGAAGTCTCTCTCCATAGATACCATACATACGTTGAGCCTCGGAAGAATCTGATCAAGCTCTTCGTCATAACTAATAATTATGTGTCTGTATTTTTCAAAAGGTAAAGAACCATTTTTAAAAGCAATTTTAAAAAACGACAAACAACAGAATCAAGCAAAAACGTAAATAGAAAACGACAAACTTGAATAAATCATTCCAATATTAATTTGATGTGAGCCATAATTTCATAGTCAATTACATTAAGTGTTCTTCAACACGTTAAAGTATGATAATATTGTATCTTGAAAATAAAAGGCTTACGGACGTTAGTGTCTAAGGCCTTGGTTTGTTATTTTTTTATGGTCCTCTATTGCGTATTACTGTGCATTGTAGTTTTTTCAATGTCACTCGGTATAGCCTTAGCACTGCAGAGAAACGAAGAAGACCTCTTGAAATTACAACAAAATAAACTAAATCTACATCAGCGCACTGCTATTTGAATGTCTAAAACCAAAAATGTTAGCGAAAAAGTTGATTTTACACAGAAGCAGGCTGATGCAAGAATGCGGGAATGTGCAGTTGCTAACCTCTGCCGAAATTAGGAGACCGTCATCTTTGTAGATAAAAAGACATTCATATCGAACGCCTACTAGGGACGAATGTCGGCTCATGGTTCAGGATATTTAAATAATACATTAATGGTTAGACATGGGCCCTCCATTCAAATAAGTTACATAACGAACTAAATATTTACATCAAAATATAATTACACCCATCTTCATCTAGTTGGTACACTTGGTATATGGGACTTACTTGAAAATTTTGGAAATCTTAAGGATACTCTTGAATTAATGCGCCAAAATAAAATTATATTTAATGGGCTGGATATATTGCATAAATATAAAGAGGTAAATTAATAATTTATGTGGAGGAACGACGAGTGGCGAGAGAAAAAATAATTTACACATTTTACTTGCAAGCATCGAGAAAGGTTTTACATTTGTTTCATCGGTCTTCCAAAAAGCAGATTACTCTATAAAATATGAATGATTACGGACATCGAATCTCTTGTTTTCGTTTCGTATACAAGTACTTTTATTTCGTTTGTTTACGAGCACAGGAAGTTATTTTAGGGCACGATGTGAAATATATAAAAGGGGGAAAGACAGGTTTACCTTCGCGGACCGCTGGCAGCACGGAATCCTAAGATTCTAGTTATTCAAGCGTCGGTAACTTTTCCGTGGTAATATTTATGAATTTGTGTTACGTAAATGATACATAAACAAACTAGATTACTTTCGCTTTTACAAAAAACATTAAACATTCTTCGGCTTGAACCATTTAGAACGGTATCTAGATGCATCTGTTCTAATATGCAGCATTTACATATAAACATTCGATATAAGTACCTACGTGTTTATGTGAAAGCTTTATACGGCAAATGCAAGCATATGTGCATTCGGGCCAGATTTCTCTAGAGTAAACATGGTTTTTACATATATGTTTTCCGCTTACATCCTTGAAACGCTTAACGCTCTCAACAAACAGCAGATAATACAATATAAGGTCATTATCACATAGTATATAACGTCAATGCATATTTGTTGATGTTACGAGTCATAAATAATGTCTTGCTCAGGTAACGTCGAACACGGCCTTCTAATTGGATTAATTCATATATATGTGTAGACAAGATCTGATAGTTTCATTTTTGAAATGCCCTGTTAAAGATACTTGGATAGGTTGATTAACAATTACTTCCAGAGCTTTTTTACGTGTGCACGGTAAACGGGGTTATTCACGTTATTCGACGCTAAGTGTTACGGCTAAATTATTTGGTTTTGGCAAAGTTTTATTTTGGTGGATAGGGCCTCTTAGAGGCACATTTTGAAAATATCTCCATTGTATACGCGGCGTCCCAAAAATACAAAACAATATTATTTTATTTTCGGTTACTAGGATCAAAATAAGCGAGTTTAGGTAGTTAAAGTACCGCACCGCATAGTGGACCCATCCCACGATGAGTCCTCGCAGTTTCCAACAGGCGTGGATAGATTTGTACCAATCGTACAGTTTTCGTTGGTAATAGGTCAACTAAATGGACGTCGAGAAGCTTATTTGTGCTGTATAAGAACACGTTGCGTTGTATTGTACAAGCCATCTAGACCGGGCGCGAACAAAGCTGAAAGATGAACTATGGGCTAAAATAAGGGCATAATTTAAGCTCTTCATGGGTACTTTTCTCATGTAAATATTTTGTTCGCCTACTTTCATTTTTTTTTTCGGTTAATAAGTGCAAAATAGGTCGTACTCTTCGGATATATTGACTTAATGGCGGGTTACACTGTGGATTATTGAATTCAGGTAGGATACGTGGATAAAATTAGTAACAGGAATTTATTCCAGGGCCATTCCTTTTTCTCTTACACACGAATGATGGGTCAATATGTTTGCTAACGAAGAACACAAGCATTGAGGAAATCGCAATGAACGTTTTATCCTAAATGGAAGGTTGGGTTGGTTAATAACCTCCAGTTCAACCTACAGAAAACAAACATAATCAAATTTAGTTATAGGAGAGGTGAAAAATAACACTGAAATATGAGAATACACAAAAACTTCTAAACTGCAAGGAACACAGCAATATACTCAAGGGCATTTTCTACAAGGTTGTGATGATATAGGGAATTACATTGAAACTTGTGCCGCTCTAGATGAAGAATGGACCCAACGATTTTTATTTTTTCCTAAAATGCAATTTTTGAACCTTTATGTATTGGCCCGGTTGCTTTTACAAAATTATGAAAATTAAGCCTAAAAAGATTTCAAGTCCTCTCAAAGGGAAGATAAAAAGCCACTTTCTCTAAAAATAACCTATTACAGTGGATAATCTGCCATGCAAGTTCACAATTTAAAGAATGATCCTGTGACCTTTGAATGTAGACTTTGTCTAAAAAAAGCTAAAGTCGTTTAAATGTAAATAGAAAACATATTTAATTGAAGAATGTGTGTGCGATACTTTGTTTCTAAACAAAACATCATAACTTACATACTGACATATTTGATGTTCTCTCTACTTTTCTCTCGTTGTTATAAATTAAATTACTTAATCTTTTCTCTTAACATTTGTTTTTGCGCGTAACCTGAACGGAGAAACAATAAAACTAAATTCGACAGAACTATAATTTTTTGTATAAAACTTTGGTTATATTACCGCACCGATTTGAAGAACAATTTATCAAAAAAAAATGTATGTGTGTGTTGTATATAAAAAATTGACTAGGTTTATAGTTGAATACGCAGATCCATAAAATAATTGCGGTAAGGAAAATATAGAAAGAGAAAAAATCACAATTCCGGGGATTTCGAATAAAGGTTCGCCGTCGAGGTGTATGTACCGAAAAGTTTCAGCGACAGTAGCTTGATATAACATCGTTAACTAGATGGAGTAACCGTGTCAGATAGGTAATTCTCTTGTAGCGCAAAGTACCATACTTACATTTGAAAATCTCGAGGTCAAAGTCATTGCCACATCATGCTAAGGTAAACCTTAAATTATTTTCAAGAATGTGATAATCGTGTAAAAAATTTGTAATGGAAACATTTTGTTGTTTAAATAATTCCGACATTGTTTAGTTATTTTTCTTCGGGATTAGAAGTTAGAATTAAATGCTATTACGAAGAATCGAATGCAACAGACACTTTACATAAATTATTGTCCCGAACGCGAAAATACGATTGCAACAAGCGAAGAAATTTAATCATATATATACGAGCCTAGAAGCGCGTGTAAGCAGAAAGTAATCGAATTACAAGAGAGCGTTTTTCATTTTCGTAATTAAATTTTAAAAATTTCTCTTTGTACATTCCATTTCTGGAGATATCATTTTCCGTATTTTGAACACAAGTACGATACAAAAGGATAAATCAGATTAATTGGTCGGTTTGAGAAC
Organism: Oryctes borbonicus; assembly: GCA_902654985.2. Lineage (NCBI taxonomy): Eukaryota > Metazoa > Arthropoda > Insecta > Coleoptera > Scarabaeidae > Oryctes > Oryctes borbonicus. The sequence goes on along the minus strand of LR736897.1, from coordinate 1,390,241 downwards.
AAAGGCAATAAACTTTACGGTTCCTGGTACGCGAAGAATTTGTCAACTGAAATAAAGAATAAGTTTTGGGAACGTAGAATCGTGGAGTCGTGATCGTGTTCATGAAGCCGCCAATAAAATTTGACAATAAATTTTTCGTAATACGTAATACGTACAAAGTATAGTGAGCAGCTTTTTAAAGCAGCATACCATACTTTGTCATACTTTGAAAATTACTCTCGTTTTGATGTAGACTTATGGTTTGTGTTTGTTTGTCCAAAATAGCTACACCAGAACCTTGCATTCGACCGCCTACATATTCTTGAAGAGGTGGGATGAGAAATTAGTTCCTGCTGCACCGCTAAAATCCCTTTGACATATCAAAACAAGCGGACAGCATTAAAACATCTGGGGACATCCAAAACAGATCTTCGCATTGGTGTTAGGACTCTGACTGGATATTGCCGGCTAAAGGGGCACTTCCCCAGATGAAATTAGCTGAACATCTGCCATATAAAGCCTGCCAAGTTGCAGACGAAACACTGGAACACTTTCTCTCCTGACGTCAATTAGAAGGAGTATGCCAGGTGACGAGCGGCTACATTTTGCTGCCATTAGGGAGATTACTCTAGCCGACGTCTTAACCAAAGGCAAGGCAGTGGGTTGGTTGACGACCTAGAAGGCTCGCCGGGCTAGAGAGGATGTATAGCGGGCCTACTATGACCTAAATGCTGTGGGATCTATCTCAGTCTCTTATTGTCCTTAACCACAACCATATCCCTTAATTCCGGGTCTTCATTGTAATCTACAGGAAACTCAAACTCAACTCAAGATAAGAGAGTACAAGATGCGATTCGAAAACTTAAAATTTTAAAACGGCACGCCTTTCTAAGCAAATGGAGGGATATGTTTATTATCTTCATTTGAAAATTGTATTTATTGCATTACTATAAATTAGTTTCGTTCAAATAATCTCTATATTCAAATTGGAAAGTTTAATTCAATGCATAAATTAAATTTTCATTAAAATGTATGAAATCTATACCCCAATCAATATTTACGTGCTTGTTTTGGTTCTGGTAACAGCATTTACTAGAATTCAACTATTATTCTTGAGATTATTTGGCATTATAGCTAATCGTTTTCTTTGCTATTTTTGTATACTTTTGTATAGGTCCAAATAAAAACAATTATTATTATTGATGTTAGTTGACACAAAGAAGTTTTCGAATACAATTAAAAACTTCCAGAATTCATTAATTGAATATAATTCGAATTGCCCCTTCAGCATATAAGGTGTTAAAGAAGCAGCAACATTTTGCAAAATCTCAAATTACCTCAAGGATTAAGATATATCGATGAATGGAATATTGAAGACATTGTTGTATTATTGAACGAAGCGTCAGATTACGGGATATGCCTTACATAGCTGTAAATCCCAACTAATTAAACTTCCTAGCCACCGTCACGGTTCACTGATCCATAACTTTTTTTTCAATAACAAGCATATAAATTCTTCCAGAACAATTAATCATCAATCAATTTTTGCTAACTGTACCTCTTCATTAGATTATATGCGGGTGCACTGCTTTTCAAACGCCTGTGTTATTAATTAAACATTACCTTTAATGTTACTACTTTCCTTCTTCTATTCTTAACAGATGCAGCATCATTTAGAGCTATAATACACACTCACTATTTGTTTTATGTTTATTTTGTTGGCATGTAAATTTGAAGATATTTCACGGTACCTTAACTCATTTTATGAAGATGAATTAATTACCACATGTTTAAGTTTTTAATAACGCTTACAAGGCGTTGAAATATGGCATAAGGAGGAAATATTTACATCAGTCCATAAAACAAATGTTTGTTAGTCATCGGACCGATTTTTATACACACTTTCGTGAGCTTATAATATACATACTTAAAATTAAAGACATTGTTTGCCAAAAGAACAAATAGATTTTGGGCCATATTCTTTGTTTATGACGGCATACATAAATGCCGATGTTCGTACGTGTTTATGGCTTAATCATTACAAATTTATATGCAATGGTGACGTGTTCAATTTTTTATGTCTTCGAGTGTTGGGAATTCATGGAAAATACCGGTCGAGCATAAGCGATTAGATTGGCCGTTTTGCTGCGTCTCTCTCACATCGTCGAACGGAATCGTCGTCGTCGTGAATGTATAATTAAATTGCACTCAGCGTTTAAAAAAAAATACTTCTTTCATCGCAGCGATACTGGGTTTACGCAATATTTAAGTGGCTAAGATGGCGATTAGGCTAATCGAATATATCGAGCATTAACTTGATGACAAGCCGCATAACGATATTAGTATATTACTCACACTCGAGTGATTGTAATGTTGTGCAAAAGTTGCTGTCCGTTAAGAAAAGGATTGTTCACTGATCTTAATTGCAAAGCATTAAGTGTACGGTGGATAATTATGCGGAACGGTATATAATTGTAAAATAGTTGGTGTCAGATATAACAGCGTTACTCATTTTCTTTCATTATTCCGCATTCCACAATGGATTCTCGGAAAATTTCTATTTTTTGGGCTTTCTTAGAACGGATTCATTAAAGAACTTCCTCGTCTCCTTCTAATCTTTTTATTCTTTAAGCTATATAATAGATTCTTCGACTTCATCTTTCAAGTAACAATAAGATTTGCAGAGATAGTCCATGTTGTAATGTTCTTCCTTGTTTCTTATTAATTTATTTAACTATACCCTAAGACTAGTTTCATCTTCATTAACTCGATTCTATCCTGAAAATTTTATTAATATGATGCAAAATGTCATAAAAACGTGTAATCGAGGGTACCATCAGACTGAATGATGATAATATCCTTGAGAAAGACATCTTCTGAGAGGATGCTTGGATTTACCTTCTTATTAACAAACAAACCAAGCGTATATAGCCAAGTGAAAGTTCTTATGTCATGATAGAGAAACCGTTACATTCTGGAAAGGTTTGTCTGGATACCAGCTTTGCGAGGAAGAATTATTATTTCATTATTTTTTCATGGAACGGTAAATCTCATTAATGCATTTGATATGAAACAACGTGTAAGGATCGGGAGGATCATTTTTCGTCATAAGTGGTATAGAAATGCACAGTACTGCTTTTTGCATATTTTTTTTTTGCATATTATTTCCGTATTTGTACGTAAACTATGATTAAAAACACAATATTAGCTATTAATCAATACGTAACATATTGATACATAGAAATAACCGTCAACACGTATACTGCTGTGGTTTTTGTTTGTTGTTTAACATATAAAAGTACCCCCTCTAAGGCAGCTTTCTGTTGTTCTTAACATTCCTTAGTTAATTCTTCGATGTTAAATTTTTATTCTTCATCATCAGACTCAACCCAAAGTCTAACATTATTTTCTGCGATTTATCTAAACTTTGTTGCAATATCGGCTTAAATGGTTTTAATTCATGCTCTGTGTTGTTGCTGCTCTTTATCACTAATTTTGCATGCAGTTCGCTCAAAGGTATCTCATCATTTTGATTATAGTCACTATCATGATTAGTACACAAAATTCTAAACAATGATTTTTCTGTTATCATCTTTCTCATATTATTATTCCAAACTCGAGTGATTCAATATACGTAATTTTTCAGTGTAATTTTTTTCAAACAGGATACAAGCTCTTCATCTTCTGTGAGTTTTTAAAAGGCTTTCGAGAACCAATTATCAGTAGTTTTTTTTTTATATTTTCGAGAACGCTTTAGTCCATGGAACACACTAATGGCGTCTTGGCGAAAACATTACGCGAATGCTTTTTGTAAAGGTTCTTCTGAGCATTGTCTACTAGCAAAACTGCAAATAAAAAAGAAATATGGGACGATCCTGGGAAAAAGAGAGCAAATTCTTTATACGCAAAGAAGAACGAAGGCCAATCTATTGAAGTTAAAGTAGTAGCAAGCGCGATCTTGCAGCACCTACAGTGCATATCGGTAAATTCGTAAATGTATCGATATCGTAAATTCTATTTTCGCGCAATTTGAACGAAATCTGGTTTATACAACTTCTTAAACATCGCACAAAGCAGCCTCCACTCCCTCTTTTACAATTTTACCGTTTCTTTTCATTCATCGGTTGCTCCAATGGACCATGGAAGTTTTCGCTGTTGGGCGTAGGTACATCTAAACAACGCGTTGACAATGAATCACATCGAGCAACCATCTGCGATTACGTACCGGTTAGTTTAGTGATATAGTCGGCCGTACTGGAAAGGTAGAAGAGAATGGATCTCGTATATACGTGTGCAAGGATTGAAGGTGGTCAGCGACCTTCCAAGGTCATCAGCATACAACCGCTTGGGTCACTTTTATTACCACCGGAGCGATGAATTCTTTGAGAAACGTTGTTGCGGTTATGAAATTTAATAATGGATGGAACACGTTTTATGTTACGCTTTTTGTTCCGAATCAAAATATAATGAAACTTTCACTTCAATTTAACCATTTGTGAAGAATAATCACGACTGTGACGATCTGGATTAACTCCAGAGTACAGCAATAAGACCCAATAAACAAATGCGTTATTATATCGATTTTCGTTCAAAAAATATCCAGTTGCGTTTATATTCTGGCCATAAATATGTAATTAGGTTTGATTAAACTATTTTCTCATGTTATATCGCTCCCGCTATCCGAAAAGTAAACCTGATATCCGCTTTTATAAACATTCTTGCAGACAATATTCATTTCAGCCTTGTATGTTTCGGAATTTCCAGAATTATGTATAATCTCTTTGAGGATAATTACTTTATTCATCATGTTATTACAAGAAAATATATTTTACTTAATCTTTATCCGTTAATATTTATGTTTATTTAAAATATATAACCGGCTGGTCGCTTCCTGCATTTATGTGATTGCCGTTTGATTTCAGTATTTAATTAATATGCAATTATCAAATGTGAAAATATTGATAATATTTACATCTTTCTTCTTCATCACGAAATTAGCAGAGACTAGATAGACTCGTGTTTTGTCGACTCTCGGGGAAACCAGTAGGCAACACGAACCCATTCTCATGAGACGAATAAACACGAGTCTGTCTAGTCTCTGCTAATTTTGTGAAGCGCAACTCGTTTCTGAAGGCTTACAACTATGTATAGAAACAGTTTTCACCGTTTATATTTTCCTTTTTAGGCAATAATTAATGTAAGCAACTTTCTATATTCTAGCAGAGAGGATTTCCTTTTATTTCGATTAATATAAAACCGAAGCACATTAACCTGGTATACATCTTGTATTAAAAAATATATATAATTATACTAATTATTCCATATCATATCGGTGGAGTCGCTTTCGCGAATGAAACAGATTTGATATTACTATTTTGATTAAATTAGTAATATGGTTTCTTTAGTGAAATGCAAGAAGTTTTAGATACATCGAAGTTACAGCATTACTAGTTGAGAGTTGGATCTAACATACATTTTTCACCGATCGGAAGTTCCCCCGCGTCCAAATGTAGAAGTAGTTAAAAAGTTGAGCTTATTCCAGTGCAGTGTTAGTAACGCTCTATTATAGTGTTATCTAAACTCCGTGTTGCTGTTAAGTAATCATTATGGCGTCGTGTGAATCCATTTGTTAAGTTGCGTGAACACCGTTGTTGTGTTAAATTAATACCGCCGAAGAGCTAGACGAACCAGCGCGAAGTTAGGTAAGCTTCGCTAGGGAGTTGACTAAATTTCCCTGCCGAGTTAGATAAACTCCGTTGCGAAATTGAAATCACTTTTATGTTTAAAATAGGGAAGGTAAATAATGATAACAAGGACTTTGGGGTAGTATGGCAAACAACAATAAAGTATCGGCACATTCCACACCACATATCTCATCTTCAATCGAAGACTGAATTATGGCTTCGGTTGAAGATACTTTTGTGTGTATTTTAAAACTTCAAATACTCACAATACAAAACACTTAAAATTCATGTTTAGTAACAATATACATATCATTTTAATTATTAAAAAGATCGTGACATTTGTATAGGAAAACGTGATATAAACTATCAAAACACAAAACTTCTTCTTCATCAATATTTTCAGTAATCTTGAAGGCTTGGAAGTATTGGGAATATGTTACAGTTTTCCAAGACTTGCTAAATATGTTTTATTTGAGCAAATATAGGGAAACTTATTTCGTTGTCTATACTAGTAACAATAAAGAATCCATCTTTATATTGAATATTATTCAAATATAATCACTTAATAAATTTAACTTCCAACATGTCGTAATTAAAAATAGAAAGCCATTTCTGAACAGTCATAACTTCATTCCATTTCATTCTGCTGTCCTAAAACTATTTTGGTTTGAACAATTTGATCTTGCTATAAATTTGACCAATATATTCGATCTTTCATGCTGAATGTTTTGCAAATATTCCTAAGACGTCTATTATTAATTTTTTAAGATCGAATGTTCGCTTTCATATCTGTATTAGCAGACTCGTTTTGATGGTTAATGAATTAATCATAAAGTGATATTTTGGAGTTAAATTAGCATTGAATTGGTTGGTATAATCTTTGTGAGCTTCTGAAATTAATTCTTTAAGATCATGCAACATGTGTTGCTTGTGGAAATTACCGGAGCAAATATTATTTTTACACATCTAACAAATAATGTTATGGCTTTGTATTTTAAGCCGTATGTTTCTTGCAAATCTCCTAAAAAGGGTGCAATTCTTCTGCTGCTGATTACGTCGAAGTTGATGTCTGCAAGTTTTATCCATTTCTTTTTGTTTTTATAGATTACCCTAACAAAAACACTGTTCTCGATTTATACATACATATAATTTATGCATACTTCTTGTTAACTGCCTCAAACATGTAATACCAGCCCTTCCCCATCTCTCCCTTTTATCTAAAAAGTGTAAAACGGTTCTCTTTGATGCTATTTTAACAAATTTTTGATGTCGGTTTAACTTTCTAGGACTGCAACTTCGTTTCATTTAATTCCATTCATTTTTGTGTTTGTGTGTATACAGTGAGTGTGCAGTTAGCTTAGGTCAATTCTGAAGTTACTTTAGTCAAAGAATCTTGAAGGATTTGCTATAAAGTTTTAGACTTTAAAAGTTTCGTTTTACTTAGTCAAGACATCGTCTTACACTTCAGTGTTTACCATGGGAACAAGTCATGAATTGGGGTTCGAATGGATTTTTCTGTTTCTTAGGCTCAAATCGCTCGGAACATAGATTTTCATTTAAATGAGGAGACCATCACATTCGTAAGCGCCTACTTTGCAGATTCGGGAGGCGGGATCATCGCTGGGAAGCGTATAGATTTACAAGGAGCCTACGTTAAGAAATCAAACTGAATTTGACAAAAAAGCGCTACTTCACTGGAATAACTTCTGTATAATAATATAATTTTTAAAGTTAAATTAACCACGTCATCCTGTTTATCTTTGATAAGGGCTTTCAAGTAATATATCACTTGTAATAAGCACAAACTGCCATCAAGATCTGGTAATAACAAGGGAAGTGCCTACCTACAAGACATTCCACATGGTTAAAGAATTTCGTCAGCATTTTCAAAATAAAATGTACGATGTAGATAATAGAAAACAGGCCATCACCCTTCATTATCTTGTAACGTTGATTACGTACATATGTATGAATGTGGGTTGTTTCGAAAGTTCTCTCTACTCAAACAAAAGACCAAAATGTGTTCTGATCGACCGCAGATATCGAAAGGCATTATCGCGTTCGGATCTCGTACACTTTGGACAGGTACAATTTGAAAGTTTGTACTGTCGTCACGGTATACGAGAAACTACAATGCGCTATTTTTGCAGTTACCAATGCAGTATTAGGAATACAAACATACGTAAAATAACTCATATATCTGAGAATTTTTGTGTAGAATGAAGCCGTTTATGTTTAGCAATTGCTATAAAATTTATTCGAACGAAATTGATTTTTATCGCCAGGGAAAACTAGGAAAATTAGCTCGCATAAATACCTTGTTAATTTTACCAAACGTATTTGTATCTCTAAAGTCCAATGAGTATTCAGAAATAAATCCGAGGCAATAACAAAATACGATTATTTTTTCTATTTTTTCAACAATGACATAATTTTATGTTTCGTTCCTAGTTAAAACATTTATTTTGCTGGTAGTAACCCTAAAGTTTTAAAAATATTAAAAGACTTGTATGCAGTCGATCTGTTCCATTGATGTATGTTTCATTGATCATTTAAAATACATAAAAGGGATACATACTTGGCTATAAATATTTTAGTATGCAAAAAGCAAGGCTACTATTACCATTATAATTGTTTAGTCTTAATTATATTTACTATTAACACTGTCATTATACTGTGTAAATGAAACACCATTTCTACTACCCGTAAAAGGACGTGATTCAATATGTGAAGAAATGTTAAACTTTCTTTCTAAGAAACATATTACCAAGACCAATGTACAGTGAAAGCCACAACGGTTTTAGCTTTTTTTGTCCGTGTATGGGGATTGCTATATGCTCATGAGGAATGTAAAACAAAATAGACAAAATAATTCTTAAACTTTTTATTCAACAAATTCAAAACCGCCTGTTTTATTTTTTAATTTTTTTTGTAAAAAGCAATTTTAAAAACGCGATTGATGTTTTTCAAGTATACAAACGCCAAAGAATCTTCTTTGGAAAACTTTTTAAGACTTTCGATGGCTTTAATCCATCGGTGTGGGAGTTCATAGGACCGTTAATATCATTTTCCTCGTAGTCACTACCTTACACAAACTTCTGCACTTTTTCACCCAAATACATGTAATAAAGTCGTTTTGGTTTTCAATTTGGGCGATGTTATCAAAGTTCCTGCAAAATTCAGTCAAGGTTGTCAACGGCAAATCGTCTTCTGCGTCAAGTCCTATGTCTAAGATAGCCTTCTGTTGAAATTGAGAATTTTTAAAACCTGCATTGAAGTAGCAATTTAGCAAAGGTCTCAGGAGTAACCATGTTTAAGGCTTTTTAAATAAAATAAAGAGCCTCTAAAACGTTAACTGATTTTCTGACGCAGAGGAAAAATCATCCATTTCTAAAAGAATTGTGTTAGACAAAATTACGACAAAAAAAAAATTTTGAATTATCTCTTGGTCCATAGGCTGACAAGCAGATGTCGTGCTTGCGAGCAGAAGAATTATCTTAATATTTCTTAAATTCAGCTCTCTTGGATCGAGCATTGTCAAAAAAGCAACATCTTTCGCTTCTGAAAACCTATCCGTTTCTCCAGGTCCAGAAGCCAGTCGGTCATTGTAGTTCTTGTCATCCACGTCTTTTTATTTGAGGTACATGTGGCCGGCAAACTAACAAGTGGTATATTTTCAACGTCCGTGGTCGAGCAGCTTTCCCAATTACTAAAAGCTTTTCTTTTTATCCAGCCATATTGGCAGAAAATAATATACTCAACCTTTTCTTTTGACAATTTACCCCCAACACATTTTTCGCCTTTCAATATTAGAGTTTTATCACGCAAAGCTCACAAAGTACACAGTGTCCAAAATCTTCTCGTCCGCTGACTCACCCGAGATGCTGCACTTGAGGCTAATGTTATACCTCTTTCTCTCCATCTTCACATCAGATGCGCCAAATTTTTTCATACATCAATTCTGTAGCTACCTCCTTTGCCTTGACGTTAATTAGTGGTCCTGACATGGGAATATGCTGACTTCTAGTACGAATGAACCACTCAAAGTATACTTTATCAATCTGTGCCACTAGAACCTAAGCTGATGCTTTGAAAATTCACTTTTTCTTTGTCATAAACATACCTGACCATGACCCAACGGGCGAACATTCAAATGTTCTTGAAATACGCAAGCTTGAATTTACAATACTGGATTGCCACCAGTCGATTGTTAATGTTAACTGCTAATCATTGTTTAGACTATGATATATTATAACAATTATTATTATTATATTATATTATTTATATTTATTATATATATTATAACAAGCTTACGCGTGTAGCATTGTCATTTATAACACTTTAAAGGGCATTCGTGTCCTATGTATGTAGAAAAGTTAGTTGAAAGTAAGAGGTCTCTAACAGAAGATAATCAACACTCATTGAAATTTTAATGGGAAGAACTTTGCGGTAATGTTTTCAGGTACTGAATATATTAAACGAAATCGATACTTATACCAGTTTCTAAAGTATCAGCATATCTATGTATGTGGGTCCAACTACTTTTGCTTTACTGTGCGCACTTAATGGATTTATGATTATAGTCATACGCCTTGCGTACACAGCGGAAAATTTTCGTTATATTGTGATGAGACGATAACGAACCGATGCCTGGTGATTTATTTGCTTTTCAAAGCATACATTACCCAAAGTACCGCGAAAGATTTTTATGCACGAGAAATAATCGCAAACGCAATTTATACTAATTCAACCATAACGAAATATGCCTCTGTTTGGAATAATGAATTTGTAGCAGTGTCAATATCCTTTCGTTGCAATTGGTTTCGATTTTCGTGTCGTTGATGCTTATGACCGTAAATTTTTTGCTTAATATAATGGGAGAGCGAGGTTGCCCTGTGGTGTAAGCTGGACAGTTATTTTGCTGATACCAAATATCGTCAAGAACTCACCCTTGAATGAAAACTTTTGAGGACATTGCGTATATCGTGGAAAAGAAGATGTTGATTTGTTAGTGACCAGTATCTTAAGATGTCGACCGCGTAAATATGTTTTCTATAAACATTTCATGGCCAGTTTTCAGGAAAAATTTCTTGACGAATTTGAACTTACATAACATTGATAACCGGGTTTTTCAAAAATTTTCTAACCGTTTGTTAGAGACATCAGAAGTAAGTAATATAATAGTTTGCGATATAATAGATTGTATGCTAGCATTAAGACATTGTTTGAATTGGCAAAATTCTTTAAGATCCCAACTTCATAGTTTTTCAATTTCGATACTCTTGACATTAATATATCTTCCCAATATATTTTGTGGTTTTTATACAGCTGAAAGATTGAGACATATCGAGGGGATTTGATTATTGCAAGAAATAAGCAACAAATATTACCGAAAGAGGAAATCGATTTATTAGTTTCTATACTTATAATAATGGTATATATTTTTTAAAGCAATCAACAATGTGCCAGAAACAAAATTAGAATAAGAAATAATTTAAAATTAGAAAGAAGCTAACCTATTATACAATTTGCACCCTGTAAATAACGTTTTTAATAATGAAGTATTGTGTAGTAGCGGCAAAACATAATCCGTATCCTGTCTTTTGTATTTTGAAGGGAATAAGAATTAATTCTACGGACAAAAGATACAATTTTAATAATATACATGTATGCATCACAAAACATTAATATTTTGAGATTTTTACAAACGGGTCTGTCGGAATTGCGCCAATTTAAACTAAATATGATTCTAAGGGGTCTTTCTTGTAATAAAAATAAATGTAAAGTTCTTTGCCTTGGCCCCAATAGATCAGTCCGTAACACATTTGGGAAAAGAAATTTGCAAAATAAAATATTTTTAAGATATTCAGGCCGCAACTGTAATTTAAGTTGCTTAACCCCTTCAGACCTGATTTAGTGTTCTCCGTAAAAGAAAAATATTTATAAAATCTGATACAAGTTGACATAATTATGCCACGCGCCATTATCCTGAAATTTTGGGATAATTTCACGATAAGTGGAGTTCAGATCTGTTACAGATTTTTAACAAAAATTATGGATGGGGCTGTATGTATATATATTTTGTAAGAATAATATCTATGGATTGTGATATGACCCTACTATATGTACTGTATGTTAATTACGTAATAACAAATCTTATGTATGTATGTACATGCACATGCATATAGGATGTGAAGGGGTTAAAGCATAACATCATTACAAAGATGTGGGAATTCCAATTTAGATTCTTATTAATAAACACTCCAAGAATCCTTGCTGTGCCGCAAACACTTATACCGGAGTTATTTAAAGATAAAGTATCGATATTTATTTACATTTATTGTTAAATAGAATACAAGAATTTTTATGGTTATTAATGAGAAGATTGTTATTAGTCATCCAGACATTCAACACATTAAATGCAAAACGTGACTTATTTAAAAATTCAGTAAATTATTGATATGTCAAAGTCATCTCTATATAGGGAATCAGATATGTGAGGTACAGAGGTGGCCCCAAAAGCGTCCCTTGATGTACTCCGATGTTGCAGATGGTGGGACTTGACTTGTTTCCAGAGCGTAGTACTTTAGGTACGATTATGCAAATATGATCGATGGTCGTTGGTAAAACCTCTTACTTCGTAATTCTAATTTTTCTACGATTAACCCAATCAAATGCTTTAGTATGTTCGTAGCTGATTCAAATCTGCCGCTAAATATAGCTCTTTAAGAAAAGTAAATAAGGCAGTAGTTGTGGAATAATTTGAATGGAATTACTAAATGTCTGTTTATAATTGATTCAAACAGTTTAGAAAATACTGGCAACAAACAGATAGGTCTGTAGTTGAGAAGATTATTAAGGTCACCTCAATCATCATATAGTAGCTTAATAAGGGAATTCCTCTCTTTAAACTTGTTCGATATCTCACATAAAAGTAAAAAATATCTGACGAAGCTATAATACGGAAGACGTCTGCTTCACACGAACACCCATCATCACCAAGCTTGTTTCTAAATTACTAACGATAAGTGGACTATCTCCTTCATTTGTCAAAAGCGGACGTGGAAGTGTTCTATCTAGCGCTATTGAAATCTGAAACGCTTTTACAAATAATTGTCTCATACGTTGAAAATATCGATTATTCTTTTCGTATTGCTCAGATGTTGGTGTACCGTATTCAGTACGGGGAAAGGCGTACACACTAAACTTTTCCATTCTAATGCGTTTTTAAAATACATTTAAATCGAGTTTTAAGCGCATGGTCGCTCAAAAAGTTTCAAATTGATTGTTATTTCATGGAAATTGTTGGGGATATATGTATGTCAAATGAAAATTTTATGGATCTGAAGTAAGCTTACCATTAATGCTAATGCTAATTGTATTTAATATATAAAAAAAGTTTGTGGCGACTATCCTAATAGTACATTGCACTATTTATTACTAATAGAATTTTAAACGGTCTTTTTATATTTAAAAAATACCTATTTGACGAAAAAAACTTCCGGTATGAAATAGCAATCAATTTTAACGACGCGACCCTGAAAGATATAACTTAGCTTTTGAACGAAGAACGTTGCCAATCGAGTTTTAACAAACAAATTTAAATTTTATAATGGCTATGAATATTTCCATTTAGTTGCAAAAGTTCTTTAAATTGAAGTGCTTCTCGCTGTGATCTCCATAAGTAAAAAGAAAGAAAAGAAGAATTGTAGGCGATTAGTTTCTTTGTATTTTAAAAGTTACCAAACAAGCAAGAGAAAAACATATTGCTTGAAAGTTTTGCTGTAACGAATGTAATTTTGTTTTTTCACGACGACTGCTCTTGAAGGATTTTTTGCATATGGTTATCTAATCAGTCTTATTTCAAAAAAAGAATATAATAATAAATCATCTTATTGGTGCATATTAGCACAACAAAAGGAGTACATCAGACATGGTTTGTTATTAACGTGCCCCTAAAAAATCAAACTACAGTATCTATATATATATTTCTAGAAAACTTACAAACTACGTTACATTTCGTATGGCCTGAAATTACACCAACATAGCGAAAAACAACATGCCTACCAGAAGGCAAAATCAACAACGACCGCCCTGCAGCACGTCACTAGCAGGCTGGAGGTGTTCGTTAATGTCAACAGAAATAACTTTTTGTACTTTCTTAGATATAGAGTGTGCCTTTGATAACACCATGGATCAAAGCCATGCTACAAAGTCGATGAATAAGCGCCACGCTAGGATCGGAAACCACAACAGTTAGAGCCGACTGAGGTTGCCCTCAAGGAGGGGTCCTGTCACCGCTGATCTGGTGCCTGGTTGCAGATGATCTTTTACAGAATTTGACTTCCAGCGGATATGAGGTGCAAAGATGCGCGGACGACCTGGCAATCATGATCCGTGGAAAATCTAAAAATATTATATTACAACTTATGCAAAGAGCTATGGACGATACATATAAATGGTGGCAATACACCCTCCATTGAAGGGAAAATGATTAACTTCAGTGATGAAGTTAAATACTTGGGAGTCACGTTCGACAAAAAACTAACATGGAACTCCCACATATCCAACTTACAGAAAAAAGCCATTGCGGCATCATTAGTGTGCAGCAGGTTACTAGGTAAGAACTGGGGTCTTAAGCCTTAAATGATTTACTGGTCATACACGGCAATAATTAGACACATGATCACCTACGCCTCTTTGTTTGGTAACCAAAACCAACTCAGAAGACTGTGCAACAGCAGCTTCAACAAATTCAGAGGCTTGCTTGTCTCATCATCACAGGTACGATAGACCAACATATTTCAAGGAGAAATTTCTGCTTTGAACTTGTCTTGCATCTTCAAGAATCTCTAGACAGAGATACGAGGCGCAACCATAACTATATTCAGTGACAATCAAGCAGTTCTAAAGGGTATCAGAGCATACTCATATGAATCTGGTCTGATTCACGAATGTGTACACAATTTAAGGAAACTGGGATATAAAAACCACGTTTACACTGCGATGAGTCTCAAGCCATTAAGGGATCGAAGGCAATGAAAGGGCAGACAAACTGGCTACAGAAGCAGCCAACATGCCCTTCATTGGTCTTAACCCCTTATGTGGCCTACAACAGAGCTACATAAAAAAAGGCTAATAAAAGTATGGGAGGACGATCACAAGACGTCGTACTGGGGTAATGTTCCAGGACAAAAACAGGCGAAAGCATTCTTATCAGGCTCGCCTAAGACAACAAAAATAGTGCTATCGTTCAGCAAAAGGGACCTTAGATTACTGGCGGGTTTTCCGACAGGTCATGCAGCCTTAAAATATTACCTATTCAATCTAGGAAAAGCTGAGGATCAAATATATCGTCTATGTCTAGAACATCTAGAGAGACAGAACACGTTTTATGTAATTGTGTTGCCATCAGTCACACTCGACAACAACATTTCAGTAATCTGTTTCTGACATCTAATGAACTGAGGGACGAAGATTCTAGAGTAATTTTAAGGTTTATTAAGAGCCTGCAACTTCTGTAACATATATAAAGGTATTTTGTTACAATAGATCTGTTAAGGTCGCAGTGACTAAAGGCTTCTGTGTCTGCCCAATAATACTAATACTAAAATACCAAAACGTCAAGAAGAACCAGCTTTACAGCTGAGAACTTGGAACAGTCGCTTCTGCTAAAAGCCATTTCAACCCTTCTTTTTATAAAAAAATGTTAATGTTATTTGACGTTGTAGATAACGGCTTTTATTTAACGATGTTTTTCAATAATATCGTCATAGATTCTGAAGCCAGAACGATAAAACCTATTGCATGGCACGTCTTTGGAAGTGACAAAAATAACGTATTTCATTCATATCCGCCAGTTGCTCGTTAATCATCCCGTACGTCTCGACCGGCTTTGATTGACGAGCTTTGATTATCATTGTTAAATTATATAAAATGTAATTTGAAGTTAATGTTGATATGATTCATCCACCAGATGAATCCATTGATAGCATCAGTTGTCAACTAACATATTTTTAGTTGATAGTTGGATTTGTGATCAGTTTTGTTTGTATTGATGAAATGATGGCAAGTCCATCAAATACCACATTTTTTCATTTGGTTTTAAAGTCGGTGTATGATAAGTGTGGAAGTTGATTGTTATTATTATAGATTTTTCATATAGACAAGTCATAGTAAATCCATCATTCGTGGAATCCATCAACCAAGGGTAAGAAGACGGGCGTAACAATAATAAAAAAAAAAATATATTGTATAAGCATAATAGCGCAACTTCGTTCCTACACAATAGAAATTACATCTATTATCCGTAGTTTCTTTTGTTTTCGAACGGCATACAATAATTCTTTGCGGCGGCGCAATTATAAAAGATGAACATGCAACAGTTTTCAACACATACATATACGTATATGTTTTGAAAATACATCTAGTAAAACGTAGAATAGCTACTTCTCACGAATCGTCCGACAAACAATAAAGAACTCTCCTAATTATCTTTATGGACATAATTAAGCGTTTTTTTTCCAAGGACTCCGACGATTACGAAAAACCCATTGCTTAGATGCATTATCGCATACGAGGGCATTGAAATTCTAAGAAACAATTTTCATGCAAATCTCTATATATGTGTGTGCTCTGGTATTCGAGTTCAGCCGGTATGCGCATTATGCAAATATGCAATTATTGCGTCGGCCGCCGCTATTCCGTATTCGAATCGTATACTATCTTGGCAAAGGGAAAAAACGGAAATTAAAAGTGATATACGCCGGATCTGTGCAGCAGGTACCGCTGTTTTTATTACTGCGGAAATTCATTCTTTACGTCTCACAAAACGCAAGAAACCTCCGTTTTGTATTTCTTGACTCGCGCTATCCACGTGCATACGTAGGTGAATAGTTCTCTTAGAATTGTAATTTTATTGCTCCGGGATAGAATTACCAAACGAAATGCGAATTATAATTAAAGTAGATTACCCCATAAGTTTACCAGGGGAACATCAGCAAGCTGCTGAAAGTCTTTCTAGTTTCTACATGAAGAAATCTTATGTGCTTTCATCTTTACATACAGATACATTCAATTCAATTTTAAATGTACTGGAGGAATTATTTGTGCATTTGTTTTCTTAACAATGCTGCTAGGAGAGGCAATTGATGCCATCTATATAGAGATTTAAGCTACGCCTTTCTTTGACGCCTTCTGTAATGCACCAACATGTTGTGGAAGTCTATAAGCAAACAATAAAAAAATTGAGCATTCAGCAAAAAAAATTATGCAGTGCCAGAGGTTCACCAACTCTTAAAGGAAATCAACGACTATTATTATTTATAGAGCTGAGGCACCTTCCTTACACTCCGGATTTGACACCGAGCGCCTATGATCTTTTCCCTAAATTAAAAAAAATCTCACAGATCGTCGTTTTTTTTTTTTCAGATGAACGCTTGAAAGTAGCGGTGGAAGAGTGTTCTAAAGATTTATCTTAAGATTCATTAGAAACACGTTGGAATTAGTGTGTGGCCATTAGTGGAATATACGTTAAAAATATTTTATTTTGTTTCCCAAATCTCTTTCTCTAAGGCTAAGAGGTAAACATATAAACATTTCTCCTCCTACAATAAGTTACGACCTTTGTATCAAGATGAAAAGTAGATTTATTATTATATATCTGTATTCAGAATACCAAGAAGGAGAAGAAGGAAATTTCCGCATGGAACCACTCTTCCAAGGTCACGAAAAAGGAACTAAAAGATAATTTTTGAACCAAAATCTAGATCGACTGTTCCAGAACCTAAGTTACGAAAGTCTGACGTTCAGGATGAGCTTAGCAAGTTTGCGTTGTTAACTAAGTTGAATGTTGTAAGCTTTCTGGTGAAGATCATGATGCAAAATTCTCCACGTTGTCATCTGACAAAGGCCCAGTTTTTGAGAATTTCTAATTTGTCCAAAATATCTCTATCCTGCGATTAAATTGCACGATTTTTTTTTCCAGTTATGATTCAAATTATACGAAAACACAAGTATTTTCAACGAATCCTTTCATTTTCTTCCATTCGAGAATAGAAAATTGATTTTATAAGTGCTCTCAAGAATTTCTAAACATACTTTTTCTTTAATGCCAAGTGTAATACAAAAAAAAATCTTTTCTGTAATTGAATATTTTTGTCATTAGAATTAAGTGAAGTAGGTTTGACAACACTGGAGGTTACTTCTAAATTACTTCTTTCTTATCGTTTCCAGCGCATTCGAAATTTAAACAGTAGTTAATCTTTATTGCCCCGAATTCCAGGAATTTAGTACGGCCCCCGATCATTTCACTAACTTTAATTGTCTCTTATTATTCCATAAGTACCTTGTCCAATAGAATCGACATTTTTATAGTTTCCGTAGCATAAAACCTCAAAGCTACACTAATTCGTTTTATTGTTAAACATTAAAGCGCCAAAGTTTATCGAAAACGTGATAGTAACGTTTTTTCTCAAACGATTTGCACCTTGCAGTGTGCAAGAGATGCCAGGAATGATCTTTAGTACGCTTAAATTTAATGATATAGGTAACAAATCTTTTGGTATAAACATTTACGGCTTACTTATCGGAAAGAATTCACCATCTTTAGATAAATAAACATGGAACTGGATTATCGCGACTGATACATTTTCCTTGCAATCCAGAAACATTTTCCAGAACGTTCAGTTGTTATTTAAGTTCATCTAAACGTCGTGTCAATTGTTCTTAGCGATTCGCTCTTGGTTTGCTTCTATCAGCTCCGTCGTTTGTAACATTTATTACTTCTACAACTATACACTCAATCTTCGCGAAAAAGGTAAAAGTTTATTTAGAAATAGTAGCTGGATCGCGACGTGTATTTCGTACGAGAACATAAATTGGATTTAAATAGAAGCTGTGGCGCCGATAAATTTACACTGTAGCGCACGTACAATGTAGGAGGATTTTTGTATTTTCGAAAGGAATATTGATTTAATGCGCGTAACTGTTGATATTGGTAATAAAATTCGAAAATTTTTAACGTTTTATAGAAGCACATAATGGCAAAAATTATTAGCGTATTTCCGCTAAATATTTGTACTTCGTTCGACATTTCTGTAAATATTTAACGCTTATTACTGCGAGTTCGGTTAAACTTGCTGAGTATACAGGCAATCATAAAATATTTATTGCTCTGTTACAGTCTTTGGGATCATTACTTATCGATACGTCGCAAATCATTATAATTTTAAGGAAAATTAAGGCTACGATCAATTCAGCGAATATTATAATAAATTCATTAATAAAGTATATGTACAAGTATATATATAAGTTATAAATTGTTGATATTCAATAATGTACGATAGACATTGAAATTTTCTATTTTTATGCACCAATAAGGATGTAAATATTTTTTTATACTTAGGAATACGTAATAGGAAGTAGCTAAAATTAAAATTTGGATATAATGTTAAATAACTCGATGAAAAACGTAAGAGCCTAAATGAGCAGATTGTTATTAGCTATAAAAAGTATGCCACACTACAAAAACTCCTGATCTTCTAGAAATCAATATTTCTTAAGTGATTTGGCCAAGTTTTGCAGTTGATGTACTTGATCCAGTCTTCATTTCTTGATTGTGAGTTTTGTAAACAAAGAAGACCTAAATTATCGTCGATAGGCAAAACAATTTATCTCTAACCTTAGACATTAGAAATTGATTAAAGTACTGGGTAACAGTTGACGGGAATGAGGAGAGCATTGTTTGAAGATTGCAGAAGTAGTTCCACAGTGTAAGAAAGGCAATGCAAAAACTACAGACCCCGCAGAAAGCACACAACTACTGAATATGTGGGAAAGTACTCGATTGGCTTACTTCCTAGTTGAAGGAGAGATTACAAATCGTAGAAATTTAGGGAAAAAAATCAGAAAGCATGGCAATGGATAGAGGCGTGGGACAAGGATTATTACTTGGACCCTTACATTTTATTACTTATGTCCATGATTTTTTTGGTAACTTGGGGGAACATAATGCAGTTATCTATGCGGACGACACTAGTTTCCTAGTCTCTGGCGTTTTGGTCCTAGAACTAGCATTATACATGAATTCAGCCCAAGAAGAATTGACTCGTGTCTTGTCTGGCAGGTACAAAATGCTAAATTTTTAGGAGTATACTTGGAACATAGTCTAAACTAGTTAGAAATATGTGTAAACACCTTTCGCCCACGTGCCGTGCAGTATATAAGCTAAAGAGCAATGTCTTAAATTACTATTATTGTTTTTTTAATCTTGCCAAAAACTATTAAAAAATACCGGAATATTATAATATAATGCTTGAAACTAGTACAGCTAACAACGAGAGGTTCGACAATGCTGATGGCAATCTAGATGAATATGTATGACCCGCTGAATTTTTTGCAACAAAGATGGAGGCACTAAGAAGCAAAAGAAAATGTTAATATTGAAAGGGTCATAAGAGATACGATTTTGGTGCTAGAAGTAGCACTCGTAAATTAAATGTTTAATCAGGAGGATGAAAACGAACCAGCAGTCATCAAAATAGCATGTATCACAGCTATAAAGGAGCCGTTATAACTTGTAGTAACTAATATGCAAGAGTGCGAAAACAACGTTAATTTATTATTACAGAGTGAGTGGTTTCTACATAACAAACTGTGTCTCAATGCTTAGGAAACCAAATATTTTTCATAATGTTAACAACAAAGTACAATACAATACTAAACAACAACGAAATACAATGTATTTCTGAAATTTTTAGGATTAATTGTTAACGACCGTTTAAAACGGCAATGCCATTGCACTCTACTTGTTGGTAGGCTTAATGGGATATGCTATCAAATGCGGAGTTTGAGGTTCGTTATTATGGTTTAGGATAAATTATCATGTAGTAAGGATGTGGTTTTGGCGCAAAACGCGAGGATTGATTCGTATAGATCTTACTTTAAAAAACGGAGTATTCTTCAAACGGTAGCCATACATGTACCAGCGCAAAACTAGGACAAATTCTAATTTTCACATCCCTAGTTATTCATTAAAGTTAACAGAAGACTCTCTCCGTACTCCGGATCTGCGTTTCTTCAGAGATTTACTTTCCTATTTAAAATCACTTTTACGAGTACCGCTTTTTAAGCACAGAGACAAGGTGTTGCTGTTGATTAATTGTATATATTCCGTTGATGAATACTTTGTATTATGTCGAAGTTGGTGGTTTGTGTTCTATATTATTTATTTATGTTGCACATATCCCATCAACATTTTTTTTTTGTAATATGGGATAAAATATGTGTTATTATTATTATTATTATTATTATTGTTGTTGACAAGGTCTACATCCTTTTGTTTCTGTGAGAAAAAAAAAATATAGTAATAGAGTAATCTAAGTAAAGTGCAGTCCATACTAGGGATCCAATGTTATTGAAAAGGATCCATGTAAAGCTGTGGAACTGGAATATCACAGAGAAAGCAGCAAACGAAAATATATAACTTCTTTAGCACGCTACTGTTGTATAACTTAATATGAAGACCTCCTTTACTGCTACCGAACTCGATCCACGGGAATGTTTTCGTTCATATTATCGGGAGTGTGTATATCAAAGACAGAATGCACTTTCATTAATCTTAAAAATTATTTGCTTGCCATGAGTGCTTTTAATGACATAGCTTTAACTACCATCCATTAATTCGATAATTTCCTCGCATCAGGCGGCAATATTCGACATCAATTAATTAAATCTTCATCTTCTCGGCGCACTGTTGCTAGCTTATTTCCCAGCCGGTCCCCCTGATATTAATATGTCGAAATTCATTTGTGCAATAAATAACGGCGCCCTTGTTTTGACATCGAACCCATTCCAAATAGTACAGCAGCTTTACGTACGGAGTCTAAGAAGACTTATCAGTGACTCGGTTGTCTGGCGTCATTCGATTAAAAATTCAATTAAAGTCGCCTAATAATTAATGACATTTCTCTGTCCGGAACTTGAACCAACGTAAACTTTATCCTCGATATCACGGCCTCTGGTATATTTACGACCGGTAAGTCGGAGTTCTTCGCTATTGTCCGACGGAAATAAAATGAAAGAAGCCGTTAAGTAAAATAACGTTCTAATACGAATATGGATGTATACAGGCTGTAGATGATGTAGTTACGTTGACGAGGCTGTTACGCTCGCTGTAAATAATTAACAGGTATTTGTAGCATCGTAAACAATCTACAATTATAAATTCTCATAAAGTATGGTGTATAAGTTCTAAAAACAGGTCAACAACGAATCTTGTAAAGGAAAAATTCCATGCTAAATTTTAAACAGGTGGTTTATACAAACTTAAACGAATTCGCGTCTTTTTTCGTTGCAATCGAGCTCGAACTACATCCTCGACGACGTAAACGTTTATTCAAAAGATTTAATGAAGCTTAAATTCTATTTAAATTCTTAAACCGTAGAGAAGTAAGTAGATTTTCCAGAGCCGCTTATCTATTATATATTAAAGCATTTAACGAAACGGCAACTAAGGAAGCTATGTTTCGAAACGAGCTCCTTCTGCGTCTCTCCTTATTACTTGGCAGGTCGAATAAATTTATGAATTGATAGCGTTCGCGCTATTAAGATTAGTAATGATCCCAATAAGAAAAACGAAATGATTGTCCTAGACGTGATAAATCTTTCAATTAAGCTAATTTCCACATACTACATTTATTTTAAAAATCATATAAGGTATAAAAAAAATAAGAAGGTTTCTGTAAATTTACGGAGTGCTACATATACGCATTGTAAATGTACATAATTTTCAGTAAAGTTACAGTAATTTACGTGTATTCAGACATACAGTGAAAATCACGAATCTTTGTAGTTACGTCATTAATTCGTCGGTAAAGTAAAGAAAAGCTTAGTATGTAAAAAATCAGAAGGATACGTATACACAAGGATAGAAGTATATAACGTATGTCTTAACTTCATAAGATATTTTTCCATATGTTACTAAGTATCAAAGAACTATTCGAAGTGAGATATGGGTGAGTAATACGTAGACAAGAGCTTCCATAATATCTGCTGCAATGCATGCAATCTTAATTTATTTAACATCTGTTTTGTACTGTTTATTGGCGCTTTTTCTAGTTTTCAATCTTTATTCTTTCTTATTTAATTCCCGTATTTCTTTTTCTAAAAGTAAAATTTTCAATTTCCAAAAGTTTAATTTGTGTAAATTTTGAGATGTTAAAGAAGTTGCTGTTCCTTTATCCAGTACTTGAACGGCCCTGTAGTGATCAAGAGTGATGCCCAAAACACGCGATAGTCCAGAGAGAGTTAAAATAGATGTTCGTAAAATAATTTATGAGATGTACAAGAATAGTTTAGTAGTAGATAGGATGTTTTTTTTTTTTATGGAAAAGCATGTAACAGTAAGAGCGTTACAAGAAGTGCTGGAATACAGAAATATTTTACATACTTGCATTTCTACATTATGATGTTTACTACATATTTTGGGGTTCTAATTCTTCAAATCCAAATCCGGAAATCCTTCCCAATTTTGAAAACTTTGCCTACTTGGGTTCGACTTATCCAAAATTCGTAGATCGTGAAGTTTTATTTAATAGATGATCCAAATGTTATTATTGAATGTTATCTTGAACTGTTTACGAAGAAGATCCCATTAAACTATTTAATTTTAAACTTTTTTGAGAAATGTTGGAAAACTTGTCGTAGTTGAGAAAAGGATTGTTAATTTTTCAAAATTTCATCCGTAGATTACTAAATCGATTAAGTCAGATGACACCCTTGAAGTAATAGCAACCATTTGAAATGCCTTGCGATTCCATGAAGACGATGGGGATATATATATAAATGCAAGAATTTCATTTGGAAAGACACGCAAATTGAAAACGAGACGGACGCTGTTCACAGAGACTCTGCCACATTGCCGATTGATATTTGGTTGACGAACGCTCGGGATGGTCAAACACTAATAATACCAACGCAAAAGTTCACCGAATGGTGCTAGACGACCGCCAAATTAAGGTTAAACAGATAGCAGAGACTGTGGGCATCTTTAAAAGACGTGTTTGTCATGTATTAACTGAAGATTAGGGCATGAACAAGCTAACCGCGCGTTGGATGCGGCGCTTGCTCACCCAAGAGCAATAACGCATTCGAATGAACATTTCCTTGTTGAAGTAGTTTAAGCAAAATAAGTCGGTTAATAACGTTTGGATATTCGATTTTTCCCATCTTTAGAGAAGCACAAACATTGACACATGCGACCGATAACGACTGAACGTGCAACATTGTTAAAATTTTCAAAAACATCTTTCAATGCAATTGAAAGATGTTTTTGAATGAATTCGGCGTATTACGGATGCAGCTGCGTGTCTTTCCAGCGCCAAATAAAATAAATATTAAATATGGTTTACAAAATGTCGCAGTAAGGTTTTTTAAGCTCGTATAAATTAATTTTTATCAAAACCTGTTTAAATTGAAGAATTTGGATGGGAGAGAATGCGTGAATTACAAATTATCGAAAGAGTTTGCGATATATTTTAAGATGTCTTTATCACTGGTAAACTTGAAATTAACGGGGAAAGCTGCTTCTGTTCGACAAATAAAAGGACAAATCTTATTTTGTTTAATAATTTTTGATATTGTATACTGTTAGTTTTTAATTGTTTGTTTCGTTTGTTTGTGAATTAATTTGTTTTTAAATAGAACTTCGGTGACAATTTTTTTTTAGTAAATAAATTACTTATTTTTTTATTGTGAGGATTGAGCAATATAAGAAGTCCGCAAAAAAAATCATTATTATTAAAAAAATAAAAAAAAGATTTTAAAAAAAGGTAAATTGCACACTTACTCCATAAATCAATAATGAGCTAGAAAGCGATAAAATTCTCACAATATTGTGGAATACCTAACAATACTTTTTCTTAATGTGTACGCTATTCCAGATACGAAGTATATATTTCACTGTTCTGCGTATCCGCACTTATATTACTAGAACATTTTTGAGGAGTAGCGCCACCTTCATGTTGAGACTTGAAACTTTTCAGACTACTATCGTATATTGCTTCCACAATATAGAACCGTTTTGTTTTAGTACACAATTAAATAATCAATCTGCAATTACGCAAACTATTTAGAGCTCTTCGAAATTCCAAAGGTATATAAGCCGCGAAATTTATAATATTGGGAAGTCAACACAGGCGGGATACATTCTCGTATATAAGTGGAAAGCCTTCGTGATTAAATCGCTTTTATGTACGTTGCGTATGTATATATTTGTACATTACGCGAATTCAACGGTTTCTACGTATGTACGTCGGCTCGCATAGCTCGAAGATAACCTAGGTTTTCCCAGGAGAATGAAGGATACAAATCGACAAAACGAAGTAGGCACTAAAGCTCTTCTACACTTCCGCGCTAACGCGCGCGTAAGTAGAAATAGTGTAGGTGGAAACTGCGCGACATTGTGGACGATCTTCAATCCGAGAACGAGGATTACCAAATCGTTCCTTCGGCGGCTTGTATCTATACAGAAAGGGTTCTTAGTAACAAATGGAAACGCGTAATTCATCCTATTGTAACCCACTTTGTCTCGTTTGAAGCCGACAAATACGGTCGCCTGTGTAATCAGTCGTAATTACGGTGCTAACCGCAATTTCTTTTGCGGGGGATCTCCTCATTTGTTACCTATAAATTTTAAAACCGCACGCAGATGCGTATCGCGTTGATGATACTATTTACAGTGATGAACCTTCCCGTTTTACGATTCGAAACGAGACAGTTGGGAAATGATGATTGCGGTATTGACACATTGATTTATCTGTAAAATAATCGTCATTGGTATCGTAAGCGTCCAACATGTAATACTTCGTTATCTCCAAATGAGAGTACAAAATGAAGAAATTCTACAGTGAGGTCGCAAAGTATTCCCTCCTTCATACTAACAGACACTACAAGCAGAAGCTGAAGCGTTTAAGAATATCTGGTCAATTTCTAATTTTTGATGTAATCCCTAGTTTAATTTCGTTTCTGGTGTCAATGGAATCGCCAAAAATAATACAATAAACTCAGTCTATGTTGTTGTAGACTTCCGCGGTCGTTGCTTTCCTTTAAAGAATTTAGGTTTCCGGGTTGAAACCGCGTCGTAATTGCTGCCGCATGTTGTGTCGCTGCTGTAAGAAGTATGATTCTTGTTGCAACAGCGACGCAACATGTAGCAGCCTTGAAGAAACTCCATACAACTGAGAGTGAAACGTCGGAAGACTCGTACAATTACAATGCGGTTTCAACCCGGAAATTTAAATTCTTTAAAAGGAAATAAACGCAGTTGCTGGCTTCAAAATTGGATTTTGCTATAATCATGTGTAACAGTAAGGTGTGTTAGTGCTGAAGCTGCTCTAAGTGCATATGATGCATACTGCGGTATGGTGTGTTTTTTTTTGGGCCAACTGTGTAGGTGTGGATTTTATATTTAAACTGTAAAAATCAAGCATCAAGACAATTTCTAATCTAAAGAACAGAGACGGTTGTAAGTTACACTTTAAAAGTAATAATCTGCTTACTTTACTCTCCATGTATCTCTTGGAATGTGTTTTATTTGTTAAACAAAATTACGAAGACTTTTTTGAAAAGTATGAGTTAGTACCTAAACATAATATAAGAGGCACTACAAATTATTTTTTACTTCAACCAAAAGCACATTTAACAAGAATACAACAAAATATTTACATCAATGTATTTATATAGTCATATTAAAATATTCTAACGTTAAATTTTCACATTTATTTCTTATCCATATCTACGTGCTCAATAGTAGAAATGTGAATTAGCGGTATGTAGCAAAAGTAGGGTACATTTGTTAATAATGGACAAACATTTTTCCCACGGTACGTGTTTAGATTTATTTTCTGTAGTCGTTTGACAAGGTGGAATTCTCTAATTTGGTGGCTGCACATAACACCTTTCTTGAATAAGCGACTACTACATTTTTTAGAACAACTAATTAGAAAGGAACGGTGTTTTATTGTTACTCTCGTACATAATTAGAAATTTCTGAGTAAATAAATAATTAGCTTGTGCACTGAAACCAGTTTACATAAACATCTCTCGATTAAATTCTTGGCACCAGTGTTTTAATCAACATATTTCTGGTTCTATACTCTAATTCATTCACGTTAAGATTGCAGTAGATAGCGCTATGATCAGCGTCCGTAGTACACATCGGAGAAATTTACCCGGTGAAAAAATAACGGCGAATTTAAATTGTAAATTGACAGAGTTGTAAGCGTAAAATCAAAATTTTGTAGTAATAGCAAAGTATTATCGAATAGAACTATAATTTCTCGTATTTGCAATATGTTATGGTCATACTGCGGATCGACAACCGCTTCTATCATTTAATATAGACGCTCGTACAGAGTCGTGCCGGTTTACACATGGCCCTCAATCAAGCCGCAGTCTCTCCGCCCTCCACGCGAGTCAGTCGTTAATGTGTAGTCAGAAAGTACGGTTGTGCATCTTTAGCTTTGTTCTCTATATTTCTAATTCGTTTTCTGATTATTTTTAAATACCTGTTCTATATGGTATTAGTTGTCTAGTTTCTTCCTCAGTTATTTTTGTTTTCCATCATCTTTATTCTCACATTAGCTTTACTTTTAGTTTACTCTAGCATATTCACTATATACCTTTTTATTTTAATTAAATTTGATTTCCTTTTATCGCCTATATATATATATTTTAGTGTGCAGATATATTAATTCGGTTTTCCTTGTTTTCTTTTATATTTACTATGTTGCCTAACAAATGTCCTCGCTAAGAGCTCATGAATACTTGAATCAAGGATCATGATTGTTTCGAAGTTGTCAGCGTACCAGGGATTTATTGCACAATTCATTCAGGCGAGTTTAAGCGTTTAAGGGGTTAGTTTAAATCATGTGAAGCTTAGTGCACAAAGTCTCCTTTTGTTTTAATGGACAAATTTCGTTGTATGTCTCCGTAGTTCTACTATATAAGATCTTCCGACTGCATCTTACAATCTCGTCAATTTTAACCGAAGTACGTGGAACATACGTAGGCAAGAAAGACGTTTTCCATTTTTCTTAATCAGAAATATATTCTCTAGACGTCTTGATCGGCTTTAGGCTTGGCGTGACGTCGCTTTAGCTAGCTCGACCGAGGTATTCCAGAAAAGATAGGTAAATGCAATTTTATGCCCCGATGCACTGAATAAGCAACAGTGCGACATGTTAGCATGGAATATATGAAATCCTAATATAGCGCATGTCGCCGGGACGACTTGGCCACCTATCAACTACGTTTTACTACCACAGAAACAGAAAAACGGGATTACATATACGTGGTAGGGAACAAGAAAAGGAAATTCTTATATGCCGGTGTATTAAAAATGTTTTTATACACGCTAGTGGTAAGGTAATATTAATTTATTTAACCCTATATAGAAGCAAGAATTTGCCACGCCAATTGTATGAAATAAAGGTGTCACTCCTATATTTAGCCACTTATTTACGTAATATTTGCCTGTATGCAATAAAGTTATTGCAAAGGATACGTTGCGGTATTAAATTGTACGTATTACTATTACGAAAAATGCGGTGGAATATTTACGGAGATTTATTTTAGTCACGCACAACTCTAAATGTGAATAACCGTATTTAAATTTATACTTGCTACAAAATTATTTTGTTTTCACGTATCTAAACGGTAGTTTATATGTTGGTGCCGTCTATTGTTAAGTTTTCCTTCAGTTTTGAATTCTGTGATAGTATCTATAAGTGGATTTTTAAATCAAGACAGAAGAATAACGTACCGAATAGTTGCTGTTCCACTGGCTCAGTTTGGAACTGCTTTTGACGGCGGAAAATATTTTGTTTCTTTACATCACAGTCGTTACATGTAATTCATAATTCTATTATTGGAGTTTGTCATATACTGCGCTGTTGTCGTATGTACTGTATCGTACTGTATAGATGTATCTAGTTAAATACGAAAGAAATGAGATACATCAAACATAATATAAAGTAAAATTAATTTGTGTTTACATATTATATCAAAAGAATTAAAAATCAATTTTTTTGTAAACTATTAATCGAAACAGCTGAGGTTCAAGCTGTACAATGAAAAGTACTAAAGGGTTAATTAGTATTTTTAAATAAATAAAAATAAAATAAAAATAGAGGATGCGACACTATAATCTTCTAACAAACAAGTTGAGAAAATATTAAAACATGTTTGGGTTTCATTTCAAAGACATGCACAAACATTTTTATTTTATGTATTATAACTAAATGGCTGTTATCACAGTTACACGAGTCACTTTCTCCAAGGTGAATTATTGGGATTATCATATCCCACCTTCCTATCGCATCACTTCACCTTTGATGGTGCTTAAGCCTTTTTTACGGATTTTATTTCATTTGTCAGCACCACACCTATCTCGACCAATGCACGTTTTTTTCTAGCACATCAGCCTCAAAGAAAATCTGATTAATTCCTTGTCAGTTTTGAATGTCGTCGTTTTTTCCAACTTACTATGATGACATGCGTTTATCCTTAACAGCCAAGTTGTGTTTAGGAGCTGATACTCAAGGTATTTAGCCTGGTATCGTTTCTTCATCTTGGCAATGTCCTGATGGACACCTATTTCCTTAGTATGCTATGGTTTTCTAAGGATGTTTTCTTGATTGGTTCTTCTTTCTTGGCATCAAAAAATCTTTAATCTGTACATTTCTTCTATAAAATCTGTTTCCAGTCAATTTTACTTGTATTTCTTCTTGATATCCACAGCGTCCCCATATTATTGCTCATAGCTACTTAAAGTGTTCTACTTCTTCGAAAATGTTTGTTTTTCTCACTTCTTTACTTTGAAATAGATTTTTCTAAAATTTTATCTGCCTAACTTAAAAATCTTGTTTTCAGTTCATTTACTTCAATAACAGATTTATTGATGTCCTTAATACATCTTCTAATTTTCTTTCAGTTCTACTATTGCTGTATCCTCGTCGTATTATCGTATTGTGGAAATGTATGGAGGTTCCACAAATTTGTAGTTACATTTTTTAATATAGAATTAAGTTGAGATGTGCGTGGTGGATCTCCTTGACCGAACCTACTTAGCCATAAAATTACTGTACAGAGTCTGCCTTTTGCTTCAATATAGCCTCCTATTTACACTATTAATACTTTGATGTTGAAAGTACCACTATTCTATTCGGTATGACAACCTCATGCATTCAGGTACGTTCAACTGACGACGCCGCTCTAACGACGCCTAACATGATGTTATATAGTAGTAGTTTATATAGTTGAGTCCCCCTTTTGGATAAGTGTTATCCAACGGTAACGATGGTCCTGGATCATCCTATATTCCCTTAATTTTTAAATATAATAAAAGTGAATTTTTTAACATTGTCCGTTTTATTTTTAGGAGTTTGTACAGTGAATTCTGATGAAATTACTTAGAAATTCATTTCTGTGTCTAAGATCTTTGTATTACGAAATCCTCTATAATATCCTCATCGATTTTGTTATATTCTGCAATGTCCCATTCAGTCACTCTTTAAATAGTCTTCAAGTTTTTTTTTTATTTTCAAAATCTTTAGAAATCATGTTCATGCTGTTTCATAACCTATATACTTTTTGAACTTACTTCTTCTAAGTTAATTTTTAAAACTAGAGATACCAACCCAAAGACTTCCATATTCAAATATTTGGCGTTGTTGATGATTGTATATCTTGGTAAAATTCAAAATATAATATAATTATACAAAATAATAGATTGAATTTACGTAGTCGCCATGTTCGCTATGGAACGTGCACATTTCGAGATTATAATGACACTTCGCGGTGATGCTAGACGGCAAACCGTAGCATAATATTAGAACATGAAAAGAAATTTGTAATTTGAAGTAATTTATGTATTATATATTGTATTAAGTGTAATTTTTTATTAGGAATAATAAATACTTTTAAATGGAGAGTTATTATTCGGAAGTTAACAAATGCTATCGATAACAGATAGATGGAAAAATGCTACGAAAATTGTGAACTTTAGTGTTCGCTATGATAGAAGACATATGTGTTACCTAAGAGCAATTTTAGTTACGAAAGTTGGAATTATTTCAAAATTCACTTTTTATCATGTGGGATGCATACTGTACTGAATTTTATAAATTTATAGACCACTCACACTTAGAAACACTTCCGAGTAAGTCTCAGATAAATTGGTTCAACATAATTTCTAAAAAGGCAAATGGCGCATGATGAATTGTTATATTTGATTTATTCTTTTACGATAAGCATAGTAGCTACAGAACTTTTAGCTCGTCTGGGAAATGGTTCATAATATAATGTTATTTGTTTTCCTGCAACTTTTCGAAAACTGCTTCCACCGAATAAAGACGTAAATCTATCTTTATCATACAATAAATAACAACGTTAATTATTATATCATGCAAGGTTCAAAATTTCACAATAAAATACGTACACCTACTTGTTACCTATGCTACCGTCAAAGGCGAGGCGTATATTTAGTAATTGGGTGAACCCGCATAAGATCTAATGCAATTAAAAGCTGGGTGATGCGTGCAATCGACGCCGAACTTTCCTAACAAGCGTCGCAACGTCCGTAAGCGTTTCCGTATGGTAGTAGCGAACATCGTTCGAGTGGTTTTTGTTGATATCGGATGCAGGAAATGCTATATAATCGAGTGCTATGTACGCTTGTATATATATGAAGAATAATAGAACTGCATAACATGCGCTAATCTTATCGTATGTTCGCATGTTCCATGTTAATCCGAGCGTGTCAACAATATGACGATCCGCTGTTCTGAATTGGTTTTATATGAACTTGTAGTTAGACGTCAAGAGTTGTTATAGTTATTTTAACGGTTCACATTTGTCCGGTTGTAAGATATGTTTAACGAATACCAATATCCATCGATGTTTTTCAGATTAAATAAAATATGGGACATCTCGTTTAAGATGATAATATTTGATATCAACCCAGAAATTATTCATCAGATAAAAACATTAACAAAGTCCTCAATTTCTCAGTCAAAAAGCTAATGCCACAAGCGTTTCAAGGTCTATGCCAGTGGCAACAGTAGGAGTTTAAAGTCGATAAAATACATATAAAATTATTGCTGAAAAAGACAAAATATTTTTATACTCCAATTAATTCAATACTACTACATGGGCACCACTCCAAGATTCCAAACGTAGGAATTGTTTGTCTCTAAAGT
The DNA here is from genome assembly GCA_902654985.2 of Oryctes borbonicus. Classification (NCBI taxonomy): domain Eukaryota; kingdom Metazoa; phylum Arthropoda; class Insecta; order Coleoptera; family Scarabaeidae; genus Oryctes; species Oryctes borbonicus. Next base: position 1,358,320 of record LR736897.1, on the reverse strand, counting down.
TTATATATAATATTAGTGTCGCAAGCGCCGTTTTAGGTCTGATTTTAGGTGTAGTTCCCTCTTTAATACAAGCTCATTATCTATTGCGGTACTTTATATATCTAGTTGTGGCTAATCGACACTTTTACTTAAACGCTCTGCCATCCTCGGTTATAGGTCGGTTGTCCAAGGGAACGAGGGGGATAGGAGAACACCCAAAATCGAGCAACCGAGAGACTTGTGAAAAATATGGGGCGAAATTGAGGCGCGCCATCGACTCAGTTCGAAAACTGGCTACTTTTGCCAACTAAAACGCGTAATTACGTTCGCCTAGAGCGGGTGCAAGTATATTAACAAACTTTCGGTAGTTCATCAAACAAACCTTAAAATTGAATTTTTCATATATCGATCGATACAGTTCCCGGCGAGACACCCTGTATGCTGAATTTACCTATTTCTATAAAAGGCTTACCACTTAAACCCTAAATCCTATAGCACTGCATTTAGCAGAGAAAAAGCTCATCGATTTCGTATTTTTCTTACATAGTAATCGTGAAGCGATTTCAAGAATATCAAGATTTTACTACGTTTGGTAATAGGTACATTTCACCAGCACTCTTACCAATTCAGGCATATGCCGTCTATTTTTACGTTACAACATCGCGTGCATTTGATAACTTCTGAATGCGTGTGTGGAATTACTGTATCGATACATGGTTTTGCATTCAAAACCTTTCGATGCTTTGCGCGTGTATCTCGATATATCCACTACATCTATTAGCAGTGGATGCATACACATACATTGTGTATCCGCTAGTGAGCTATGCGTTCGCGAATTCAATTTCCCCGTGCTCGTATACCGCTGATATTCCGATCGCGGCTTTACAATAACCCGGCTCTTTCCAATCCAAGTATCGTAAATGGGTGAAAGGTTAAATACAGTTTTTCATCGATCGACCAAACAAAAATCGCTCACATTTGCGGGTAAATCAACATTTTTGTGCGAGTGTAGTATATTCCAGGAGAAATCTACGTTTGCACGAACCTGTTCCGTATCGAAACATAATTCTTCAAAATAGTGTCTGTTATGATAGATAATCCAGCGTAGTTTTATCTACGGATGTAACTGAGTTTTATGCTATGTATAACAGGTGAGAAGCTTTCATTCGGTCACCGGTTGATGATGAGGACCATTCGTGTCCTCGAAACGGCCGTCCCGGACTAATTATTATATTACTATATAATAAATTAAACTTGTGTGGTGCGGAGGGTGCCGATACTTATGTGTTGTTTACCATACTACGCCACAGTCCTTGCTATCATTATTGAGAAGCTTTCGTTAAAATATTTGAATCACGGGACTCCGTAGTGTAGTGGCCAGCTCATCCATCTAGGAAACAGAAGACAAATCCTACCGGCGTTTAATGAATTTTGATTCATTAACTGAATTTAATTACATCGGATAAGCCAAGGAAATAGAGCGTTCTTAACTCAGTATTTTGACGAAAATAATTTTCTTTCACGCAGTCAACATGGTTTTGCTAGCAAATTCATCAGCAAACAATCAGCCAAAGACAAAATTTCTTCCTTACACACCTGGGGTATTTACCTCCATTGTTCTTGTGATAGTCAACGAAACAAACCGGTCTGTCAGTACACACATGGCGGAACACGAGCACTGTATTAGATTGCTGCGAATATCCGATTCTGCATTGACCAAGCACAAATCGACTACCACATTTTACTTAGCAATGCCAAACTTTGCGTGAAGCCTATTATTATTCTAGAAATATCAAAGAAGTTACCGAAATCCACAAACATCCCAACAACCTCTGGTTGCATGCTACATTTTCAGTGGCAAGTTCTCTTATTCGAATCCTGCAATCATAACCAGTTTCAGTCGTACGTCTCGCCCCCCTACTAACCGTATCTCGAGCGACGATGATTATTCTCCTCACAGTAGCAATGTAACATGCAGCAGTTCAGAAAAAACTCAATGCAACTGAGAGGAAAACTTCGGTAGACTCACGCAATTACGACGCGGTTTCAATTTGGCAACCTAGTTCCTCTAAAATTCATTTGCAAATATGTTCTTCTCCTGTTATCGACGTTTCTTAACCCTTTATACTGCCTTATTTTGTTATAATTCTGATTGCGTTACTATACAGCCGTTTTTTTTTTGACGTTCTGGCTGGTCTTAAAATACCAAAATTAAGGTTTACTCCTTTTTTTTTTATTAAGGACGACGCGTCCGTTTTGGGAGAAGCATTGATTAAAATTTCGTATTTTCCGGAGATTGATATTTTAAAACTATTTGCGTTGCATCTATCTCGTTGTTACTTACATTATTAATTTTTGCTTAACTAGATTGGTGTTCGGAGAGTTGCATTCCTCTATCGGTACCCAAAATTGCGGCTCCTATGACGCTTAGGATTCATCGGTATATTCTCGAAAAAGTAATGCAACGCCAACTTAGAAGTTTTGTGCTTTACCATGACGTGCTTTTCGTTCATCAGTCTGGATTTCACCCCCCGCCGCTCTGCTGGATCCGATTCGTAGATCATATTGTTACGGGCCCTGTTGAGGGCAAAACTTGTTGGATTTGTTGGATTTTTGACAATCAATCACAAATTACTGATCTCAACTCTTTATTATATTAGACTTTGCTGTTATGTTGATCAAAAATTATCTTTGGTAGGAGTAAGACCGGTAGTCTTGATGGAAATTTAGCTAGCTTCCATGACGTTGGCTCTGAGGTGATCTAGGGTTCTGTTTTGAGCCGTTTCTCTTCTCTATATGTATATCTCAGCTTTATTCCGCATTAAAGAATTGTCGCCGTCATTTCTACGCTGATGAAATGCAAATCTACATTACTTGTCTGCCGCATGAAGTGGCATCTGCACATTTGAATGAGGTCTTACAGCGGCTTGCTGATTTATAGGCCCCGCAATCACAAAATTTAATTTAATTCTGTTGCTGGGTTTGGCGATGGAAACGTGATGCTAGAGAATGTAAGGGTGAAGGCGATCGAGGATGTTACTAGAGATTTGGGGCTACATTTAGATTCGAAACTGAAATTCAAGCAGCACATTATAACAATGTGGACATCGCGCCTTGTACGTGTTACTCATTTATTATTGCACACTTTTCTCATTATAGATTTCTTTTCTTTCTTAAGTAGTCGATAAGGTAAACAGATTTTAGCTGGACTTTGCCAAATGATGCTCGCAATTTCGAATTGTATGTTATTCTTTTTTTAACTCTCTCTCTTTCTTGTATATATCGTACGCATCAATAAATGATACGATTGCATTAATGATATTTGATCTCGTAAAACGTAGAGAACTTGCTTATGCTGACGATCTGAAAATTTTTGCTAGAATCCCATCGCGGAATGATTGCTTGCTCCTGCAAGAAAATCTTCAAATAATTAGTATCTGATGTGAGCAGAATAAAATTAATTTAAATATCAATAAATATGCAATAATGACTTACACCAGAGCTAAATTTTGTATTTTATGCATTAAATTTACTAAGTATTACGTATGCAAATTGGTGATATAAAACTAGTATCTATTCAGAGGCTACCGGGTATTACTTTGAATAATAAATTGGACTAGGATGTGTATTTGGACTCTGTTATTGCAAAATTAAAGGAGGCTTTAACATGTATTGATAATGAAAACTTTTAATATATACTTTAATAAATATTGACGTTGCTTATGTAATGTTAATTATATTAAAATTACCAAAGCTTACTCAATAGTATTTAAATTAATGAAACACGTTAATAATATAATCTGATCAACAATTTCGTTAGATGTATATATGTCGATAAATATGCACACAGCTTTATGTACCACATGCGATGAGTGCTAAATTATCATATAATTATAACCCGCCAGATATTCTAATGAAACCACGTTATCCCGCATCTATGAATTAATTGACTTCCATTAAACGTTGTCTATATTTTACGCATTTGATAAACCATGTGGTAATTGATAATAGATAAAGTATCTATGAATATAAATTTCCTTTATAAAGGTTACATTTTGCAACGAGCTTTTAAAACGCGTTTTTTTTTTGAGAAAATTGAATTACTGGATCGTGCTGGTCTCTTCCCGAAATAAATCTTTATGCGCACAAAGCTACTATTTAAAACCACTAATTCCGTCATAAATTGGGCGTATAAATCGCTAAACTTCGGGGAGCACTAAATTGACCGAGTCCAGCTTCCTCAAAAAAAAAAAAAATCCAAAAAGAACGGAGTGAACTTGACGTGGAACTCTAGGGAGTCGTACGTTCAACATCACGAGCTCTTTATCCCGTAACCAAGACAGGAAAAAAATCATAAATAGTTTAACAGTGTGCCACCAGCTGTATGCAACCCTGTGAACCCCGGAAAGTCGTTATGGTTAGCTGCTCCTTTTTTTTTGGTTTACTGCATTTTAAAAATACACGGATGCGCTTCGGTGTGTGTTTACATGCGAACGTGGCACGTTCACTTCTGTTTGAACTCGCTTTTTGTCTGGAATAACTAGGACATAAAATATGTATATGTTCTAGCTTTTGTGGAGATACACACATTTATTTACGCGAAGGGCTTTCCCGTTAATTCGTGCAAACTTAAAGAAAACATGTTTTTTTTTTCTTTTTTTGAAAAATCACGTTTCAACTCGACATGGTAATGCAATCTTATAAATAAATACTAAGAAATATATAAAGTTATGTTGAGTTCTCGTTAGAGTACAGTCACCTCGTAATAAGCGACTCAAAGAGACTGCAATTTATGCGTATACAAGAAAACTGCTAGCTCCTCCTTGAGAAATTTGTTTATTGTTTAAGAGATTATTTTTTCTCTAACAAATTAAGAAACATCTTTATATTTAGTAGGTAATAATAATTTATTACGCATGAATTAGTATAGGTAATTGTTAAAATTTATGTTATATACATTTCAGGAGTTGAAAATTAAGCCATTAACTAACTAATTAATACTCTAATAGTGTATGCTTATAACGTACATTAGTAACTTATGTGAAAGCTCCTAATACATTCAAATTTCAAGGATTTCGTCAAATTACACGTGAGAATTACAGAATAATTTAAACGCAAGCGTGACCAAACTCTTTTTTCAAGTTCTTTAAAATTTGTTTATCAACTTTAATAAACCAAACTCAACTCATGTGTCATGTATTATAGAAGTAGGAAATTCAGGGAAATTAGTGTTGTGCTAATTTTTTTTTTCAATTTGCACACAACTTACATCCCATTTTAAGTTTCTTTCTAACTGTTGTACTGCTTCTATTAGCGTTTGGGGTTATTTTTTATTTTAAAATGAATGATAATCTGCTTGGCGCTGTTCACACCGTTAACATGCGTATACATTAAAACTCATGGTCATTTTTCTTCAGATATTGCATCATCGGTATTTCTTATCCCTCAAATCAAAGCTCTCCAGCTTTAGCCACTGCTACCATCCTTCAAAAAAGTTCTCCGCCTTCGGTGGATAATAAAGCTCTCTATCCTCCTCCGCAGGGGCTCGAAGGGAATCTGGTGGATGAGGACCATGAAATACGCTAGAACGCCCATGGCTCATATATACTTATATAATTCCTGTCCTTAAAAAGAATGATACTGATGATATAGAGTATTACCGTCCTTTTGCTCTTTAAAGTAATATTTCCAAGATAACTCACAGTAGAGTAAATCCCTTTTTGATACAGTGTCATACATAATACTCAGAATAGTTTCAGGGAGTGTTTTTCTTCTGAAAATGATGTTAGTAATTTTGTAGTGGGTGGTACAGGAGCATGTGACCAGCATATCTTTGGATATTACTGAAGCTTGTGATAGTATCAATGTCAAACTTATGGTAGCTTCAGAGGTGTTATAATCACTTACATAAAAAGAGGTATTAGTTGTCTATTGAAAATTGACTAGTTTTCATGTATATTTTTTTAACTTTCTCCATTAGTGAAACTGTGGCATACATATATGAAATATTAATGCACTACGTTTTGGGTTCAACAAATTGGACTAACTTTCTACCAGAAGAAAATGTCTCTAAATCGTAACGAGGTCACCTTCATGCTTCAGTTTGCTGCACGCGCCCACATTTATGATTTCATTACAAGTGTATTTCTAATAAGACTTTAAACTGCATAAAGTGCAAGCGTTTCGGAGAAAACTCATCTAATATTGATACAATTCCCATATTTCGATTATTTTTTTATGCAATTCCTGTAATATGCATCATAATAATTATTAAAGAACGAATACGGTTTTCTTATTATTTAGAAGTGCCATAAAGAATCTACAACAAAAAAGTAACTTATTTATAAAGTCTATTACGACAGAAATTAAAAGAAACGCTTTAAAACTTTCCAGATTACCAATACGAAAATAAAAGAACAATGAACAGGCCGCTTCGTTATGTCTGAATTAAATGAAGTTTAAAGTAAACAGCCAGAGTTGGTAGACGGATGTAAAGTTTGGGAAGTTTTTTTCCATTCTTCGTGATTCATTATTCCCAAAGGAAAGCTTTTTATTTATTATCTGAGTACCTACCCACGCTCATATTAAATATAAGTACATATTTACGAATAAGGCTAGTTGATTTTTTGGGAAGCAAGTTATACAATCAGCCATAATTTTGTTCTGGATTGATTTAAGAGAAAGGCCAATTTGTTCCTTTTTTGTTTTTATTGCACATAGCGTATTTTCACGGATACATTTAAATCGTATCCGTTGATTAGTTCTGTTATAATAGTCCTCCTAGTTAGTGTAGTTCCTAACTGTCTATGCGAACGCCATTATGGCTTAGAGTGGTTGTAGTATAATAAATAACCAGGTAGTCAGTGACCTAGTTGTTATCATGAAGGCAATATGTCGCACTATATACATTTCATTCTGGGCGAATATCGCAACATAATGAAAAGCTCTAAATTTTCTTAACATAATAATAATAATAATTTATTAACCCAACTGTACAAAAGATCAATAACATATGTTATGATTATAAAACAAAAATTGCCCAACTATACCACAAGAGGTACTGCAATACAATATAACGGATCAATCTCCAGGAGTTTTCAAGTTATAAGGTAATTAAAAAATTTTAACTAACGTTCTTGTAAACAGTCCAAATTTTTTCTTGTTTTTGAGTCAATATGTCTTTAATAACACAAAAATATCCTACCCATGTAAAACAAAAAGTTAGGTGTGTTCTCTGTCAAAAGTTTGTTCTACTTCTTATGACATATGACGTACCGGCTATCCAGTAGTGGTGCGTGAGCTTTTAACAAAGAATAGCGCAATTGTAAAAAAAAATATATGATAAAATCTTATTTTGAGCTTACAATGATCTAAAAAAAAGGAGAACTGCTGATAGATTATTGAATATTGAATTTAATTAATATTGAACATAATTATTTATTTTAGTGGCTAAGTAATGTGTTATAAGGCCAACGCAATATAATAAATTCGAAAGTTCGCTTTCACACATCCTTTATTTTTTTTATAAATATTCATGGAAGGTTGTCGACTGTACGACTATTTTCAGCTGGTTTTTGGTTACTTGTTTCAATTTTAATTAAGGTATGGCCTACTTAACTCCTTTTGTTTTAATTTTTTTTAACAACACTTCCTCTCGCAGCTAACATAAAACTGGCCGCGGAAGTCGAGCGTCTCAAATGCGTACACACCATAGTAACGAGGGCCGCGACTTTATTGCGGCCCAAATATTTCATTCCAAACTAGCGCTCGTTGTAAATACGCCGTACAAGGTATATAATTCATTTCATAATAATAACCACCAAATAAATAGCCACCAGCGGGATATTTCAACTGTATTTTCGCAATAATTACGTAATATATAATTTTATTTATAAATTCAATTGAATTTTTAAAGGATATATTATAGGGACGCGTATCCCTGCAACCTTATGGACTCGCCGCCCTTACGACTGAATTAATCCTTTTGAGGTTCAAAATCATAATTTTGTTGCTCTATATGTGAGTGGCAGTATATTGTGACAATAATTTAACGTAATTCGACGCATTAGAAATACTGCACCATATTTTTGAACATTTATTAAAAGAACGCTATGATTAAAAAAATGTGAACGTATGAAATTTTGTTTATTTGTAATTACCCGATGACCTGAAAATAAATGAAAATCGGTTAGGAATATGCGATTTTTTTTTATACTATTTTCACGTAGACAATACAACGCCGGAGTTTGGTCTGTTTCTCCCGTTTCACCCTGTGTACCTCATTCGTTTCCGCTAGTGTAATATTCAAAAATTTTTTGTTGCAAAAGCGTGGGGTGAGATTGATCACTAATTTAAGTTGGCGCGTATTTCACAAGTACTAATATTGGTTATGTCATACATGTTCTTTGCAAATAAAGACATTATTATTATTATTATTATTATTATTATTATCATTATTATTTTACTTTTAATTTTGGATATTAACATTTATAAAATTACTAACTTCATGTTTTTTATGTTCGTTATAGTATTTCTTGATCATTAGTGCGCCTGCGATAATAAAATACAGTTTTGTTCATTTGTAAACAGTTCTTAATTACACCTTTTTGTTTCAGGTATGTATTGCAGTGCCAGACTTCTTGTACGACAAACGTGTACTTAAAGAAGAAAACAATCTGCATTTACAACCATCAGCTGGAGAACGGCTTTCATAGAAAATCGGGTGATGCTTTTGATGGATTTGAATTGGTAACATATTATAAACAAATCTAGCCATAAAATCATATAAATGATAACTAAATTGTAATGTTAATACGAAAGTAATCGGCATGATTAATGCGTATAATTTGTTGCAGCGGTTTATATAGCCGCTGCTTCTCATTTTGTTTCCCTTTTCTATCCCGCGGATTTTATTTAGTAAATATATTTCCAGCCAACGATAATTCCACAGAAACAAATATGTAACGTAATTTTGTTCGCAAATTAGGTCTATTTGCTCTTAATTAAATACGGTTACTTGGCGATTCGTCTGGTTCACTATCTGACATGCCCATTTCAAGATTGTAGATTTATTCGTTAAGAAAGCTGAAACTTTGATCGTTTGGGACTTTAGAAAATGAGGATATAACGTTTAATAACAGCAAGTTTTGTTAACTTTATATCCCTCTGTAAGTGCAATAGTATAGAAGCAGATTTGAACGATACGCAAAAGATAAAGCGGCACAGCAAGCGACGATTACTTCAATTTCTTCATTTTATTGTTTAAATAATCTTAAGGGGGCCTCAAAGAGATAGTATTCGTTGGCCCGCACTGAATTGCTTAATTAATTTGCAGCTGTTAACTGTAATAGCTCCTCTAATTTATCGCCTACTAAAAGGGAAAGAACTGCAAACGCCTAGAAAGGAAGCAACGCAAAAAACAACAGCTTCTGCCCGCATTGCTTGTCTAAAAACGAGATAAATATCCCGCTTTTATGATACTTGACACCGTATCCTCTAATTAAATATAAAATTGTACAGCAAAAAGTTGTAATTTGGCTGATTGTCTCGTAGAGATAAGACCGTTAACATCAATATGGCGATATGAGAATTTTTCACTTGAACTATCTGCAACTTTGTCTCCATTAGAAATACGTCAAGTAGAATGTTTATGAGTTAGAATGGAATAAAATTGTTTTTAACATGTATATTTTCCTGGCTGTGCGGTACGCAACGTATTTAAGTAATAACCTGACCCACTCCATCTACTCAAAATATATGTACATAGGGAGTCGTCTGAGTGTCCATGTGTTGTTGAAGAGTGTATCTAAACCACATTTTTCTTGAATTTTGCCGGATAAAGAGCAATATTAAAGAGATGTACCCTTTTCTCGTTGTAGAGTTTGAAATTTAAATTTTTTTTACCCTTGCATATAAAGACAAACAATCTCTCTATTTTGACTATAAAACTGCCTTTATAATAAAATATAATAATAACATGAAAAACAAATTACACATTGCAAAATAATAAAGATAAGGGCGTGGGGACAAAAAAATGGACACAAGCGTCTTGACTCGATCATCGACGTTGAGAGAAAGACGAGTTTGGGAAGACCAGTAAGAAAAATGACTTCCAAGAAGAAGTCAACATCACGCGAGTATGCTCATGACTGGGGGTTTAATTTAGAAAGCTTGGTCGCAAGTTTCACACCGATAAAAAATATGTAAGCAACATTTTCAAAGAACATAATGTATCTCTTGTTCCGAGAACATCAGCCTCAAAATATTCCGAAAAGCAGTTGCAAGACCACTGACATAAACTAAGACAGCCTGCTGAAAATAAATTTTCTTCTTCAGGTGGTATAAATGTTATTATAGACAACGAATTATTTTGTACACAGGATGATACTGCAAATAGCAAACATTATTAGTGCAAAAAAGTCAAAGAAGTGCCTCACTTCTGTAATTGTCGAATTTTACGAAAAACTGCGCATAAGAACAAGATTAAGGGAATTTATAGATAAAAACCATTCTGGCGGGAATTATGTACTTTGGCCAGACACGTCATCTTCATATTATGCTGGCAGCGTTATTGCTGCGTTTCAAGAGGTATAAATACAATTTGTTACGAAGTCTAGAAATGTACCTCAATTACATTAAATTCAAATCTGGACGAATCAAAGGAGAAAATTTATCAAAAATTATAGCAAGAGCCAGATTCAACATTTGTCAATTTAATACGCCGTGTAAAAACAAAAATTCGACAAGCAGGCCGATATTGTAATTTAAAGTAAGTTCTTTCAGTTGTGTATTTTAAGTTGCATAGTAAAAAATAAATAAACCCATATTTTGTAATATCGATGAAAAATATTGATCACATCGTAATTAAGGATCCCAAACGGCTTCGCCATTGCCTGGAATACAAAACGGAATTATGACATTATTCCATTAGGCTCATTTAACGGTTCAATGTGGGTTTTCATTAAAAATTTTCGAACATGCTGGGATGTACAAATGCGTATAAATGATATCGAGATAATTTACAATTGCTGTTAATTTGGGCGTAAAACCATAAACACTATATAGTAGAAGCAGATTTTAATTTACACAATAATTGCAAATTGATAATAGTTAAACAGTAAAATTCCATTTATTTACAAAATGTATCCATTAATATGAAATTAGTGCATCAGTGTTCTTTTTTCTATTTAAACAGTGGAACATTTTACTCACCGAAAATGCTAAAGGTGCATTAGGGTACATGTTTAATTAATTGTCCTACATCGTAAGTGTGAGTAGAAATGAATAACATAAAAATTCTTTACATTAAATTTAATGACAAATTTTCAAATATATTTTTTATTTAATTGCAAAAATTGCCGAAGGGTATATTGTTATGCAATTAAAATGGTAAATTTTTGATTTCGAACACTGAAAGGGTTAAGACCAACTGTATTATTTGATTAATGTCTCATTTTACAATATGGCGTTTTTCACACAAATTTTGTTAGTACTACTAATGCTATTAGACCGTTGTTAGGATGAACGCAGCTGTTTGAATCTACGCGATTGTTTAACCGTTAAGAGTTTTACAAGAAAGTACATAAAAGGTTGCCGTCCGCTTGATTTAGGACCCAATCTTAGACCGATTACCGTCAACCTATGAAGGCGGTTGCTACAATGTTAGAATCTAGAGATTCTAACGTAGGTGTCTGTTTATTCTCTGTTGCCTAGTGTTGGGGTAAACAGTCTAGGTCTAAGTAGGAACCTTCTCTTTATCGAATTCTGTCAGTCGCGATTATTTATGTACATATAACCCACAAATATTTTCATTTCCACTTATTCTATCCCTGTTGAAATTCTTTTTTAACTAATTGATTTTAGTCTGTCTCCTTGAAGAAAATAGATTGTTTTTTTATGATAATTAGGTAATAATAAGAATAATACATATATAAAACTATTCATGACAAAACTTCAACGAATTAGCTCTAACAATGGATCAAGGAAAGATCAGGGTTTAAAAACTCAAAGAAGCCTTCACAAAAGTGAGAAATGAAAGCACAAATATATAAACATACAAGTTCAAATCCTAATCTTTGTCCTTTAAAAATACAAGCCTTTGTTATCTTTGTTATGTTGGCGGGTGGTAAAGTAAGTATAAAAATACAACCCTTAAGTTGACTTGGAAAGACTTCTACGAAATACGATTTCAAAAACGCATATTTATTGTAAATCCTTAAATCTGCTCTTGGTTATGTCCTTCAAAGAGCTACTGAGAATTAGATTTCCAATATAATTTCTTTTCTTCAGCATACTGATTAGTTAGCCGCAAAAGTTATTTTAGCAGAAACTTCTAATCGAAGGAATCGGCTGTATTGTGCCCATAATTTGTTTAATTTTTCAAAAATTTTCTAAGATTTATCATTCACGATTGTTTGAACTATATTAGTTTCGATTATAAGGAAAGGCAAATACAAATAATTGCTTTTGAAGGCGACCGAGAGTAATCGATAAAAACGTATGAAGACTTTTCTTCCAATAAATGACGTAATGCATTTGAATAGGTCCCATGAAAATAAAGTCTCTATAAATTTCAATAGTAGTAATACTGAAACTTTTGCCCTTTCCGGTCGTTATCTTACAGAATTAATTGAAATTCATTGAAGAATAACTTCCGGGAATTATGCGTAAATAAGGTCTTTTCTTACTTGAACGTATGTAAAATATACAAAAAGATTGGGGATATAATTTCAAAGGAATAAATTGGTCCTTCCCACTATAACTGCTCTGCTTGAGATTTATAATTCTATATTCGAAAATACTTTCTGGGTTTTTAAAGACATTCAACTGTGTCAAACACAATTTGCTTTTAGAGAAATTTGTTAAATTTGGTTTTCGAAGGAAAATAACGGAGTGGATTAAATCGTACAACGGACTGTGCAACAGACTTCAGTTTATTGAGGTTGGTACCGTTAACTGTTAAATGTAATATTGGGGTTCCTTGAGGATCTATCCGTTATTATTTTCATTATCTTTAAATGACATAATTGATTACATCAATGATTTTGTTGCAACAAAATGTCACTGTTTGGTATTCCTTGATTGACTACTCCGATTTGTCCAATAATAAGATTTGCCACATCAATACTGCAGTTAGATCCTTTAATTTGTCTGATTACTATTTGAAGATGCGAGTTGTCCAATCTTCTTTACTGTGTTATATGTAACTACATTTTTATTCTCAAGGATTATTTTTAATCTGTCCGTCACTTCAACGATGAAAGTAGGGCAGATAAGTGTATCCATTTGTTCCTTCTTATAGTTACTATTTTCTTTCGTCCTAAGTTGTTTAAAGTTTAGCTAATCGTAAAACTATTTACAAGCAAATTTACAAGAAGTACAATACGCTAAATATGGCCGTTCCTCTCAAAGTTGGACAGTGTTTCGCTTTTCCATTTGCGCATTTCACCGGCACTGCTAATTTAGACAATGTGTACCGTGATGATTTATATTATATCATATTAAGTTATTCGAAAATTATTAACGATAATCTAATATCCATATTTAATATAAGCTACACAAAAAGGATTGTATCGCTGAGAAGGATTAAGACGCCTAGTCCGTCACGTGTCACCGCGGCCCGACCGGCGAAGTGTCTAATGCTCGCTAAAATTAAATCTCTTTTGGAAATTATAACGTAATTACAAACTTCTCGGCTCAAACACGACCGCTTTATACAATGAAAACGCGGGTAAGAGGTGAACGTGAAGACCGTTTTTTGCCATTTCTCAAGACCGCCACTTCAACGTAAAACGTCTCCAGTACTTTAATTACCTCAACCCGAAGCCTATTGCATGGCGGCAGCATATATCCTGTTGAAAGTAAAATTACCATCCACAAGCTCGGTCAACGAAAGATCTAATCTGCGATTATTCGCAGCGTTTTCCTTTTGACTCAGTACCACTTCATTTCTTTATCCGTTTTCTTATTATATCCGAACTGGTCTATAATTTACATTTCCACGTCGGATTACCGGTGATTGTTATTCATTACTTGGACTGTTCGCCAAAGAACTACGTAAACACTACGTTTTGTCGTGTTGATTTTATTCTTTAATCCGGAGTCGGCATTCTTTCAGCACAGTAACAGCTTTTCATAATTGGACGTGGTAAAATTGTTTTGTTAATAATATGTTGCTGAAACAAAGCAGAACGAAAGGAGTTATGTATTTCGACGCAATAGTATAAAAATCGTATTGGCTTTAGATTTTTGTCGTTTGATGATATTTTACGGTATCGTGAGTTTGACGACCAATATTATACCTTATGTCTCTCAAAGCTCTGAATATTGACAAATAAACAATGAAGATAAATGTATGATACTAGAAATAAATCAACCAAGCATTGTCAGTGTTAATAGTTCCAGCAAGGGATATTATTTAGTACTCAAATGTAGTCATTTTTACGGACTGATTTATTTTCGATCCTAGCCTTGGGGATCTAGCCTATTATTGAAAATAGGGAGTAGGTTTATATTTGGCAAGGTGGCAAAGTTTCGTGTTTGTAATAACCCCGAAGATCAATCAAACACGAACAAGTTAGCACTCACCGAGCGCATTTACTAAACCGAAGAGTACAGCATTAATAATGACTACTACCAGGAAATTGTGAAAGAGATACTGGAAATGGAGGTTGGGAATACATTTTATAATATAAAATACGTCATGCATAGATAATATAATATAAAAATAGGAAAGCTGAAGATACCTAATAAGAACCGAAACGCTAAACCAACATAACTAATAACACGAATGTAAAACATGAATGTTTACAAAGAAAGCGTTATTTCATGTATTCTATTCTCTGTTTGGAAAAAACCTAAATTAAAAATTATTAAAAGAAAATATTCTATTGCCATTTGCCGAGATCTTCAGTGTTGTCTGATCTTACTGGTAGCTCTTCGCAAAACTGCAATCGACTTAGAGGGATATGCAGTTAGGTAATTTTATTTTTCTAAACCTACACCTCTATAATTTGTCGCTGGTACAGGCTTAGGCAGTGCACTTTTCATATATTTTGAAATGAAGATGTTTTCCAAATCCACAAATCTGTTTATCGGCATCTAGAAACTTGGGTTTTCTTATGAAAACAAAGCTTTCGTGACCCACGCGTATTGCGAACTTTGAACTGCAACCTTGCAAAGAGTCGGCTGCAGTACGCTGCCCTGGCATGGTATTCTTGTTATGTCTACAGGGATTAGGCTGTGGAAAGAGTACAGAAAACATTTTTTAAGTTTTTAATTTAAA
The DNA here is from genome assembly GCA_902654985.2 of Oryctes borbonicus. Lineage (NCBI taxonomy): Eukaryota > Metazoa > Arthropoda > Insecta > Coleoptera > Scarabaeidae > Oryctes > Oryctes borbonicus. The sequence goes on along the minus strand of LR736897.1, from coordinate 1,343,058 downwards.
ATTATTACTATTAAAATTTCGAAAAGCTCAGAGCAGAGAAAAACTATCGCTTTTTGATATTTTAAACTATTTTATAGATCTAGTTATTTCGCATTATACGGCAATTACAAAAGACACAAGGTTTAGTGTAATTATTAAAGAACAGTTAAAGAAAATGAAAGAAAAGAATTGAAACATTCTAAACGCTGAGGATTCTTTTAGAAAAAATTTCGTCATATTATTTATATTGTCTACATTTTACCTTAATTTTTTTAGGTGAGTGATTATTTTAACACTTTTCGAAATATGACCATCAGTTGCTTTATCTTTTAAAGTATAGCATTCAAGGGACGACCTACTTCCTTCCACGCGATACAACTTTACCGTGTTAGGTATGTATGTATAACATCGTTGTTTACTTAGGACATCTTTACATCGGAATTGTTAAAGTGTATCTTGCCGCCCATGATAAGTGGAGTCCCAGTTTCAAACCGGCCTATCAGTTAATTAATCGTATTTGACCATATCATAAATTTTAGGTAATACGTTTTAAGATATTTAGTCCGTTTATTTTTTCTTGCCAGTTGGTGTGGCAATTTGTGAATCAGTGAGAGATTGCAAAATGGTCTTTGATCTTCCTCTAACACGCATACCAAGATAATATTTAAACGTTTGTCATCTTGAGTAAGACCTACGCTGTATAAATATCATATAAGATAAAACGACGTGGACATTTTCTAGAGATACTACCACTAAACCTTGGCAGAATGACGATATGAAGAGTGTACGTAAACCAGAGTTGTACCTTTTATCAGTTGTTTGAATATGCACTAAGTATTTTTGGTGAAAACTTTTCTCCCATACATAAAATAGTATTTTTTTGTGCTTTTGCCGGCTAACATTCTATTTATGCAAACGCACACAAACCAAGGTTTAAGGCATTACATGTAAATGGATACTCCTTTTTGCTGACAAACACAGCTGTAATCTGCTGCAATAATACGTTATTTATTGCTAAAATATAGTGGGTACAACTAAACAGATAATGCATGCAAGCACATATCTGTTAGCATATATGCATGTACATATATGGAAGGTACGCACATGCGGGCCTGCTGAATATTTATGCTGAAACATTGTATTTAAGTATGCCATTGGCGGTATAAATTTCA
>LR736897.1:1294595-1341897 GCA_902654985.2 Oryctes borbonicus | reverse complement strand
AAAATGGAAAAATTATAGACAAAATCAATACAATAACGTATAGGTACAAGTACAAAGTAAACGGATTTGCAAGTACATAAGAAACTCTTCCAAAGCGAAACAACCACCGCTGTAGTAAGGCATAATATTAACAGTTGGTTCAATCTTAATTACGTAGTTTAATTAATTCTTATTGCGAAAGTATAGACCATCGTTTGAAATTTCGAACATGTTCTTGATCCTTCCCTTTAGCTAATTAGCTTTTATCATTTTCCCGTTCCAACTGACGGTTACCATTGTATGTAATCCTATATCTTTGAGATAAAAAGACGGAAGATGTTAACAGTATACAACTACCACCCAGTGGTTGTAAATTTGAGAGAATTGTTTTCTCTCTTGACAAAATCTATACGCGTATGGATGTGACTGCGATACAAAAGGAGTATGTTTATACTCGAGTCCTCTAACCATTGAATTTCGATCGTCCTCTCAAAATTCCGTGATTAATTTTTTTCTCTCACAAGGAGATGGCTTGATTCTGCGGTTCTCTTTCACGTTCCTGTTGTATGGTCTCTAAGGAATCACTTACAACTGCAGGTTTCTCTCGTACCACGGTACAGCAGTGACATGTAACTTTTAGTATGCGATTTCCGTTTATAATTCGCGTCATGAAAGATGAGAGTGGCAACGCAAATAAACTTAGGGTGGACGTATACAGCAATAGCTTCTTTCCCAAATCAAGGACGCCTTTTCTGCCCATGATATGGTAAAGGGAATTACTGGCTAATTTCCTTTTGATCTTAACAATATGATCGGCTCATGTCGGTCTTTAATCTGGTTGCTTCAAAACAATTGAGTGCCATAAGCAGAGATGTTTATTGTTAACATGATATTAGCAAATCTCGTCCATATTGTACATGGAATCAGGAAACTCTAATTCCATACAAATCTATCAGACCGTTGGCTTTTAAATTCCCATCAGAGCAGTAATAAATTTACAGATGCAACCATGTAACATATGGTCTTGAATACATATGCATTTTATTCAGTTCGGTGTGTGGTTTTATATATTCTTTTATGCCAGTGTTAGTTATTTTTCCATGTCGAAACAACCTCGCCAAGAACTGTCAGACCAGAAAAAGGACGTTATGCAGTTACCTTCAAATTTAATTAATTCAAACCGAAGCGAAGGTATAAACATGTGAGCGGACACTAGACGAGTCAGTTAATTCGCTAATTTTACACACTACCTTAATTAAAATCTATTTGGGGTGCGAAGCTACGTGCAACGTGATGTAACACTTGAACAGCGACGTCTTTCCTCTCGAACAAGTGGACTGATACGAAGTCCGTGTCCGGAAAAAGAATCGTAAGCCGGAAAATAGGATAAAATTCACCGCAACGCCGGCATATGATATTGCCGGCGTTGAATTATTGAGATCGTGATGTAGTTGACTGCCATTGGTGTCTACACCGTCAGCCGGAAATAAACGTTTTGTTTTCTTCTTCAGTACGTTTACGGCATGCTTTCAGAATACGAAATCTGTTCGTCAACTATCGTCGGTATGAGTTGTATTGAGAATCTAAGGATGCAAATAGGACGAGTATGCAAATGTTTAATGCGCAATACAGAAAGTATGCAGTATTTCAAATACTTCAAGCACTTCAAGATTTTTGACCAAATGTGTATAAATTAGGACCAAATAAAATAGTTTTAATTAAGATTTTTATGGAAAAACTAGAGCAAACCTGACCTTTGAATAATAACCAGCTAAAATGCGTCTAAAAATTTGCTGAAATTCTCCATGGTCTGCTCTCCTTTGCTGCAAACGATATTTCTTTGCAGCTAAAAGTCATATTACAGTAAAATCAGAAGAGCAAATGTACCTGAACCTTTCCTCTTTTTTATAATGACCTATAAATATACTGTAATCTTAGTATTGAAAGCTTTTGTGGATGATATGATTTTTTTTAGTTCAATAATATTAGCAATAAAATATTAAATTTAATTAATAACTTAATGGAGAACTGTTGAAGCCGAATTTGTTTGATACACGAACGGTTCAGAAACAAAGTTTGAGGTTGGTGGCGCAGTTAATGGGATTAGAACAAGAATTGCAGTCAAAAGGCTGCGGTATTCCAACCTAAAGTAATGGCAATGTTAAGATGGATAGATAAAATAGACACGCAAGAGGTCAATGAATTAATCCGTTGCTATATGTTCAGATAGTCAAGAAGATCTAAACGCAAGCAAAACGTAGGATTGCATGAATTCTCTAAAAGCACTGAGTATCCCTGTCAAAGTGACTCTGGTCTGGGTATCAGGATATGAAAGGCACCGAAGCAACATCAAAGTGGACGAAAAATATCCAAGATCCTGTGTGGGCATAAAAAACACAGTAGTTGAAGCAGCTAGTAAACACTGGAAAGTAAAGAAATCTGAAGATTGGTAGAAGAATATTTCACTCCAAGCAATTTCTAATTGGATATGATCCTAAATTTGGACCTCACTTTTTAGGTAGAAACAAAAAGTCTATTCAAACGGTATTAAGTTTGCTAACAAGACAGTGTTAGCAACCTGGCCTTGACAGAGGAAAGAACATGAAGGTTCTGTTACCCGGAAAAAGTGACTGCTGGCTATATATACACTGTGTTACTGTACAAAATTAGCAGAGATATGACTCTTAGGCAATATTTAGACGCTGAAACCTACGCAGAGAGAATTTGAAAATTGTTGACAGAAATTATTCTATTCTACAACGTATTATATATATAGATTTTTTACATGCATGCTATGCGGGTAACGTATATATTTATAAAATTTCATGCATTTTTGCATTTTCATTTGCAGCCAGTGTATCTCCTGAGAAACGCAATCGCCACCTCTGAGAAACCAAGATAATGCAATATATAAATTAGCAAATCATGATCACTAGTATCGAATACATTTATACATATGTACATATTACACCTAGCTCGATTTTAGTAAATCAATTTTCTACATGGACAGATACACCAATATGTTTTAAACAATCCATTACTAAAAACATTATCACTTGTGACGCAATGAAATTATCCCCCAAAGCTTCGAACTAAACGAACTAAAACTATATCCCACCAAGTACGGGTAATACCTCATTTGGAGTTTAACGGTATTAGCTTGATAGAACGTCGCAATGCAACCAAAAAAATTCTCGTATAAACTGAACACTCACGTGACACTGGTGTTGCGTCTACCTGAAATTGTTTCTTTTTCGCTCTCCACTAAAAGCAAATTTTCGTGTATTGATTACGAGGATAGGAAGCAGTGTTTCACATTTTCACCTATTTTTTTTTTGGTTTCGACGTGTTTTGGTATAGGCTCGAAACCATTTAAAATGGAAATATTCTTGTTATAAAACGAATACTTATGGTAATGAGTTTTTCGCTCTACATGCTATTAGTCAAATTAACTTTGCGCCGTTAAAGTAGTAAAAAATCATAAAAGTGAAATGGTGCAAATAAAATAAAAATGGATGTAAAATTAGAAAGCATATTTTTCAACTATTAGAGACTTTATTATGTGAATATGGGCACAGTAAGGAAACCACACCAATCATTAACTTGAAAGAAGTCGTAATTGGTATGGTAAAGCGGCATACTGCTCTATAATTTGTTATAGCGAAAGCAACAGGGTTATGGACTACTGAGAATAAAACACAAACGTAAATTGTAAAACAAAGCCATATACTATGCATTCATGGCATGCACTCTAATCTATGCACTATCTTAAAGTTTTGACCTATTTCTATAATTAGATATGACTTTATTTCATCAGTACAATTTCCTGTTTGGTTTGAGATTTTAAGAACAATTATATTATACAATATACAATATTATTAGATTCTAATTCTACTAGCGTATGAATAATTTTATGAATTTGTTTTAAGCTTACCATCCATCAATTCATTTCTTAGTTTTATCAAGTGCAACTTAAGCTAGAGTTTATCCAAATCTAATTCCAATAGAGTAAACCTTTAACCAATCATATTTATTCTATGCCGCAAGTTATATAAAAATCTCTCATGTCATTATTTTTGGTTTCCCTCTTTCCTGTTTTTTTTTTTCCTTCTTCCTCCAGCAATACTCCTTTCACATGCCTATGCGTTGGTATTATACCAACCTGGCAATCTTAACAGTTATTATTTAAACTACTTCGACTATATAGTTCATTTGCCTCCTTACTTGTTCTTCATCTTCATTACTGCGTCCTCTGCTTTCGTGCCCCAAACTATCTTTCGCAACACCTTCGTATGAAACATTTCCAATTTTATCACCACATTATTTTAATTTCTCTACAAATTTTTCCCTAAAGACTGCATTACCTTGCTTATTCTTTAATTAACTTGTGCTTACCAATTGTATAGTGATAGGTCAATGACTATAATATAATGACGGATAACATCAGATATCGTTTCAAGTAAAATGTGCCGTTAAACGAAATGATAACTGTTACATGTACTGACATGTGGCTTAATACGTCATGGTTCCTTGCTGCCAAGTCCCAATAGTCTATTAAGAGATAGAATTGTCGATAATTTTTTATGATTTTTCTATTATGAGGGGAGAAATATTCTGGTGAATATGAAGCAAGCATAGTATCACCAAGAGTAAGGGCAGTTGTATTTAACCAATTTTGTGTATAGTCTCAAAATAATAGTTTCGAAATAAGAAAAGATTCTGAACGGTTGTGGCATGCAAGTATATGAGCATTATCCTTTATGAGCTTTCTCGGGAAAATCTTGAGTTATAAATTTGTGATTATATTCTCCTATCAGGTAAATTAAAAAAAATATGTTTTATTCCACAAAAAAGGAATAGATTTATTTTCGTCCATTTAATGATTATCCATCTTCATGTTGCATTTACTACAATAAATGGTAAATTAACGAAGGATAGATAGTAAGTCAGGCAGCTAAAAAGAGAAAATACTCAATTGCTTAGAATTTAGTGATTCTTTCATTAAATTATTATTTTTTGTCCGCCTGACTCACTATCCATCCTTCTTGGATGAGTACAGTCGTACTTCTTTTCAACTATAATGGCATTAAATAACAAGAAACCCATCGCATTATTCTGTATTTATACAACAGTAATAAACTGGAATATGCTGCAGTCAGACAAAAACATCAAATCTGGTTTTGTTATTACTCAATATCCGTTGTATTTTGTCTAGTTACAAGTCAGTAGTTTTGAATTCCCGTAACAACAACTGTAATCAAAAATCCCATTACGTAAAAGTCGATCAAGCAATCGGAAAGTTACCAGCGAAAACGTAATGATCTCGAATTTGCAACGAGCTAAAACTAGGATCTGAAACGGGCAGATTTTACAGATAGACATTTTCGAATGAACTGTTCAAGAGATTGTTGAGAGGATTAATTTGGAGAAATATATAGAAAACTAGATGAATATTAAAAAGTCATTTCTTTATTAGTAACAGATTAGTGTAGAATTGCCAACATAAGGTTAATCTTATTAAAAACTAAAAGTCCATTGGTCATAATTTTCAGCTTTACTATATATCTTCAAATTATCAAAATAATGTACCGATCGATTACTTTTTGTTGTTGTTAAAATTAAACATATATTCCTCAATTTATCAGATATTTTGTGTAGATCCCGATACCTTTAATATTTGCCATTCAATATGTATTAGCAATAATTAACAGAACCGATGGAAATGGTTCGTCCTGCAGAACGGCTTTCCCTTCCTTCCATTTTCACAATCTGTTACATAAATGTATCTAATACCTTATTTGCGAGAATATTAAAAACAAGCAATATATTTTTCAATAAAACAAGCAATAAAACTGTTGCTTCTTTATTAATGCACTGGCTGCCATAATCTAGAGTAAATGACATTATAAAAACGAAGAGACTGGCTTAGAAGGGTTCGGGTATGACAGTTCACAGCTGAGAACTCTCTTTGTGAAAACGACTCATGCAAACTTCTTGACGAGACGGAATTAAACTACGAATACGCGGGCAGCAGTAAGATGAGGCTGAGGCTTTTCAGAAGGGACCTTAGGATTGTGACTACACATTGCTGAAGGGGCACCACTCAGGATGGGACTAATTGAAAAACTGTCAGCTAAAGCTACTAAGCTGAAGCGTCTCCATTATATAGAGGTTGCATAATCTCACAGCACTTAGGCCGTAATAGGCCTAAGTGCTGTGAGATCCAATTCACCGTGCGATAATAGAATAATAAATTTAAAAATATTTCTGGTGATTTTGGTACATCCAAATATAAAACATCGATACAATTTTTATACGCAACCCGGATTTGTTCACATTAAAACTGTTGTACAACGAATGTAATGAAATCGTTGGTAAACACAATGCTTATAGATCCTATTTTCATTACGCTCTTCTCACAAGTAATGTCTCAAGTGCCAACGATAGAGTCCCTTTAAACGCTGTTTCACCTATGAAGTTACTCAATTAAATTCTTTACCTCATACTCTGTTAAACTCACATCCACCTGCGTTCATGTCCCATATGTAAGTTGCTTACTTAAAGTTAGAATTTTTCCATGGGGCTGTGTACTGGGCTTATGTTTGTTGCATTACGATCAAATTGGTTCGATGTATATTTAATATTAATAGCATTTAATGCCCCTTTTGAACACTTCATTGTAATAAGTGTGAAATTCTTATGTTTCTATTTATGGTTTATCTAATAAATATTAAATCATAAATAGTTTAAAAAAAAATATGGTTAAGGCAATTTTTCTCAATTTGAAAACGTATGTGTTGGCGTGTGAAAATTTTCCATCACAATATACCATTCCAATAGGGAAACCGCACCTTAAAATAAATTCAACTTATCGAAAGGATAGACGGGATATTTTTCTAACATTCGTACCTATCGATAGTGTCATTACACTTACATTACCTACCTTTTAACATTTAAATTTTTCAAATTTGGTATCAATAAGGCTCCGGGCACCCGCACAATAACTCTAAAGTTTCAATCTCGCATACGAAAAATAAAATTTGGCTTCCAATTTTTCGCACCCTCTCTTCACGTCGTTAGTTATCGTGTCGAGCAACAGGTACCTACACCCGTATTCCACAGCGTCGTAAATTCGAACCCGGTACTCGTCAAAATTCCATTTAGCAAAATTGATCTCTCTCTTGTACACTTTGCGCGCTAGACATCCTGCCAAGTACGAGCAAAAATTGCCAAAAGAACTTTCAATATCGCACGTAGTGAACGAGCGTCAAGGCAGATTATTCTGCGGAAATAAATAATAGGAAAAGCCGGTTGCTTTTGCGGACGTGCGTTTGATGTTTGACAGTCGTTTCGCTTGCTTTATAATGGGCGTTTTATTGGGTGTAATTAAATGATTTTAATCTAAAATGAGGAAGAACAAAGAGGGGAAATACTGGTTTATCGATTTCATACATGCGTTATGATTATTACTACTGCAGATGGTGCAGAAGTTTTCTATTTAGTAGAAATAAATGTATTCAAAAAATGAGTTAAAGTTAGTTGAATATTCTGTACATATATATTTGTTTTAAATCACCTTGCAAATTTCATAAAATACGCTTTCGCTTACAATGCCGGCGCATCCACCAAAATTTTACACTATATTTTCATAGGATTGTGGATTAGATATCCTCAAATGCTTAATGGCAACTACTGGAATTAGTAAAATTCATAAGTAGAGATGAAATTACAACTTGATTATTTGTTTTTGAAAATTGGCTTTAAAATTGGGCTTAAGTTAACATCTTGGTAAGAAGTAGCAAAGGTAGCATTTACATGGACAACATTTCTATGTGAAAAATTCATTTGGTCTTTTTTCTCATATGGATTGTGAATCTACTTAATTGCGCGGGTAAATGTACACACTTTGCATTCAAGGAGAATTCTTCAGAAGTTTTGTCCCTAATTGTATTGTAATTCTGTATAGATTGACTCAAATCTTCGTTTTGCATTTTTTCAACCACATTTCCATGGACATCAAAAGGCTCACTGTGAAGGTAACTGGAACTGCAGTGTAAACAAATCTAATTGCCTTCGGTAAGAACTCGTTGATTACTAAACTTTTTTGGAAGCAGTTCCAGTGCTTTTTATATCATTATTCATTTTCCTTTAACATTTTAATATCTATGATGCAGAACTAAGTTTGAGCTAATCGATATTATTCCAATAAACGATCTTCAACATAATTGTCATGTGACGTACTTCTTTACAAGCGCGCACAGCCCAAAATGTTAAATAGAATAATTCTCGCCGAGCTCTTATTGGCTATTACCATCATGTTATGCATATAGTTTTGGGGCAAAAGGTTGAGGACGCAAGCTTTAGCAGTGTTAATTAGCATTTCTAGTGGGGAACTGTAGTACTGTGACAAGTGATGAGTTGTGTGCGTGATTATCGCAAATTATCCATTATATTTGACCACGCCATCTTGTATGCTTATGGTCCTTTGTATGTGGAAGTTAGTCTGACTTGTGTATTTTTGGGAATTTCTGAGAGGTTGTAGAGTTTCCTGATCAGTGAATAAAACAACTCTGTCCCCAACAATGCGATTGTTTATTCCGAAAAAATATATGCAGCAATAAACGGGGAAGTACCGTCATTTGTAGATTAAAAACCGTGAAGCGAGGGTCTATTAGAAAAATAAGTAAAGTTGTATTAAAAACCGTTAAGACACATATTTATTTAATATAGAAAAACTAGACAGATTGTAATATTAACGATATCTTTCAATGCACTCTTATTTCCATTTATAATTTTTATATTTTCGAAAGTTGTTCATTCTTAGAACAAATAATCAAGTATTCAATGACGGTTCTACAGCCTATCTATCATGTATCTGTTGTTGGAACTTCATTCACAATGAACCACAAATAAATAAAAAATTCAAATTTCCCACTATTTTGGTGTTATTTGGTGTAATTCTGGGGCAAAAAGAGTTGAGGGTGTCATTGTCGTATTTTTAATGACGACAAAAAGTTGCTCGTACATTACATTTGCCCAGGAAACGTCTTAGAAATGCGAAAGGGAATTATAAAACAACTGCTTCGTTCTTGTAGAACTTACGCTTACAAATGGCAACTTTGTCTGTTACAACTTATTGCGATATAATAATTAAATTAGCAAAATCTAAACAAGCAAATTTATATACTCCGTGCAGACATAGGAATTCAAATTCAAAACGTACAAATTGTATTTCCATTCAAAGGAACACACAAAAGACATAAATTATACTTAGTGCACCTGAATTAAGGTAATAAGTAGAGGTGAAAAGCCGCTTCTACAATTTAGTCAGCCGTACTCAGCGTATATATCTGCTACCTTTAAATCCAATCTAACAAACGAGAGCAACCTATCGCATTCGCGGAAATAGATCGAATAATAAGGGTTGGTGCTATTGATCTTGCATTTTATTTTCTCGGACGAATTTTGTACACGGGTACGTATGTATATATCCAATCTACGTAGATCTAATGGCGAAATAGAAGACAGTGCGGACGTAAATTAAAGTTGGAATTTGCATTCGTTTCCATTTAGTCACTGTAGTATTTTATACCTGAAATCGTATATTTTCTAAGTAGTTCTTTTAGGTTTTTTCTGTAGCAAGATTTGAAAATATTTCAAATTTCTTCGTGGAATAGAATACTTACAGATTAATAAGGTGAATGTACTTCATACCACTATGATCTTATAAATATTCTAAAGATTATTCTATTCTCAGTAAAGTATTCTGCGTTAAGTTCATCTGACATGGTAACAGTTAATGGACTTGGGTCTAAATTTTATAGGTCTAATGTAGTTCGCCAGCAATATCTACCATGTTTATTGCAGCAGCAAGCTCTTGAATTATTAATCAAACCTGGATGTATTAGAATCATATCGGGATTTAAAAATACGATGGCGTCATTTCGATATAGTATATTGTATTATTCTGTACGCTATAATTATTCGAATTTTAAATTAAATAGCCATTGGATTTTGGGTTTTTATTAACATTTGATACAGACAAACAATTGAGTACGTTCTTGAAAATTTCAGTGGAGGTAGCGGTATTTTCTAAGTCCAAATGATTTTGTCGTACTTTTTCATTTTTCATTCCCTGAACAGACAAACATGCGAATCCGTCCATCATGATTTCCTCCTTCCTATAAATAATGCTCAAACTCCAGCGCACATTCCCCCGAAAATTTCGTACATTTCGCACGAGGTGACCAGGTGGATGTACGTTAATCGTTCGACGAACGCCACTCGCGGTCCCACGGGCTGTATTTTATCTCGCAAATGATTGGTGCAAATCGAATTAATGGCTGGAAAGCGATGGACTGACGTTTTCAATGTTGGCGGCAGTGTCGGTCGATGGTGCTTGCTACAGACGCCATAAATTCGAGTTCGCTCCTCTATTCAGAATTAATTGAATATTAGGAAATACTTAATACATGGCTTAGCAGATAGATTTATGTTTAATGGATTCTATTAAGGAAGTCCAGTTGATTTAACCGATTTAACTAATGGAAATTTCGCGATAATAAACCTTGTTGTTCGAATTGTGTGCATTGGATCTTAAGTACAGTCCATAACGAAAGTTATTAACATTTTTGGAATATCGTCTACAGGGCGTCTCACGGGGAACTGTATGAAAGAGTATACACTGAAAAGTTCTGAAAACGTGGCAGTATACTAAAGCCGACATGTGCTAATGAGCTAAAATATTTTAAAAAATCCAGCACTGCCGGTTATATCGGAAATAGGTGACAAATTTGTTATTTTAAATGAAATTCAATAATGTAATTATACACAGGGTGTAATTACATTTATGAATACCTAATTCAATTTTGGCAAAATTTATTTTTTTTTAATACAACTATTTTTCTCTTTCCCATCAAATTGCTCTTACAAAAAAAAAGAAAAAAAAGAGTCATATTTATGAAGCATCTGAAATTGATACTTTTCAAGATATTGAGATATTGTCGTCTAACTTTGGAGTTATCCGAGTTAGTCATGACCATTCAACAATCCAGCATTAATAAAACGTTGATTTTTTTCGTTCTTAATACGTGGGGATTTAAATTGCTCTAGTAATGGGAAATGTGCTTGTTTGGCAGTCCATTTCTTGTAAATTTGCCTTCCTTTGTCCAGATAGTGTCCAAAAATAATTCGTGCTCAATTACACGGTAACTGTAATTGAAGTTAGCAGTCATAGTTACAATTACAAAATAATTATGTATTTACAATATAATTTTATTACTTTCATCTTAAACAACGTGTATTATTATTATTATTAAATACGTTCTCATCAAGTTGTAGTAATTTTACTGCTGTACGTGTTTTTAATTAAAATTATTAAATTTGGCTGTATTAGATTAAGGATGTGTGAATGCAATTTTAAAATATGTTTACTATATGCATTCTAATATTTTTTTCACTTATTTCAGGTAAGGAGTTTCTTCTAAATTTGTCGAATTATTTCAGTTCCAGATCAACGTAGTCATCGTAAGCTTTTATTTCGTATAAAAATTACTTTCCAGTTAAAATTTTGATAAATATAGCGAAGAATGTTATATCTACCCATACTTTATATTATATTTTTAACTTATTTATTAAAACGTTGCCGTCTTTAAATATGGTTTTCTGTTAAACTAGTCGGCGGATTTCACTGAATTTTTTTAATTCTCTTCCTCTAAACTAGTTTTGTATTTGCAGCGTGCGATTTGTTAATGTACAGTGCCCGACATTTGATTACTCTCATCCCACAATTGACGCCATTTCGTTGAAACACTAACGTTTTAGTTAGAATGACTATAAAAATAGTTAAATTGAATCCCTTGTACAAATCTAGACACCAGTTTGCCTTAACAATTTCATAAACCAATTTTTGATGATTTTTTTTCACTCTGATGGTAATTTTCGAAGCGACAAACTCACAAAAAAAGGAAAACAAGAAATAGAAATAAAGCAACTATCTTTTATTTATTATAATGAATAAGACGTCCTCGTTTCTCAATAACTGCTAACATACGATGAGGCAAGGAAGTAAATAAATTATTTAACAAATTCATTGGAATTGCTTCCCAAGCGTTCTTATGGCTAACATCAATTCTTCTCTAGCGCTAAAATGTCTTCCTTCGCTGTAAACTTGTCTCATCATCCAGCCTCATAAGCTTTCTGTAAAATTCATGTCTGGGAAAACATCGATGTTGTTGTCAATTTTCAATTTTTCTCGCGATTTCTCGATTCGAGTCGAAGAATTTGGATTTTCCCTCTTTTTTCTAAACATTCAGTTACAACAAGTTCTTCCACGACCCATACTGGCAACCCAGCACTGTCAGAACTTGACAACTACTGTGGAACAGTTCTTGACTTGTTGCTAAGCAACGTAGTTTTCATTTATTTTACGGCCCCCAGCTAACTGTAATTAAAAAATATAGTGAGAGTAATCAAGTGGCGCAATAGAAACGACAATGAAACTTTTAGAAATGGGAAAAATATTAGCGATTCGAAATCTTGAGGCAAAGTTGAACGTAACGTAAACGTTGCTAAAATGTATATGGTTGGCTTTACGAATGTAACCAATGATCTTTGAACCAAATTAGATCAATCACTATGTGAGAGTAATCAAGTGTCGGGCACTGTATCTAGTCGTTAATTTTTTATCAATCTCCAAAGTTAGCATTCTGGTTTCTTTCTATTTTATTAATTTCTTTTTCGTCTTTCTTCGAATCTGGTAGATATTTTAAAAAATCACAAGGTGCAAATTATCTTCTAGTATTGTACAAGCAGATATATACGCCGCAAAGGACGGGTTACAAAGAGACCAGTGTAGAAACGTACGTTATGATACAGGTGTTGAAAGCCTCACTTCCGGATTTCTTTTCAGCCATCTAAGCATATTCAGGAAGTTGTTTACTATTTTCATAAATTCTCTTATTGTTTTTTGTTCTAAATAACGCGCACGTTTTTTTTTTTTGGTTAAGCCAGCGCAGTGACGCTACTGCTAGGCAATCGACATGTTGCGCTCCACTTATAAGGGAAAGCAATGTAAATTCGTATATGTATTTCAATCATTATTGAAATAACTTCAATTTCAAATTGTTGTTCCAAATTAGATTAAAATACTAACATACATTTACATACATATCAAAATATCAAAAGATCAAAGATCATGACCTACATTACTTTGTTGATATAAATAATTTAGTTATGTGTTGACATTTGGTTACAGCGTATGGTATATCAATTTGTCAACAGATACAGATATGTATTTAACATTTATATTGATTTAAAATTTGATTTATAGTTTCATCTGTTTCAATTTACATACTTATAATTGAGAGATATTGACAGTTTTAATATATTGTTTGTATCAGAAGTTAAATCGACCACGTACACAAAGTCAATAAGCATAATTTTACCAATTTATTTAACATGTGCGTTTGCATTAAACCGGGGGTATTTGTGCATTAATTTAGATTGTTTAATAAAACTGCAGTATTCTATATATGCATAACGCAAAAATCAAAATTCTGTATTAGTATACGCAATTTTCCCGTATCTGATGATCACCTTTAAAGCTGCACTACAGAATTTATTTTATGAGATCATTTTATTGCGACTCACATATACAGCGTATCCGCTTAGTGCGTGGAAGGACGATAATTTTTTCCTGAACAGATTAGAGGAAAACCTCGAAATCAACGTTATTTGCAGGGAAATCTTACATCACATAAAATTATATTTAACTATAAGGGGGTGTTCAGTTTTTGCTGCCCGTGATACAAGTTTAGTTTTCTTAAATGGAACACATTTGAGAACGCCTGTCATGATTGGTCACTCTTGGAAGTATTATGTAATAAGTGGAAGTGAAAGAATACTATTTCTCTGGCGTACTGTAACGCCTTGGAAAAAGGCATTATCATACCTTGCAAATCTGTGTTGTTGTCAACATTTTAAGACAAGGAAATAGGCAATATTATATTCCAAAATAAGTCTTCTCCAGAATCTGGTAGAGGAGTTTACTAGAAATTTTTCAGTAATAATAGCAAAGTTCTGTTAGCAACATTGATGAGGGATGCGCGTGGTTCAGCTGTGGGATTGTGTGTGTTTTCCCCCTATGTTTGTTGTGTTTTTCAGTCATAATATAAATATGACGTTTAATAAGCCATCGACATCGAAAAGAAAGTATGAAGATGACATTGCAATTCGTTTCTTCAACATAGCAGGGGAAAAAGGATATTTGTTTACTAAACAAAGTACTATCGAGCCAGTGTGGAGCTTGCGTGTTCGTGCAGAAAAAGTTCAACATAGAACGCCATTTCAGACAAATGCGTAATAATTTCAGCTGTAAATATTTACTTGATTCAACATTAGGAATGATTTTTTTAGAAAAAAAAAAAATAGAAACCCTTATTAGGCCAACAATCTCTACCTAAAAGAAAATATCTATTGATGAAATAAAAACAGTGATAACGACGTTTTACGAATTCTTTCTTTCGTTGGCACGGAAAAAGAGATCATATTACTACGGAAAAGAAATAATTAAAAATAGTATATCAATATTTGGAAAGTATGCAGATGCTTCTAAAATTTAAAAAGTTATGGACGAAATAGCACCGTTATGCGTTATATTGATTACAGGCTTGCAAGTACTTTTCTTTGGCTTTAGATGAGAGCTGTGATCTGACACTACTCAATTGAGTGTATTGTGTGCTACATTTCGAGGTAGTTGAGCAACTTCTAGACTTCCATCAGCTAGTTACAAGTACGGGTGAAGATATTTTTAATGAATTGAAAATTGTTACCGAAGCTGCCAAGGTAGAATGTGCGAAATTAGATAGTATTTGCACATATGAAGCGCCATGTACGATTGGCAAAAAAGGTTCAAACTAATACCACTGTATTATACATTAGGAAGTCCATTGCGACAAAGAATTGCACTTATCTTCTGTTGTAGGTCCAGTAGTGCGCTGTATCAATAAAATTCGTGCTCGCACGAATTCCAAATGAAACAGAAGAAGATGGTGAATTAATTCTTCAGTGTGCGTTGGCTTTCAAAAGAAAATGCATTTTAAAGATGTTGAAATCTACGATGTAATGTTCTAAAGTATTTGGCAGAGAATGGTGAACTACACGAGTGTACCCTTCATAACAGTAAAGAGTAGTTATGGGATCTAGCATTGTTATAAATATACGATTACAAGAAAAAAACTGTATTTTCCAGCATTATTCGAACTTGTATGTATCTTCTTTTATTGCCAAACCTGGATTGTTTTTCAATGTTTTTACGCAACAAAAACTGACTTTCGAATGCAGGATTTAGCAAGCAGATTTAACAAAGAGCGAAGAGATTTGCTGACTTTCAAGGTGATAGGAAAAATAATTACTGTCGAAAACCTGTATCACTACCCTCCTGATATTCAAACAGAAATTATTTACTTACATCACCAAGTGTGTGCACACAAGTGTAACTAACACAATTACGTAGAATTTTGAAAATTTGATTTCCCAAATTTTCATGACTTGTTGCAGGTCTCCAAAGGTTAGTCCCGATATAGCTGCAATTATAAAAGAAGATCCAAACTCGAAAATTGCATTAATACTACCTATAAATTTTCAGGAATAAAATTACTTTATCGATATTGTTTCTGTTTTGTTTTAAAATGAATATAAATATTTTTTTAACATTTAAGATTTGGATTATAGTTGTAATAGTAAAATAAAACGTACGCATGTACGCTGTTTGTTTTAAACCTCCATAATACCTGTATACATTGTAGAGTGACACGCACAGGACTAGCGGCCTTGATAATAGCATTTGTTTTTTGTTAAAATACATACAATGCTGTGATGAAACGCTATAAATTATTATTTCTGGAAAACTACTTACGCGCTAGGCGGACACGCTATATTCAACTAGTGAAAATATGAAAGTATAGTTTCTATCAACGGATCCTCTATTTCCTAATTAGAATTCTCGTACTGTAGAGGATTAGAGGAAGCACTCATAAAAACTAATATCATATTAAAATGTTAATAAGATTCAATCAAGGCATGGCATAATTACTAACGCTAAGTATGTAGGTAATAAACACTCTACCATAACCGTAGCAAGGAAAATAAATAATAAATAATATTTTCAGATCAGAAGACAATTTTCAACACAAAGGATTTAATTTTCTCAGGTTTACATTCATCCAACCTCCTTCGTCTCGTGTCAGCCGTGCTATTCTATAAGTCGCTCGATTCTTACCGAATACGAAAAGCGAAAGGCTGATTATTAGCGCTGCATAAAGAATGGTTTAGCGTTCAGTTAAAGTCTTTTATCTATAATCCGAGAAATAATATTTGTTTTCAATGATATCGAGCGAAAATTGAAAATTCTTTCTCGTCGCGTGATAGAAAATCCTACACTTGCACTATACGAAGGTTCGTGAAGCTGAGATACCGGTTATCGATGTTTACTAAAGAATATAGTCCGAAATACGTGCTGAAAATTAGAAACATGAAATATTTTGGGGGTTGCTACATTTTACGGACACACATTCTTTTGACGCGCGTTCGTGGGGAGAGGAGAGAATTTAATGTATTTTAGTATTTAAATTTTACTTCAAATAGAAAGTTAATTCAAGTGTTGATTATTTAAAAGTATGAAATGTTTATCTTTATTTAAACTGCCGAAGCCATGAATAAGACAAAGAATAATAATGTATCTCGAGCATTTTGCAGGAAAGAGGTCTTTCAGTGTATTGTGGTGACGCTGCTATTGTTTTTGGTTTTCTGTTTTCTTTTTTGTCTTTTTGTTTTCTTTTACAATTTCCCAGATCAGTCTCAGCTGTCTTGTATCACTCACTCTCACCATATATTTTTATTATTTCTTCTTTTATACCTAGAGTGATTTTCGTTTTTTTTTTTGACTACTTGTTCCATCTTAGCAGCACATTTTATTTGTGTCGTTACTGTTTTCACTTTTGCTAACTAATGACGACAAATCATCTAAGTATGTATAGTAGCTCCTTTGTTTGTAGAGATTGTTTCGCTCTTTAACCTAATTGTCACGAAAAGCATTGTTCTATAAAACAAACATTCAGTACTTTTCTAAAATAGTCTTTCTTTTGTTTCACAATGCACGAGCTAATAAATTATCGTCAGGGATAAATTTTAATGCAATTACTTTTCATTAAGTCTGCCTCTATAATTAATCGTCTTCAAACCTATTTACCACTCACGTATTTAACGTAGAATACGACCTAAAATGTACTAATTCCCTATCTAGATACGCGGGTAATTTAGTACTATTAACATAAAGAAACATTAGTGCTACGCATTAAGTAAAATTACGTAAATGCCATGTACGCTTCAAACGTTACAAATCGTTGAACTTAGTCGATATCGATCACTGGAAAGAACACGTTTTGAAATGGACAATCATTGCGTTCCAAGCAGCACCCGCTCAAATTATTCGACGCTAGCTCTATCGTGTTCCATATGTGTATAGCTAGTATGTTAAAGCGTTTCAATACAATAGAATAATAATCCTGCATTAAACGCTCTTAATTCCTTTCTGTGATAATTAACCAAGTAAAACACGAAAGAAAATAGGGTATCATTAAGACCAATTGTGCGGTCATTGCATTGTGTTGCCCGAACGCAAACAAGTGTTGTACTGTAGTGCGGATAACCATGTACTAAATATGTTTGTACACGAGAAGTGTACACGCTTAGAAAAAATGCTGTTTCGTTATATTACAAAGCACAAAAAATGTTATAATTTAAATATGTTTGTTTTAATAATTTATATTATAAAAATGAAACTGTATGTATGCTATCAAAAGGGAAAAGTTTGATGTGTTAATGTTTTGTGTGACTCCTAGCAGTGATAACGCTTCATACTCTTTGGGAGAGGCTATCAACCAATTTATTTTTATTAAAACCTGTGGAATTTTATTCCTTTCATCCTCCAAGACTATAAACAATTCGTTTATTCTACCTATTTAATAAGTTAAAATAGTTAATAATGATAATCCGAAATACTCGTCCTTTAATAAAAAATAAATTAAAATTACTTGCGAAATCTGCGCAAAATTCTTTCTCTCACTAATAATTATAAAGTATCTATGTAATTAAAGGTTTAGTACTCCTCTAGCATTAGAAGTGAATACTAATAACTAAACTTGTAAGTTAAATTGACGCCAAAACGAATCCAATTGTTTAAACTCTGAAATAAATTACTAACAAAACAAAATATGCACCGAATTACACGTCTATCCTTGTAGATTGTTAACCGGATGTTGTAACAGGCTCGAAAGAGGGTATTTTCGACAGGGAAGTACGATCCCACCACCTGATCAACAAGTTTGTAAAATTTGGGTACTTCCTACGGCGAAGATCGCACGAAAGGAGGAAATCAGATACTATCCCGAAGACAGTACTCATCGATATTTCGGTTAGCCTCTTCTGGTAATGTAACCGCACAACAAATAAAATCTTTCAAAACATCTTTATTGGAGAAACACAAACATCCAAGACTGAAATTTGCACAGAATCTTATGAAATGGGATCGTATGGAAAAAAACATATTATTCTCTGACGACAAGAAATTTAATTTGGATATTTGGTTGGAAATATTTACACAAGGACACTGTTGCGATGAGTCGAAATTTTGATGACGATAGTGTTATGGTTTGGAAGATTTTTACCCTTAACAAGAAAACCTCAATACGAGAGGAATTTGAATTTGAAAAGTTTCAAACCTAAACATGCTATTCGTCAAAAATACTTTGGTAAGATAATTGCCCATGCGTTGAAAAATGATTTTGACAATTTTAGCCATGTTAGACGATCAATTGTTGTTTAATAGTAGAGTCGATGTTTCTGTAAAAATGAAAAAGTCGAAATCGTAAGTCATTAATTCTTGCATTTGAAAGGCAATACGCCTGCCGGTAACATCGGAAAAGTTCACCAAATTGTGCTAAGCGACCTGCGGATTAAGGTTAGAGAATGTCACATATTGACCAAAAACATTTAAGTGCATTAACAATAGCTGTAGATGAAACTTGGATACACCGTGCTCTCCGAAAGTCAAAACAGAGGAAGTACAAAGACCATCAACCTAGCTGTTTTTCTTTTGAGATAGTTATGGAGTTGTCTTAGTCGACTATTTTGAAAAAGAAAGAGCAGTGGGGGTAGACTACGCATCATTACTTGACAAGCTGAGAGCAGAAATTGCAAAAAAACGGCTGCATTAAAAAATATATATTCCACCAAGCAACGCATTGTCTCACACTCCAGTGGTACCCATGGCCAAAATTCATAAATTGGGGTACGAATTGATAGATCACTCGCTCTATTCACCAAATATGGCGCCCCGGCGACTTTTTTGTTCTTTAGGCTTTAAGTTTTACTCGGAAGACAAAAATTTCCTTCGAATGAGGAGCCCATCACATTCGTAAACGTCTATTTTCCAGAACAATTGTCAGCTACTATTTGGAGAAAACCGTATGTTCACAGATCCCTAAAATGCAAAAATGAATGTTTCCATAAGCGAGTTCACGCGTTCGGAACAACCTTTGCGGCAAAAACGTCAGATAACGTTTGCTCGAAATATGCTCAAAGAACTATAAACCCTAATTACATAGCAATGGTCTGCAAAAGTACGTCGAAAGGTCGATTTATTCAAGTAATGGGAACATATTTACATGTATGGTGGATCATCTAATAACAGTGAATTTTTCCTTGATTGTTACAAATTACACGCCGATATAATAAAGCTTCACTGATCCAACTTTTCACTGTATATAAGGAAAATGTCTTCCTAACAACGAAAAATGAATATCATTGCTGTAATCTATAGATTCTATGTCTTAAGTATCCATCATTCCAAAGCGATAGTCACTAAGAATATCCTAATTTCAATTTAAAACCTAATTTTTCCAAACCTACATACATGCAGTGTACAGTTTATGTAGAACTACAAGATAAATTTCCGTCTAATTACGAACGGCGACACGCAAAGCAGCCGCCAACCCCTGAAATTACGATATTGCATGACTGCCGTGCGCTAAATACCGTTGTCTGTTGGCGGTTGAATTTGAGCGATTGGTTCGCGAAAAGATGAAAACTAGAATCTCCAGTCACACGCTCTTGATGGATTATATAATATTGTGCGGAAATTGTACTCGTCGAACTTGACCAAAGTCTTCAAAGGATTGTGCTTTTTATTGCATTGTTTTTTTGTTATTTAAAGAAGAGTCAACGCTATTCCAATAGTTTTCGTTAATTTTGATTTGCTAGCGTAAAGTTTATGATTTCTGCGTTGAAGTGTGCATGTCGATTTCAATTTTTGCGAGCTAATAATAGCTTCGGGAAGGTTCGGCTCTATGTTGTGTCCTAAGACTAAATGCCGTCCAGTGTACGTGCTTAATATTTCCAGATATAACAATAAACACCGAAAAAAAGCACAGCATTGTTTAGAGGAAGGTGGCTTAATATAATATTTTTATTTTATAAACTTTAATTAGTCTATAAAGTGTCGAATGTTTATTATTTAAAACACTGCACTCAGTGCATGCGGTACGATACTTCCCCGATGAATAACGCATTCTTTCATCTCCTATCTTGCTCTCCGGCAATTAAAATTAATGCATTTCAGTCTCGACCCGTTAGTTATACATCTGCACAATCGTAAGTTTGTTCCAGCTTATTCATATTTTTAATCAAAAGTACTTACTCTCTGGCTGTTTCTTTGAATATTTTTACATTTTAATGAAGATATTTCTTAGTGGGGCTCTCGCGTATGGGGCAAGATTTCATTCAGACGATATATAGCACAGTACTGCCGCTATTCCTGAAGAAAGATTCTTTATTCGCTTTGTTTGGAACTAATTACTTTGTGCTTTAAAAACAAAATGCTCACAACATTTCCTGCATTAATTATTAGACGTTGTTTTTAATGTATTCTAAAGCACAGAATGGATTTAATCTAATTTTATCCTTCAAGTTACAAAGCTAGGATTAAAGGGCGTCATGATAGTTATCCAAGAAAACTATATACATATTATAACTGGTAGCTACACAGAATACGTGTTACGTTCTCTTGGTTTGATGAACGATGCCGCTAGTCGTCTGCTTCGGTGTGAAGCGGGAGGACTAATTGCCTTTGTTTAAATATATAATATAACTGCTTATTTGCTTGATAGCTCCGAACCCTTCGAAATAAAACTCAGACCGTATGTATAAAAACAATTATTAAAAGAGTTTCCTGTATAACAAAATAAAAAATATAAAAAATGTGAGGTTTCCCTCTTGTATATATAAAAAATATGCATACTTACTACCTTAGTATTAGTTTCTGTACATTTTTGTATACGTATTTCTATGTATATTTGTATAGATGTATCTCAGTATATATTATATATAATTTCCCAACGTTTGTTTCTGTCTTAAATTCGCAACTTTTTTATTTGTATGTAATTGTAAACGCACCTAACGCGAGTGCGAAGCATTTTGCTACCTTATTGTGTCTTCAGTATCGCAACGTTTATTTGTATTATATTTCGCAACGTATTTATACATGTCTTATGCATTATTAGGGCTGCCACCAAGCCGAAGACGGCTACGCAGACGTTCTCGTTATTTCGTATATTTGTTATACCACCTCGTCCTTGCTACTGCCTCTCTCATATAAGCCGAAAAATTACAAATCACAGATAGTGCGGGACTAAGCGCTGCATGACGCACAAGCGGCAGACAATCGTGACAATTCGTAACACCCCTTCTTCGACATAGTTTGGATACTCTGATAAAAGAATGCATGTGTGCGTTACGGTTTGTCTCTTAGCACTGATGCTCTGGTTAATGCTTGAATGCTCTATCTAACGTCCGTTTTACCTGGTGATTTTGAATATAATAGTTTGCCGAAGTTGCGATTATATGATGTAATACAATTTTACGTCGATTTTTATCTTTAAAAATGTTCATTCAGTAAATACAAATAAACAAACTTGTAATGTTCTTTTCTAATAACCAAATCACACTAGCCATAAAACTTTTTTTTGTAAAAAAGTTAGAAACCAGCTTGTTTGCCGCAAAAGTGAGTCATGCAACTTGTGAGTAAGGTGTATTCCATAACTATTATCGTAATATGGAGCGATGGCTCACAACTTTTAACCTATAATCAACCACCATCGCCATAGTTCGCCAACCTACATATTTCAGTATGCATAAGTAGCGGATACGCCAATTTTAAAATTCTCATGAACTTCTGCTTTCCAAAGTAGGAGGAAGAGCACTTGCTGTATTTAGATTTATTTCAAAGTTTCCACAACAGATATCCATTGGTTAGAAAAAAATAATTTGATGCGTAACAATTATTTTGAGAATTATGGAATCGTCCCCATTATACGGGCTGTCCCCTGATGAAGTTCGACAACTTTGTACAGTCAAACGTTCGATAAACATGAGTCCAATTCTCAATCATTTTAGAGATATAGGTTGCGAAAGTTGTGCTACACACGATATTTCCACAGCTTAATTACTAAAAATCTGTGAAATTCTTGATTTCTAAAATAATTCACTTTTAAAATGCATTTTCGAAAACTCTTAAATGTTAAATTGAATCTAGTAATTAACAGGAAAAACATTAAAAACGAACTAAACTAGAATATGGACATTATCAATTCTTAAAATAGAAGCCTCGTAAGTGCTCGACATGTCCACCTCGGACAGCTACACATAGTTCATCCCTTTTTCTTAGCTGTCAGCGCCAATCCACATTCTCCATCGTTCCTCATACGTCTTCAAAGGTTTGCTCGACTTCTAACCAGTATTTCTTCTTTGGTATCGCCCCATAAATAAAAATCGATAGGGTTAAAATCGGTCGAAGGAGCCGGCCAGTGCACAGGACCGTTACCTCGTATCCATCCATTTTAAAACGTTGCATTCAAAAAGTTTGTGACAACTCGTTCATGATGCTCAGGGGCTCCGATCTGTTGATACCACATTTGCTGACGTGCATTTCTTGAGGCGTCTTCAAGCTGATCTCGCAGAAAATCTCTATACTTCGCACTCTTAAGACTTCCCTCGAAGACATCGAGGGAAATCTTAACATAAAAAAATATTATATTAACTAATAAATTTATAACAACAGTGGACTACGCTTATCAAATTGAAACCTGTTTATCAATATAAAAAATATCCATTTACTAAATCATAACTTTAGTGATTTTTCATTAGACGTTAATAAGTGTATTCTTCACACCAATAAATGTGCTTATTGTGTGTAGTGTGCATATACAAAAGTATGAGTTCATTGGCATAATAAACAGCCGTTTATAAAAATGTTAAAGTTGTTTGTAGAATACAAAATAAATTATGCATTACCGACTTCCTACTAAATCCATTTAACTTATATGTGTATCTGTTATTTTATAATTTTATCATTACCGAGAGATCACAGTTCCTCGTGATTTCATCTACTAGGAACAAATACATCGATTTCATCATCAATTTTGAAGTTCCACTTGAATAGCGCATGATAATTTGTTGTTATTAAAATTAAATTCCTATACGCACGGCAGTTTGCCCGGATCACTTATGGAAATCAAAGTGAGATACTTGGAATTTACTGTGAACCCGCCATAGTAACCAACATCTGTTGCGCGAATATCCGCTAGTGAGGATGGAGGCGTGTCGAAATTGCAGGAATTTCATATAAATTCCGTTTCGAATTGACGTATTCTCATTGCCGTGGGGTGTCCCCCGTCCATCAGGTGTTAAACGGCATCCTCGAATTAATTTAAGGGGAAAATAATATTGCGTATTCATAAGTCGAATAAAGCTCCGTACCTTTTTCTTTTGAACGACTAATTTGGCGAGGAATTGTACGTTTTATTTTACTTCATGGATGGGTATTGTCGTTTTTTACATCCACTGAATACAAAGCAAGAGATATTGTATAGTTTATTGATTACTTTGTTACTTTATATCACTACTGTGCAGTTATCAGAGTTTATATAATTGAATTACTTGCATGGATGCTATGTATTAAATTCTAAAAGGTATAGACGTGAAAATCGAGCTCACAGCAATATATCAAAGCGAATCTATTACCTGATTGCGAATGTATGCAATACATAGTTCAATATGGAGTATTCGTAAACCGCAGGCTATATTTCAACATTAACGCGGCGTGCGGATAAATTTACACTTGTATCAAATGCACTTACAAATTGCAAACACATGGATACACATTTCATACAAATTGAATCTTAGGTTCGTTTGAGTTGTATTGCTCGTTTGTTTAGAAAAGGTACATTCCATGTATTGAATTATTGAATCGTTGAATATGCTACTTCCGTGTTTCAATTTGGTGGCTATTTATGTTGTAACTTTAGAATCAACTATTCAAATAACATTTGCTTTAAGAAGGTTTTAACCAAATCAAAAATGACATCTAGTGCTAAAGAGATGAAATTTACTTCCAAATGTTGTTTTGATGATCAATTTCCTTTCCTTTGAAGTTCTCAAAAAAAATAGGGAATGTGTCGTGGAAAGAATTAAATGATCGTCTCGGTAGTTGATATTGCAAACCAAATGATTCATAATGCTCCAGCAACTTCCATGCAAGACCTTCCATATTAATTGGTTTCTTCAATCAGTTCCGTAGGTGAATTAATTTAGAAGAATACATTTAATCGATAGTTTCTAAACAATTTTGACATCTTCCAACGAAGCAAGGTTTAGCAGAAAATTAATTCTTGGGAGTGGTGAGAAGGAGCATCTATTAAGTTGGCGTAGTTATTTCATAAGCCCACCAGCAAAACTTTTGTTTTTTGCATATTTTGTTGCCTTTGTTGCTCCAACGGTTTCCGAAAAACGATAGCTATGCTACGAAGCTAGCTTAGTAAGGAGTAACTTCACAACTCCTGCTGCCTGGTTTACAGATGGTTCGCAATCCAGTTAAGGCACCGGAGCCGGTATGTGTGGATTGAACCCCAAGCAGAGAATATTCTTAAGCACGTAACAGGTTACCAGGCAGAACTATTCGCAATTGCAACCCATGCTGAAATTATCGTAGAGAGGCCGCATGAGGAAGAAAAACATAATGCCTGATAGTCAAGCAGCTATCAAAACAGTTATAAATCCTATTACTAGGTTGTAACTAATAAGGCATTGCAAAGAGATCCTCAATAGACTGGCACAAGATAATAAGCTATATATGCCGGCACATTAAGATATTAAGGGCAATATAGTGATTCTAATAGAGTCCGTATGTGGAATCACAAAGAACTCGGCCAGAAGGGCCTGTACTAACTTGTAAAGAAATAGAGGTTGACTGAAGGTCAATTACAAACTAAAGACGTAATAGGAAATTGCGTTACCAAGTTCTCTGTTGTATGTAATCTTCTCATATGAGAAAGTAAAGGTGCTCATGCAAAAGCATTTCGCGAAGGATCTAGCGGAGCCTAGAAAATACGCAAATAACGCCTAGGCAAGATAGCGGTCTTAACAGAAGTAACTTAACTGCTTGCAGAAACGAGAATTTCATTGGGGAGCGGTGCAAAGATAATTAAACTAAACTATATGAACTACTGTTTGCCAACCAAAAAGTATGAATGAACGTAAAAATGAAATATTGAACTAGCGCAGCCACTCGCTGTAACTTTTGATTTGCTGCAGATATCAACACGAACTAAACGGCATATTTGGCTAATTTGGTGCGCAAGAATTGATTTTGTTATTCGAGCCGCTTCCGAAAGGTAAGATCTACGCTAGTTTAATATTAAGCTCGTGTATCCATCGCTTCTCGGAAACGATTAGAGCAACTAAATCATTTCTTGTGTTGCAAG
This sequence comes from Oryctes borbonicus, assembly GCA_902654985.2. NCBI lineage: Eukaryota > Metazoa > Arthropoda > Insecta > Coleoptera > Scarabaeidae > Oryctes > Oryctes borbonicus. The sequence continues at coordinate 1,316,044 of LR736897.1, read as the reverse complement.
CTATCAAATATGCAACTGGTTTGCAGGTGGGCTTATGTTTACGTCTGCTTAATAGATATCTATTAAAGGATCATTCGCTTATTTTCTTTACAGCATCTTGCTATGAGAAAGGCATAGCCAAGAAGTTCCAATACTTTTTGAAAAGATGAGAAATCCCTCAAATTCGTTTTAATAAGTTTAACAGTTTAAATACTGAACAATAATTTCTTCCACAAACATCTTTTTTTATATCCTTTGAAACTCAATTTATGAGATCTACGGTCTCACATAACTTCAAGAAGAGGAAAATTACAGAAAAGGTTAGTGTCATTGACGACATTGTACTACAAAGTGTTTTTTTGCGGTATTGAAAGAAGATGTGAGTAATGTCTTGAACAAACTAATGTAATGTGTTAAATATTAGAGGATTGACCGTGACATCTAAATTCAATACTACATTCCAGTTAATTCTTTCATGTGTGCCACTTTATCCTTCTGAATGATTGCTACCAGCTCTAGACTCAGGGAGGGGGCGAAAGGTTGCAGTTGCACCAGACGCCATCCGAAACAGTAGGGAGCCCTGATGCTGAAATTTGCAATTATCAGTTTATGAACAAAAAGAAGCCATACACTTAGGAACAGAAATGTAACATACCAGACTTTCGCGACGTAAATCATTTCCAGAATAATTGAATGTATAAAATTTTCAGATTCCTTGGTCGATCTGGATCCAATTTATTTCGATACGTTTGTTGTATAATAAATTCATTAAACTCTAGCTGATATATGTAAGCTTCAATAAAGCAGATTAATGTATATATCCTGAGAGACTCTTGTATGCAGATTCGAGTATAGACTGTATCCTATGGACTTAGATATATGTATGTGTAGAGGCAGAAGTTGCGATAGTCAGTGGGTATAAACTAGTTAATTTTGGTGTCGGAAGCTTATGTTAGCGTTATTGTTAAATTAGTCGGCGAGATTTAGATATATCCGAATACAGCGTGTTGCTATGATATTTGTAAAGTTGGAGAACCGATTCACTGCTTTGGCTTCAGAAGTGCATTGGTGTACCCAAATTTCATCTACAGTTATTAATCGATGCTAAAACTACGACACCTGAGCGAACAAGCGCACCCAATGGACAATTAGCTTATGCCCAAATCTTCAGTTAATATACGACAAACTCGTTTTTTTGAGATGCCCATAGCCTCGGCTACCTCTCTAACCTTAATTTAATTCGACGGTCGTCTGGCACCATTTAGTGAACCTTTCCGGCATTATCGGTTGTGGTTTTAGTTTTTGGCCGTGCTGAACCTTTCAAGCCGGTACGATCACGTTTAAATTCAGCTGCTCAAAATTTCGCTGTGGCAAATGTTGGTATAGAGTCACTATAAACAGCTTACATTTGGCCTTTAATTTGCGTAAGCACATTGCCATTCAAATGCAAAAATTTAGTGACGGCTTAATATTCGATTTTTCCCAATTTTATAGAAACATTAACATCCCCTAACGCAAACTACTAAAGACACTGAACTCCACACAAGGATTATCGAAACATGTGTGGGACTGTATGAATATGCTAATTACAATGGCTAACCGGATTAAGGTGACTCTGGTCTGGGTACCAAAACATAAAGATCATTGAGGGAATATTAAAGCAGTAGTCTCGTCCATTGGTGAACCTCGACAGGTATGATCCAGACGGTAGTTAAAGCAGATACTAAACAATGGAAAGAAAAGATTTCTCAGAACTGGTGGAAAATTATTCCGGGTCCGAGGCTGGCAAAGCAAAACATTTACTACGCTTACACTGTATGCTAAAGAGCATGTGAACAACCTGGTCCCGACAATGTTACAAAATGCAATTCGGCCAGGTGTAAGAAGAAATGCAATGCTGGAATGTGGCATAGACCAGAAGCCAGAGTGGCACTCATAAAACTGGTGCGATGTAAGGGCAAATATAATATAACTGATGTGGTGGTGGGATCCTATGAAATCTGGTTGATTCGAATATTGTTCACGGAATTGTTTCCCAAAATTGCAAAATACTAACAGTAGTAATAGGGTTAATACTTTACACTAATGACCTATTTATCGAGTTATATCGATTTAACTTTAGTCTGATCTTAGAATACGTAATACTCTTTGCAAGGTAGCGATATCTGGTAATAGTATTAACCGTTAAACATTGCATAATTAACCTTTATGGTATTGCACAACACGATAGCGTCTATCCGGTGTATCGTGTACAGATTAAAGTTTTTCTGCGAAAAGAAACGAATGCCTGTCGTTCCAATGAACATTAACATTGTTCATTTTCTTAATCGCCTGTCATTACCGTAGCAAAAAATAAACGCTTCTACGTGATTGCGTTATGGAATAGTTCACTGTAAACAATTACTACGCGAGACGTCGTACGACATAGGGGGCAAGTTTGGTGATGATGGAAGAGCTTTCACGGACTGGTTCGCAAATCATCCGCAAACAGAATAGGTAATATCAATGATATGGCGAACAGTAGATTGCGCTATAGTGTCTCATCCATATTGTGTGTTTGTCGCGGCAAATTAATAGCGACACGTTATCGTTCTCAACCTAGGTAATGGATTTATGACTGGAAACACACTAGATGCCCTAGGTGTACTGGCGTTTCACTTAAGCAGAATTTTTTTTTCTCGGTTGGATTTTCTTGCAATTTCATACACAATAGTTTATGGATATAAAACTTTATGTTACAATTTTCGACCATATTCTTAAAACTATAATATGCTACTAAATTTTCGTCAAGCAAACGATTAAAATGTACTAATAAATCAGAACTAATAAATATACAAAAAAAGAGTCGCATAAGAGTAGAAATTAAAATCTACGAACGATAACGGAAGAAAAGGCTGCTCTACAAAGTATTTCTTGATAAAAGAAAAACAACGTAATAAACAGCCAGTTCTGGTCTCTACTCTTTACGGCAGTGAATTGTGTGTATTAATGAAGATGCTAAAAAATAAACTGCCAACATGCGAAATGAGAAGGGTAAGGATGGACAAAATAAGAAACAATGAAATTAAGAAGAGGTTGACAGTGAAATGTGTCACACAAAAAATTGAAAGGTAACCTGATACGTATGTGTGAGGACACAACGGTAAAAGCCATATGGAAAACTAAGACGAGTAAAACACTAAAAAGAAATAGGCCCAGAATAGTGGAACTAGGATATTGACACAGAAGGGCATTAGCTGAACGGTACTGAATGTAAACTAAATGAAGTTGAAATGAAAGGATTACTTACTTTTAAAATACTTATTTTTAGTTACTGATTGAACTCTTTTAACCTCCTCCTCAGCTTTTCAGGTTCTTCAGTAATGAGTAATCATGCTCTAAGAAATAAAGGAATTGATTTCAAAATAAAAAAATTTATACATACAAAATGTAATGAATATGAATAGTGTTATAATTAGTACAAGTATAAAATACACAAAAACAAGATTTAGTACCGAGAATGGTGCTCCAGAAAGTAGGTTAAAATAAATATTAATTTCACAGCGCTACTGAAATTTACGATAAAAAAATATATAATAAAACTACTCAGAGCAATAGGTTTCAAATAAATTTCAATATAAAAATAAACAAAAGAATGTATATGCGACTTATCGGATGATGGAAACGGTCCGTTGGCGGGAAATCGACAGCGTCTCGCTGACGGCGATTTCTCGCTTTTCTTCTACTTTTCACTTAAACTACTTTTTTTGCTATGGTTAACGCCCTTACTTTGTGGGACGACTTGCATAGCTTTGGACGTTACGACTACGACTACGTACGGGGTTTTATACAGGGATGTCGTAATTGCAGAAGCGTAACAAATTATTAATGTTAAAGGATCATGTGTAGGAAAATAGGTTTTTTGCAATAACCTGGAAGACAGCAAATTTAGTTGCCGATTTTTAGATATTCCGCTGTAATTAATATATCGAATTTTTTCAAGCTTCTTTTTAACTAGAACACATTTTGTCTTGCCCCGCCCTCTATTTTAGTCAGCACACTCATATTAACTAGAACAAGCTATCGAACTTTTTACGAAAATTTTACAAAAAAGCTTAATATTTGACCGATTCAAAATTCAAATCTGAATAGTCCATTGTACATTCTAGAACATACCATGCAGGACAAAAGTTTGAAACAACAACATTGTCTGAGCACATGATTACTTTGTTGTCCATGTGAGCTGGTAAATCGTTAACAAAAGTAGTAAAAAGAAAGGATCCGAGGATCGAGTATTGATTTACACAGTTGCTCTATTCTGACGGTAATCTTTCATGTAAGTTTCTAGCCGCTCAAATATGATATCTCTAATTTGAAGTACTTTTAATTTCTGAAGTGAAAAATTGATGCCAGTACAATCAAATGCTTTAATCATATCGGAAAAGGAGCAGCCACGTAAAGTTGCTCGACTAATGAACTATATAAAGGCAACGGAGGGAGTCTCCGCCCAGCATCGTTTTTTGTAAGTATGTTGGGAGATGTATTTGTTAAAGAAACTATAAACTTATCTAGTCTATATTAAAGCAATTATAAATATTCACGTAGTATTTGATTAATGCTTTAAGAGTCGCAGGAAAGCCATTTAAATTTTTACCTCAAAGGTGTGTTACTTGAGGAAGAATTTTTGTGAAGGCATGAAGTGTATAAAAGAAATAAGAGTAATATTAAAATTCATCATGGATTTAATTCTTTCATAAGCTAATAATGTTCTCTCATTACTCCATCTCCGAAATAATACCAGACTTTTAGCATGTAGTGTAGATCTGCACCTGGCCTGTAAAATGCCATGCCTTTATTGTAGCCTCCTTATTTTATTACTGCATATTACTGCAGTTAAAGTTATATTTTGATGGTTTTCAATTACATCGCTTAAGGTATTCAAAATTATATCTGTATAATGCTCAATTATGTTGTGTTTTAATGCTTGTATATTACTTTCAACAGATGTTTACTATCTCATATCTCTATTTTCCCAAAATTCTGTATTCCATACGTGGTTGTAAAATCTACAAAAAACTAGACGTAGGACTATGTGATTATGTAAGTATGCATTTGCCTTTTTTGTAGGTTTTAGTGTCAGAAGTGTTTCATTGGCTTCATAAGTAGCGTGTGATGCTTCCTGTAATAAGGAACATAAAAATTTAATACTACAAAACATCGCACTGTAACGGTAATATAAGATCCATCAAGTGTTATTACAGGTAGCGTTATTACTCTGCAGCATTGCAGCGTTCGAAGCACGTCTCCGTGAAAGCAATGGCGCAAGTGTTGTGTAGCACCAGCGTGACCCATAAGAAAACGTACTAGTCGCAAAATATATTGAATTCTAATTAATAATGCACGTATACAGCATACATTATATACATATAGATACAGGGTAAATTACGGAATAATATACAAGCTCCGCTAGAAAATTGGTTGTGCAAAATATACACGATACAGAAGCGGTGGGGCCTTAGGTAGTTCTAGGGATATTGAGAATTTAATTACAAATTTATTGTTTATTTAAGCAATTTCTTACCAATTCAATTACCTACTGAAACAGATTTTTCCTCGTATACATACATATATCATCGTAGAAATGTATTTCGGGTGTTGTTGCGTGCTTGAAAGTCAAACATCAAGTACGCGACAACACCCAAAAGACATTTCTATTATGGATTACGGCCGTGAAAGCCTATACTCAACTATACTTATATAATTGTTCATTGTGATATTGTCGCAATTATTCATCAAAGTATGAGAATGAAACGAGGAATTCAGGCGAAAAGTTCACAATATCGACCACAGGTTCTGCTGTACTGTTACGTAAACCTATTAACTTCCCCTATTATGCTAAAAATATCAACGTGTTCGTTACTCATAATAAAATAGCCAAATAATGGTTGGGAAAATAAACACATTATTCAAATAAGAAATAAATAAAGTAGACAAATATTCAAGGTAATATGAGTTATCATCTTACATTTTTTATTTTTGCTATTGAAATATGACTTAAACAGGTGTATTTTTCTCATTTTTCTTGTCTGTTTTTTTTTCTACAAATAAACAGTGCAAGTATGTTTAATTGAATTGATTAATGCACTCTACTTTAATTATTAATACGTGAATTGTCCAACAAATTCATGAATTCGCAAAGATTGGAACCGGTATATATTACATATGTTACTCCGCTTAATCTGATTTGTCGTTTGTATTAGCATGATGCAATTTCAGAAGACGAGTTGGTATGTTCTGTCCGCATACAAATTGTTGTTGTTTAAACAAATGCATGCTCTTACTACGCGGACTAATTAAATTAAATAATTTAAATGTCTGTGTTTGCATCAAACTAAGTGATTTGTAATTATCCAGATACCGATGTTTATAGAATTACGGGAATTGCAACGTAAAATAAGTAAAAACAAGTTTCGCGATATCAGTATAACCTTATCTTCGTTGCAACTAATTTTAAGCATTTCGAGTTTGTTAATTATGTATGTTATCTAAATATGTTTACGGCGATTTTAGTTGGGAATTCTATGAATTGGTTGGATATTCCTTGGTTATTATAAACAAGACATTGGAGGATATTTAAATCTATTTTAATGAAAGAATGTGAGAACGTTGCGAGCCAATGTTCGACCAAAAGTGTAACTTTCACGTAATGCCAACGTCAAGTGATCGGAGCCAACGTTGCGCCAGAACAAGGAAAAACCACAAGAAACTGAAATATTGCAAAGCAGCCGGACACAACCTTATAATTACAGAAATTATCCTGAGAGGATCAACTAAGGAGATGCTACTGGTTCTATTTAACAAAATTTGGGAAGCAAAACCCATACTTGTGTGTTAAATGGCGATTATTGTACCTTTGCATAAGAAAGAAAATACAATATATTGCGAAAATTATAAAGGAATTTCGCTGTTCAGTTCAAAAGAGAAAACGTATGAAAGAGTACTAGAAAAAGGGTTGCAGGGAATAATAGAGCAGCAGTTAGGCGAAACATAAAGTGGAGAAAGCTTTTGACCCTGGAAGAATGATATGGAATAGCCTCAAAAGAAGAGGAATAGATAAGCATCTGCAGGAAGCAATACTTTGTTTGTATAAAAACACCAAGAAGTATGTGCAGGTAAGATATATGAAATGGGTTCGTAACTACAAAAGGTGATAGACAAGAAAGCGTCCTAAGCTCTTCATCATTTTATTAGACACATGCGAGATCATTTGTTAGAAGCTAAAGTCGTATCACAACATAAAATGTTCCCAAAAATAATTATTGAATCTTTAGATAATAATAATTAAGAAGTATTCCAATATTAGAATGTATTATAGTGAGATTTCCCATCATAAACAGATATGTATATGTACGCATATATATGTGTCTAGATGCATTATGAAAGCTAATCGGATATGGCGCGCAACCTAGGAACGACATATTAATAGGGAGATCATAAACTGGGGAAACTTTAGCGGCAAATTATTATGTCGCCTCCGGTTATTGCAGGAAGACATAAGCGTTACGCGTTCCAGCATGTGACTTAGACGACTTCCTGTACGGGGTGACGTCGACGAAGCGAGAGACACGTTTAATAAGCGAAAAAGGGAGGAATTGCATTCGCGTGTCGTGCAGATGCATTTCATGCATCACAATCGCGGTATACTGTTTATGTTTTTGTTCTTATGTATTAGTAATTTGTTTTTATTTCGATAAAATTTCTTAAAAATAAGCACGGCATTTCTCCCCAAACGGCGAAAATGTATCATCTTACATTTTTTCCATAATTACTTCTTGAAATGTGGTCACTCTCTTTAAACATCATTGATCATCTTACGAGGGGTCGTTTTGGATACAATGGCCCCAATAATATCTGTAGTCCATTTTAAACAAATACCTTTGGTTTGTCCTTTCAATAGCCGTTGTAAGTTCGCATCATTGTCCATAAATTTTGTCCCTATTAGTATTTTTTTTTTGAGATTTGGAACCAAAAATAATCACAGGGAGCTAGATCTGGACTACAAGGCAGCATTTGAAAGTCTTGAATTGTGGATTGGTGCATTGTTGTGGAGCAACAGGGCATCCTCCGCCAGTTTTGCGTGCCTTTTTACTTTAATAAAATCCTGAGGTGATGTATTAAGCTTGCATAATACTATCCCATTCCCGTACTACCCTTATTCAGATAATCAATCATTAAAATTCCTTGACAATCCCAAAAAATATCCATTATTTTTCCTGCACAGGAGGTGACTTTAAACTTCTTGGGAAAGCTGGAGCATCTAATGAGCCACCGCACTTATTTTTGTTTTGACTCAGGGTCAAAATGATGGATCCAGATTTCACCTCTGGTAATAAGTCAATTGATAATTGAATCTGATTCGCCTCCACAAAGTGCCAAAGTTGTTCACACGTTCCTGTTCAAACACACATTTGGAATGGCGAGTATTCGTGAAAGCCGTTTTGCACGAACTTGGTCATTCCTTTTGGCTTTTGAAACCGCTAATAAATCTGCTAATTGTCGCTTCTCTAATCCCCAGTACCAAACATATCTAAACAATTTTAACAATAGTCAACTTTGAAAGACGATCATCGCTATATATAGCCAACATTCCTTCACGAATAATTTTTGGAAGATTTCCTTGGTTTTGTTAAGAATTTTATAACTGCTCGATATCAGGTTTGCTCATTTCGATAGGCGACAACACAAACTGGCAGATATTAGAACTAATACCACTGCAATTGTTTTGTAAATTGTCAAACACGTTATCAAGGCATATGTGATAAAAACCAATATAATGCAGAATTACATTGAAATTGAAAACTGGCTAGTACGAGAATATAAAAACGATCCCTCTTAGTTTCCGGATTGGAACCGCGTCGTTGTCGTAGCTTCTCCCAAAGAAAATAAGAAATTTTTAACTAACCTTACAATCAATTTTGAATTACTTACAGCTGTGTACTTGTTTAAATTTCTCCCTTAAAATACTCTCTTCTTCCTTTCTAAGTGATGTTTTAGGTTATTCTGATGTAAAATCCTTTTCAGTTCCTGATACTAACTGCCTTACTTCATTTTTTTCTTTTTGTTTTATTCTAAGCAGTTTTAGAGTGCTTTTGACCCACACGCAGCTGGCGTATATGAATGAAATGCGTTATTTTTGTAATTTCCATGCAATTGGCTTTATCGTTCGAGTTTCAGAATCTGCGGGTACTTGTTTGCATTATTATTGAAAAACATCGTTAAATGACAGTCGTTATATACTACGTAAAATTTGTACAAAAATTTTAAAATTTTTAATTTATAGAAAAAGGGGTTGAATTAACCTTTACTAAAAGCAACTGTACCAAGTTTTCAGCTATAAAATTGGTTCTTCTTCACGTTAGTAATTCTTTTAATGCAGAAAATGCTCAACATTGCAACTTATTAGTAGAGTAAATTTCAAAATAATCGATTTCTAGCAATCCATTTTACATATCCACTATCGTATGAAATACGTAATACGCCTTTGTACACCGCTCGAAAACAGATTTCACCTGATGTAGGTAGCAACGAGATATCAGCGTTTAAATTCGATGAAGTTGCACGTACTGCAGGAGCATGTAGTGTCTTCCGGTGTAGGTGCATGTGTTGCATGCATTTACGATATTACACTTACTCAGTAAAATAACTCGTACCTGTAGTCTCGCCGAAATGGTAAATAACAAAACCCTCATAAAGATATGGTATAATAAGTATACGCCGTAAGAGCTTTTTCGTGAAACTATAAAAATGTACAGGACGTAATGACTTTCCTTTAAAATTCTAGCATCAGCTATCCATCAAGGAATCAAGAATGCAGAAATATTCTCGTAAAGATATAGTACAGCGTCAATTTCTTAACGGGAGCTGATACATCAACTAACTATTAAAATCTATTGGGGTTGCTATAAATGTATAATGGTATCAATCATATTGGTCTTTTTTCAATTTTTATCTTATGTAATTATGTTTGCCATTAAATAAAGTATTTCAGCGAATGTACAACATAAAAGTTACTTTCATGATGGTACAAGTAATATTAATTTTGTAAAATCTTTAATTTTCGCGTTTCCAAAGTATGGTGCATTTTCTTTCTCGAGTTAGTCTTCAAATTTTGAACATTTATTGCGTGTTTTTTTTTTTCTAAACGTTCTATTTTCCTTCAAGTTGTCCATTTCCATATTTTTGACTTTTTCTCTCATATTCTCTTCTTGTTTTCAGCTTGTTTCGTTTTCCTTTCTACAGATATCCGTTCTTCTTTAAGTTTTCATTATTTGCATTGAAACCGTGTGAACGATCGCATTATTATGCTGAAAATAACCTTGGCTGTAATTCACCAATGAATTGTTTTAATGTTTATAGATATCGCTCAGCATTTACAGTATAATTAAACTAAACTTCATATGAGAAAGATCATATATACAAGATATCATTTTTTTCTGAAATTAGCATTAAATCAATCACCAGATTTTCCTTTCCCGCCTCTTGTCTCACGAAAACGTTTGACAGTACGGTAGGTATATCTATTTACGTATTAATTAATACGAAACTCCTCAACCCACAATTATGCATGCTCCATGGTGTGAGGCGTTTTCAACCTAACCTAAAAAAACAACGCATGAAAGATTTTAAATATGTTATTGTTTATTCTTACTTTCACCAAGTAAAAGCTTTTATATAATAGCTTTCAAAAAGGCATTTTGTGTAATGAAACTAATAAGAAAACGAAATCGTGGAAACTACAAAATATACTAAATTTTGAGGCAACAACTAAGAACAGCAATCTCAGTATGTTTTGTTTACCGTTGTCATGGTAACCAAATAATGCTAACACCATAAACTACTTAAATGCAATGTTCAAATGTAGGACACGTGTTTAACTTAATTGTCTCGTTTACTCTTAGTGTTAGACCCGTGCATAATTATTCAAAAACTTTGCAGTTGTATAAATTTCCTACACATTGGATACAGAAGAAATATCTAGTGCTATCTAGAAAATGACGTCCCTGGTGTTTGACTTTGTTAAACTTTAGTGTTCAATACTGACATTCTAATGCAACATCTATATAAAGCTAAGTACGTAATTTAATCTGGTAAACATTTGCATTGCGGATTTTTAGAAGGAAGTATAGAACTAAATTTAGGCGATTGTAGACGAAATCATAAACATTTCGAAATTTGTTAAAAGTAGACATACGAAATTCATATTATATTGGTTTATTTCTAGATGAAGAAGTCAAAGACGTAATAATATACAGGTTCCACTTAAGATCCGATTCGCTACCTATAGATCATTCTGTACAACGGAAATATTTAAAAATAATTGTTTCGTGAGAAATGAAGCAACCAACCAAATAGAGTATCCAATACCCATAACAATGATGAGTAAATGTGAGCCACGTATTTTCTTATTTTAATTTCCCTATTACATTTATTCTAACTTCAATTTTGTTCCTCTTAAAAAGAAATTTAGGAGCGAGTGAGGGAAATGCTGTATTAAAATTCCGCAACCATAGATCACCCTCCGTGATATGCGTATGTCTGATATAAACTAACGATTATGAGTTTCAGGCATAGGGTAAAGGAATTTCATTTTTCTTTTTCTGGGCATTCTTCTATTGTTGAAACGCAGAGGCAGAAAGGTGTATCTATAGAAGAAATGCAAAACTGTATATACATACACACATCATCTAGGTATGTGCGCGTAAGATTGTTATTTTCCTGGTTATTTTTGTGCTCTTTTTATTACAACATAATGTAGGGGAGCTATTTTTCAAAGCTTTCCGCATTTTAACATGGAAATCCTCAATAAATGATGACTATCGCGAAAACTAAACGTCAAAAAAGGAAAACGCGTAATAAAAGGTAAATAATTTCGCGCAAAGTGGATTTTTTATTAATAACATAGAAACAAGGTCAAATCAATTTGGACAAATTATTCCTGGTATATGTTATAGAAGCGGTGTTATTACCGTTGAAAGAAGTATAATATGTATGAATAATTGTACATGTGGGTGGCGCGCTGTAGCTGACAATAATAAACCACTAGAAAGCATTTCCTCGAAACAAAATTTAAAATTCTCGAAGTACTCACGCTGCAATTAAGTAAACGTGAATGAAAACTCTATCCGGGGCATGGAAAGTTATTTACTCGCTTTTGTCAACTTCGCTATTACTAATTCTCTGATGTTAATCAAATTCGAGAATTTGAGAAATTAAATGATAAAAGCGAAGAAACTATTGAATTTCCTTTCCGAGGAATTTACTTTTTGTAATGTATTTGTTATATTAAATCTGGCAAAGAACAAAAGTTGTTTCAACCTTCCCTAGAAAAGTACTCATAATTTTTGATCTGTTGGTGAAGTAGCATCTAACACTTCAAGTTGGTGTCTTCGTCAGTAAAATAAGCAAATAGAAAAGTGATAACAAAGCTGCGCTGAAGATTTCTCTACATCATATTACATTTTTTTGTCTTTAATATGTTTTAAGGGCTACATTATATGACTGGATTGATGAAATGTGATGATTTTTCGAAAATACTAAGACTATGAGATGGTATTGAGAGAAAGTGTGAATGGCTATTTTCGCAATCATGAAAAGAACTGTTTGTTTTAAACTTATCTCCATTACATTTACAATACATCAATACTCAAGCCTGGATAAGAGTCCTGTCAAGTTTTCACACCGAGTTTGTGAATGACAGACATTTAAAACGAACAACTTTGGTGATTTAATGTAATATAAAGCAGTGATTAAATATTTGTTTTTGAAAAAGAGAACGAATGATGAGAGGAAGGTGGAACTCGGTGAAGTTCATGGGGACTTTGCACCATCATTATCAACCATAAAATATTGGACAGGTGAATTAAGTTCGCCTGTACGAGCATTTTAAATTAAGAACATCCAGCTGGTCCAAAACTCACATCAGAAATGATTGAAAATATTCACGATATGTGAATATTTTCAATGATCGAATTCAATGATCCAAAATTGAAACTGCGCGATATTGGTGAATTCATGGGTATCACAATTAACCAGGTGCATAACGTTCTAACAAGTCACTTGAAAGTAAGGAGGCTTTCCGCAAGATAGGAAATGATTTTGGCGTCGATTCGTAATTAACGAAACATAGATTTATCATAGCACACCAAAAAACAAAGAACAGTTCAAACAGTGAGCTTTTCGTGGCCAACCGATGCTAAAGAAGGCCAAACCCATTTTCCTGACCAGCAAGATAATGCCATAGTTATTTATTTCAGTAGACTGAATTGAAACAAAATTATCAATGCTATTCTCTGAAATGAAAAGGTTTTCTCAAGTTCAATTTGATTAAATTTATCACACGATTTAAAGGATTCATTATCAAGAGTAGAATACAGCTTAGTTTGCCCCCACCATATCATGCATCAAGTAATGGCGAAGCTGAAATTAATGTTAAAACTGTAAAATTAGTGCTGAAGAAGGCTCATGGAGGGGATTTAATTATGGCAAATCGGAACATGCCAGTACCGCAACTACACCGGCTAATTAATACTTTGTAGTAACTTAAGAACAACACTTGATTTAATGGTACCTCGAACAAATGGAATTGTAGCAACTAAACTTATTAAACAAAGTTTTTACCAAAAAAATGAAAAGCCTTTTGAATTAGGTGAATCGGTTCTTGTTAAAGATTTTGTGAATAAATCAAATTCTTCTTGGACCCAGTGCCACATCGTTAGTAACGTGGGGACGGCATTCAAATCAATTAATATCTAGAAGTCATAAACGAGTTTCCTGTCCGCTTCCTGCTTTCACAAATTCTGACATGGCAATTAATAACTGTAAGGAATCTGCCAATTAAAATTAAGGAAGATGGTATTAGATAACAAATATACGACAGTATATTTAGGCGATTACACGCGGTTTAGTTTTTATACATTTCTTTCTGGAAGCATTGTTTTTATACCTTTTAAAGACAAACTAAAACATTCCAGTTATTGAGCTGAGTGAGTTTAAATGTTTTCCTTTCAGACGTAATTATATTACAAGATTCTGCAATGATGATCTGTTTCCAAGTTTAGGGAATAAAGGTTGTTCTTGCTTGCTATGTTTTCTGTCCTGGTAGCACCCAATGTACTGTATTAACTTTACTTTCTGTTTTTGCATATTACCCCAAGTTCTTTAAAAGGAATAGTCCAATATTATAAAGATGTTTCTTAGGCCTGCGTTTAGGAAACGTTTCCTTAGCAATACATTTATCAAGAAATACTTCTCAACATAGTTGTTTCAAAACTAATTAACCCAATGAGAAGTAGCTTGTTTTTTGGCAGAATGTTGCTATGTAAATTTTATGAAGTTATGATGTTATCAGAACAATAATAGTAATATTGTTAGATTGTTAGATTTATATATGGATAAAATTATTGATGTCTTGACAATAGGCGTACGTCAATCAATTCCAGCAACTATATTGCTTGCTTTTTCGTCGCAGCGCACATTACCATTTAAGGTATTTTGTAGACATTGTGCATTTCTTCACGGTCTAATTTTTATTAGTGCGCCACAGGAAATGGATTTTCAATTAAATAAGTGTAACAGACAAGTAAATCAATATTGTCTCCTCGCAAATTGGATTTACTTTTACCCATTAGTTCGCTGTGGGATGTTTTTCTCCACTAATCATTTTTCTAAAGGATAGATAAATTATTCTGAGGCTCGTGCCGTTACCAAATTAAACCAACCCCGAAAACAATTTCGGAATCAATTAGATTTTTCAATGAAAAGTGCTCTTTTTAATTCTTTCTTTCGTTTTCGCCCTTTCTTCTTTCGCTTCATCCTCGGCGTGGACGCAAACCGACGATGGCGTTGAAGAAGAACGAATAACGGCGATTGCGTTCGCGAAATACGGTCTCAAACGAACGCTAACGTTGCTCTTGGGAAGATGATAAAAATCTCGCGATGGGTGACAGATCGCATAATTCCCAGGGAATATTCATAAACTCCGACACCCCTTAAGAATTGTTGGATGCGATTCAAAAAGTAATTATTTCATTTTAGAGTCCATTACAAACGGAAATTTGATTGTTTTATTGTTATTGAAATATTTATACAATAGAAACGCATAATCTTCCGAAAAAAAGATGTAGAGGTTGTAATTATTAATTTTTTAATGTTTGAAAATTTTTCGACTTAGCTCAGGTTAGACTATTGTCTTCGTTTTACAATTTATTTAAGATTTAAATATTTGTATTACATTTTTTAACTTTAAATTAATTTGATAAATTATATTAGATTTAATTTCAAATGTCGTGGGGTCTTTTTATTTTATAAATAACTCCAGTAAAGAGTTTATTTACAAAATTAAAGAAGTGAGTTCAGTAAGCTTTATCATCATGTTAATAAGCTAGTTTTATCTATTTCTTGTTTGGGTAGCTGGCATCCTTCATAATAATAACACAAATGACGTAGTTATCCCAACGTTTTTTGTCTTACATATTTACTAATATAACTCCCAAACCACGGAAGAATAGGTTTTTCTAACGCAAAATGTTTTCCTGTTATTTTTGTTCTTAGCAGTACGTAGGCCAATTCTAAAGCCTTATTGTTACTTCCTCAAAATATACCAAAGACAAAGAATTACGCTAAGTTGGTATTATTACCGATTACGAACTAAACACTTTTTTATTGTTCAAATTCCTCTCCCTGTATAACACACGCAATACGAAATACGTTAGCTCGCGGCGCTGCCCTAAATTCTCTGGTACAAATCACGAAACAATGGAGCAGCGATTGGCAATGCTAGGTCCCATTTATCTGATTGTCACACACAATAGACCCTCTGATTCATTTTGTTGATGTATGTTTGTATGTACGAATCAAAATATAAATAAAATCCACTCCGGTATGTTTTTGTTCCGCCAATTTTCTATAACAACTAAGCTGATTTCACCTACAATATACTTTTTCAGAATTTAATTTCGAGCAGATTTGTATTGGTTTTTCTATTATGGTACAGATAAAAATACGGTATCAGATCTAACACCGTCTGGTTGTTCCCTCGCCTCCATTTGCACAATCGACGGTGTTAAAATTTCACAGTATTGCTTCAAAGCGGAACAATAACTTTCAGTGTTACATATGTTCCATTTCGGTGAAAAATCTCTGTTTTGGTGAAAAAATCTCTCCGTCTCGCTGAAAAACTCCGTTTCGGTGAAAAAATCTCTCCGTTTCGATGATACTGTATTCTGCAGTGCCCATTATATTCCGACACCCTTCCTCACTGTTCTGTTCTGTTCTTCTTAACGCGCAGTTGTTATAGATTATTAACTACACAAAGTTAAAATATTCAGCATTGTAGATATAAAATTAGATCCTTTGTGATGTTAAAATCATTAATCCTTAAAGATAAAGTAGAAGGAAAGTTTTCACGGTTTGGGTTATTAAAAAAGGCAACTATTTGCTAGTTAGTTACTTTTCATCACAACAGTGTTACCTTAACATAAAACAGCTGGCGATTTAACTAAATTGCGTTGTATATTTACATTGTTACACTGTCTCCTTTTTCTCCGAGAAATTTTTATTTGTGCATCGGGTAAAATCAAGCAGTACGCATCTGTAAGGTGTAATACATACATCTTGATGTATTCTCTATTCAAGGATCAATTCTATCGGCGTTCTCTAGTACTGAGACCGCTAAATTCGTTGAACTCAGCTAACACCTCATTACGGAGATTCGCATTTAATTAGATTAATGCAAACGCGTACTTGATCCAATGAGATTCGAGCATATTGTATGGGAATTAGTTATTGCGTACTGGTTACATGTAGGTTTGTAATATCTATTCTGTTAATCATAATTCACCCATTGATTTTGAAATCTATGTACAATTTATAGACAATACGTCAATAGATAATCACCGAGTGTAAACACATTGCATTTGCTGTACTTATGAGACAGAATAGTATTTTTTTAAGTTTCCTGCATTCACGTTAATAACAATGCTGCTTGCTTATAAGGGCTATACAATTGTAATGAACCATACCCCATCAATAGCAAAATGTATATGCAAACGCACCATGTATAACCCCCTTTGGTTGTATTTTGTGATACTTTGAAAATTTGCTATGCAGAAACACATTTCTGTGATAAATAAGATCAATGAAGCAATATTTCATTGTATTTATACATTGGTTTTATCAAATTTCTTTCACTTTCCACTTCTAGTTTAAATATAAAATCCGCGTCATAAAAGAAATCTTGATAGATCTGCAAATTCACTTTCTCAAACGTAGAGTTGAAATTGTATCCTAATACATAAACTCTTGCGTATCTGCAACTTTGAAATGTTTTCCCTTGTGAACATGATGTCTCGTGCGAGATCATTATGAACACCAAAAAAAGGGTGAATTTACATGTGTTTTGAGAATGAAGTTGCTTTAAATTTAAAAGTTATTAAGACTATTGTTAACTGGGGATACATCTCCTGAGCGGGATGGAAAGAAGGAACCCGCTATACAAGCCGTCGAAGCGTCAGATTAGGCGTTTAGTAGAGCGTTGCCGTTAATTATATATGCCTCAATGCATGTGGCTGAACAATACTAACCGCGCGCTAATCATATCCATTCTACTAGCTTTAATTTTAACATTACAATACATTATTATGATTATCTTAGATTAACGGTCCTAAATGTATAACTGATTATAAAAATCCAGAAATCCTAGTGCCTTATTTCTGATTTAATCTGTTCTGAATGTAATTACATTTAAATCAGAAGAGTTAGTCAACCATGGCAGTAAGCCCCCTTGTTTCATTTGAGAAAATAATGATTTTAAAACTAAAAGCTTAACCGTGGCAACCAGAGGAGCATTTTTAAAAAGCCAAAACAAAACATTACTCCAATTAAAATCTACGGATTTTAATTAAACGATATGATTACAATCCTGGTTTAGTTAAATTCGTTAAATTCAGCTCCTGGTGACTTCTTTCTTTTTCTAAACTGCAAAAAATGGCTTGTCGGAAAGCAATTCTTGCGATTTTAGGAAATATTCCAATTTAATAATATGTTACTATCATCAGATACCAAATTGATATTTATTATCGATCATTTTTTCCCTAGTCATTATGATATAGTATGTTAACGTTGTAATAGTGCTACTTCCGTCACATAATTTGTTCGATAATTATTGAATATTTTGGCAAATTTGAGTTCACTACGTAGGTTTAATGAATTTCCCTTATTTATACCATTACTTAACTGTAAATTTACGCGTTCAGCCAATCAATATCCTGTAGAATGTTGTAGTATCGTTCACATTCGATGTGCATACGTTTTGGGATTAGAAAGTTTACGTTATATGCTGAGAAGTTACCATATGTACATCATAAACATGTGCAAATACTTTTGAAATTTTAAAATCTAATAATTTATTATTTAAAACTAGAATAATATTTAAATATTTTACCAACGTAGCAGCAATATGCTACCGTGTATATGCTATTATTGGCAGTTAAATTAATTTCAATAAAGTTGATTATGCTGAATACGTATTAGTTCATTTTAATTACATGAATCTAACACTAACCTATGTACAGTATATTTCAATGAAATGCATTTGTTGTATTATTTATTTATTCCGGGATTATTGCTGGTGGGCCAAAATTTATTCGATTTTTGAATTGATTTCTAATTAATTCTCAATTAGTGGTGGAAAAATGAATTAACAATTACGAATTTTGCAAATCAATTAAAAGGATTACACTCTTGTTGAAACTATACACTATTGATGTTATTATTGTTAGTTCTTAGAACTAGGCTACACTGAAATAATTGGAAGCAAATGGCTCTAATTAGATTGTCAGTTAATGTAGGCTCTACTACATTAATTTTTTGGAAATAACCTATATCCTTCACCGACTCACAATTTGTTTTATTCTCGTTTGCTAACTCAGCTTTGAATATTATTATTATACTCTTATGTGCGTTAATGAATCTGAGTACTACTTCTTCCTTCAATTCATTAGGTGGCAACACATTTATAGACAACAGATTTGATCTTCAGCTTTTCCCAGTTTAAATAAGTAACATTTTGGGACTACATAACTTATCAAAAAACCTGCCAGTAATTTGAGGTCCCCTTTGCTGAACAATAGCGCTATTTTCGCTGTCTTTGGCGAGTCTGATGTGAGTGTTTTCGCCTATTTTTGTCCAGTGCTGTTCCAATGCTAGCTCTTTTGATTAATTTACTATGTCTTCATTGTTTGTTTTATGAAGACCACAGAAAGGGTTAGGACCAATGAAACGTATACCCGCTGCTTCTTTGACCACCTTATCTGCCTTTTTGTTTCTTTGGCATGAATTAAGAAAATTATGTAAAGTGTAAAGAGAAATATGAATTACCATAATAGAGAAGGGACGTAATAATATTGACGCGCTTACGTGTATTACATATTCAGTACGTTTTTCAGTCACAAATGCAATACGTATAAAAATTAGCATCTTGTTACACCACCTTTTGTTATAAAAACAGCGCGTAGTCTTCTTTAGTAATAATAATAATCTTTATTGTTTAAAAAAAGCCTGTACGGAAGGCATAAGGCAACTCAACAACAAAACAATCAAAGTACTTAAAAGTAATCACAATTAGAGTTGCCTGATAGCAAACTACTCTCTGGTTTACAATTTCTAATTGTACTTCGATTCTGCACCAAAATCTTTCCGATTTCGAACGCCGGACTCGCCACTCTAAATTTGATGGATGCTGAAAGTGAACATCTTAAGACGCAGGCGTAATAATAACTCATGACCAGTCGATACCAAGGCGTTGATTAAAATCCTATTAGCAGATTCTATTATAATCTAGTAGTAAGGTAGGGTGCTTACGATAGATGGTCAATGCTTTTGTTAACGTTCATTAAAAGCCGTCTATTATTCTAACACACGTCTATATCATCTGTTAAGTTGACATTTTTTATTGATACAATAGAGCTTTTAAAGTTATTAAACTTACAGAAACATTGTTAACTTTCAAAAGTATCTGAATTAGTACAAATCAAATTAATAATAGCAAAATAAGGCAGTGCTATGTTTACAATAGTAAGTTTTGTAAGCCGTTCAAATTTCACTAATTCTATTTTTACATGCATTTTTGGAAAGTTCGCAATAATTCTTAGAAAATAACAATTGTGATACCGCCATTATCGAAGAACATTACTCGCCACGAAATCAAATATCCTACACCGTTTGATATCTTACTTGTGGTTACCTAAAAGACACATCCGAACTAAATTCTATTGACCCGTTAGGACACCTTAAAATTGAGTCTAATGAAAAAACTGATGAATTAACGAATCGCAGTCTAACAATTCACTGAAGGTATCGACCAGTTAGTGGTTGCGGAGAGTTAAGAACAATTAAGAATTATTTTCTTTTGCACAAATGAAATGAGCAGATATAATCACCTAATTTGCTTTCATTCGTCTGGAGGTGAATACTGGGTTTTCTACAACGGTTTATCAATCTTGCGTATTTAGATTTCATCTATTGCTAGGTTGAACTTTGGACATGGTGCATTTATGCAAAATTTATATTGACTAGGGTAGACCCAAATCATACTTTACTCGCCTGTGGAAAACGAACAATCCGCAGATTTTTTTTACGAACATTTAAAATAAAAGATATTCCGTTACTTACCAGTGCAGTTGGTCTGTTAAGCTGTAACAGAAGACACAATAGCTTATAGTGGGATCTATATAATTTGCAATAGTTGCTTATATATTTGCCAAAAACTTACTAAGGCTTTACAACCAATTTCCAGTCACGTCTGTTGTCCAAAATAGCTAGTATCACAAATTTATATTTACATTCTTGCTTTCCACCTAAAGTTCTTAGTATTAAATTATACTCCCAGCTTCCATTTCTCTACCTTCAATATGCATCAATTGTAATTGACGGATGCATACGTCTGCACTAATTTCGTTTCTGATGCATGCTTGCTTCTAGGCGTCTGTAATTCATACATGTACCTACGTGTACTTACTTTCTAATTCGATATACAAGGTACAAATGCGAATGCAGCAGCACCAAGAGGCGGCACAAAGTTATGTAACTTAAATAACTTCTTCTCGCTGCCTGTTCGTTGCTGTTAGTCTTGTGCAAGTTATAATATTTTAGGAGACGATGCTGCCCCTTTAGACTGGAATGACTTCCTAAACAATTTCAACTTTAACGGCTAGAATAAAAGCGGGAATACGCCGTGACAGATAAACTTTCCCGGAAACAAACTTGTAACGTTTGTAATGCCGTGTTCGTATTACTTATGAATATTTTGGACAGAGACAGGTGTTTTTGGTGCTACATGTCATCTCTATATGATTAACTAGGATGTGTACTTTTAAAAGTTTGCTTACTTAAGTTTTTATGTCAAAATATACCATCAGGGTTATCAAGAATTGTAC